>MU225447.1:4787074-4837996 GCA_018584345.1 Thuja plicata
TGTATTATTGGTCACTGTTTCATATATGGGATTTGTCACATATATTCTCATTTTTACCAAGCATGTTCTTTCTTATGTCTTTTACATATAATAACAATGTTCTTCATAATGGTAACCAAGGCTCTTTGCCCCTTATAATAGAAACTGGTGTTCTTCATCTAGTTACAGATCTTCACTATGTATTTGGAACTATTTTTTGATCTTTCATGAACTCACTATCCTTGATCTCCACACATCATTGTTATTTCAATCATTCACTATTTGTTTGTCATGTAACAATGTATTATTGATACGTAGGGTCCTTTCATTTTTATCTACTTGATGACTATCATTTATTATGCGTGAGACGATCTTCTAAATCACTGTTATCTTTTACATTGTCTTTTTCTCATTAGAAATGTGATTTATTCATGTGCATGGACTGCTATAACTAGTAATCATACCATTGGACTATTATGATGCTCATTCTTTCACTAATCTTTCTTTTCATTCTCATGTCAACCATATGCCTTTATGCCTTGCAAATCATTTCCCTCCAACGGGATATTAATATCAATGTTTTGATACCTTGCAATCAGTCAGGATGATCGGTGGAAGAGGTGTTAGAGTTTGTGATCGGTCAGGATGATCCGATGCAACTTGACCTGTAGGTAATCATTTCAGCAGATTTGCAATCCATACCAAGGGATGGCATTAGATAAGGCAATATGCATGGGCCAAAATGACAATGAGAAGAGGATTGGTGTCAGGGGTATGATTAGTTTATGACATGATACATAGCCTATCTTGGCTTAAGGATTATTCCTTATTATCTGAGTAAATATCACTATCTAGATTTCCCAGCTTTACCTTTTTTTGAGATGCAGGGATCCAACAGGTAATGGACAAACCCATCTCTTTAAATAAACAATTTGATTTTCTCTTTTTGCAGAACAACAATCACAAACCATTTTGGTATCACATGCCAATGCATCAAGATGGAAAATTTGGAGGAAGGTCCGGAAGAGAAGATAAAGAGGATCTTCAGAAAGGCCAATGATTAGGAGTTAGAAACCATAGCGGTCATCTTGGGTGTTGAATATTGGGAGGGTGGGCATGTTCATGATGGTAGACTCATTTAGGACCTACTTCAACCGATTCCACAAATTTGTGGGCATCCAATTTTAGTCATCGAAATGGTGTGTAGAATGACGATGGTTAAATACTACACGGAGATAAAGGAGGTGGTGGGAGATTTACATATTTTGTCTGGATACTTGTTGGATTTATTTTTCCTGCAAGTGGAGGGGAAGAAGAAGCTAATGAAGAAGGCCTGGTCTATTTACAAAGAGGGCATAATCAAATATTATAATTTGGTGAAGTTTGAGGATCTCATGCAGGAGCATGAGCAACTTTTTTTGGAAGGTATAGGGGCTAGGCTATTGTCAATAGGTAGTGCTATCATGTATTTATACAATTGATTTCTATCTTTGAAGGAGAGGCGTTGGGGTCACCTTATGTACCATTTTCTATAAGAAATACAATGGGTTTTCTTTATTAAGAGTTATGCTTGTTGTCCTAATATATTAATGCAAAGTAACACCTGAAGATAAATATCTAGACTAATTACTCTGGATATTTATCTTCATGTGTTTTTTTTGCAATATTTCTTCTTGTCAAACTTTCAACCATTTTGTGTCAAAATATTTTGTCGTGGGTTTGGCATCCTAGTCGGATGTGATAAACATTTCCACGCATTTTGGTCAAATGTGCTCTGCATATCAACCATTTTGTGTCAAAATTTTTGCATCATGGGTTTAGCATCCTGGTTGGACAAGCCAAACATCTCGACACCTTTTGGTTGAAACCACCATTTAGAACTATCCAATTTCAATTGGCACTTTCGACCAATATTGGCGTAGAACATTTGACCTTTTCTACCATGTGTTGAAAGTTTGACTAGTAAAATAGTGATGAAGCCATTTGTGGATCATTCGACCAATATTGGTAGAAACTTGGACCAATTTTTGGTCAAAAAAAGGTACCAATTCTACTAGTGCATACAATGTTGCATGTAACAACATGGATGGGTTACACACCAACACTAAACATGTTACAGCTTCAGTACTACTCCATATACAACCACCATATTGTGCAACTCCATGTTCATTGCATTATAACTTACAAATACATTATGTACATTATTTATTACATATTAATTTACAAATATTTTTCTACCAGCATAATATTTGTAGTAATACACAAACTACTTAGTCCTACGGCCTCATAATTGAAGTCTAGAAGAAAAGCCACCTCATGAGTTGGTTATGAGCTTAAGTAGAAAATTAACTTTAGAATATCTATATATTATTTACACTTATTTTAAAATAGTTATCATTATATTATTTTAATTTATTTAAAATAATTATGATAACTATTTTTATATTATATTTTCACAACAATTTGTCTATGGGAAAATGGCTCACATTACGAAAATCTCTACTCTACATGAAAATATCTCAAAAAAGAAAGTTTCCTTCTTTAACAAAATAAAATATGCAAAAAATGTAGAACAAAATCAGTATCTTTAACCCATGTGAAGACCTAAATGACATGCAAGCTCTCTTCAAAGATTATTACTTCAAAAGGGCAAAAATGTGTTTCTAATCCACAAATCTCTAAATCCTCCTTCCACAAGAACAATCCCAATCTGGGGCGCTATCATGCTTCCAACGATTTTCATGAAAATTCTCTATGACCAAACAAGGAAGCCAAATTTCTTAGGGTTTCAAAGCATGGAACAAATAATGCTTCCAATAAATGGAAGATGATGCGTAACCAAAAGAGGAAAGGATTTTTAGAGAGGGTATCCACCCACACCTCACCAAAAGAGGACATAGGTCTATGGGCCATCCCTATTACAGGTAAAGCTCCATCCTTTGATACTGGTGCAAATAAAATAGCAATGGGGAAATATGGTTTTGGATTTGGAAATCCTCTTGTGAAGGCACTTGATCATCCGGGTTGACACACCATTAACCCTAACCCTAGGAAAGAAAATTCAAAGTAAGTGCCAAGACACAATTTTGGATCAAGGAAGAATTTAGGGCATTCTGATAATGCTAAACAAAGTAATTCTTATGGCTCCAGTGAACCTATGAATATTGTGATAATTAGCAACATGTATTTCAAAGGACTCTGGGAGCATTGTAGAAAACACAGAGTTTATGTGAAATGGGAAGGATATGGAATCTCTTGGTTTTGCATTTTCGTTTGGATGAAGACTTCCTTCCATAACCAGGTAAGTATTTCTTCTCTCGACAATGGTTTCTTTTTCATTGACTGTAAAGATACTTCTCTAAGATCTAGAATTTTGTTTGGCTCTCCTATATATTACAAAGGTTTTTTGGTAAGGTTCTTTTAGTGGACCCAGAATTTTGATCCCTTTAAAAATAATTTTGTTTCTAAATTTCAATGGGTAAATATCCCCAAATTTTTGATGAAATTTCTACACACCCATATTTTGGCCAAAATAGGAGACACACTTAGAGGACTTGAGGGTTTGGAGGAATATTTCATTTCTTTGAGCAATGTTAAGATTTTGATAAAACATAATCCTAAACTAAAACTAGAACCTCTTAAAATTATCACAAATAGATCTATCTCTATTATCAATCTTGAACCCTTTAAGGGTGTAATTCATAATAAGATTATTTTTAATAATTCAAAATTAACAAAATATTTTTGAGAAGTGAGACATATATACCATAAGAATAATCCTAAAGAGATTTCTTTCTATGATAACAATATCCTAATCAAATTTAATACAGGAAAAAGGGGGTTTTATCTTATCTTAAGATATCTTGGTTACAACTCAGACTAGTGACAAAATGCCCAATACAGATATCGAAGAAGGTGAGATTCATGAATATAACTCATGTAGGAATCTTGATTCAGAACCGTCTGATAAACCCTCCAAACAAATTTTGATTTAACCCTCCTCTTCAACCCCAAACATCATTAAATATATACCACACTTTGAGCATCCAGAAAATAAGGAGTTAGATCCCCTAATAAACTCAGGCCCTATCACAATAAACCAGAACACTCTTATTCTAGAAAATATACAATCAGATTATTTAAAAATTAACCAATGACTGTTGGATATAGATTTTAATACTGATTCCCCAAATTCAATGAATTGTGATAATCCAAATTATTTAAACACATAAATTATCTTAAACAAATCTAAAAAGGCATCTGAATCTGTAATTAGAATAAAACAAGATGAACTTGTGAGAAATATGGAAGCTAAGATGCAATTTATCAGTGAACTATTAGAGGAAATTATGGTTGTCCAAGATGGAGTTAGAAATGAATTAAAATCTAGGTATGAGCTTCAAGAAAATATCAACTCGATTAACAAAACTAATGAGTTAATAGAAGATGTATGCAATTCTACTTTTCAAGCCAACTCGCATACACTAGTTCAACCTTAAATTTTAATAAGGAAATTTTATCTTCTCTAGTAGTAGAACAAGATTTAATAGAAAGTCCAAAATAAGATGCAAATATAAATGAACATACATATATCACTTTATTTTCAAATGTTAATAATAGAGATGTAAATGAACCAAAAATGCAAATCCATATGGAATTAAATGCAGTTTATGATATGATGGGTATTAATTATGAATCTGAAGAAGATGATATTAGATTAGATCTAATTAATAAAAAAAATCCTACAAAAGAAGTATGTACATTAGATATCATGGAAAAACATGATAAAGAACTTGAAAAAGAAGCAGATAATGATAATGAAATAGTCAATCAATCCATAATTATTAATGCACAAAATAGTGATAAACTTCTAGGATTCCTTCTAATATCCTAGGGATAGATTCCCCTATTTTTGGCAAGATTCTAAAGAAGAAAGGTAGGAAATATGCTTCTGAACTCAGAAAATTAGATGGTGAAGAAGAAAATCAGACCAAACTATCTACATTATTACATGTATGGAAGGGGAAGTTCCTTCCCACAAAACAATGAAGCTGGAATCTTGGAATGTTAGGGGTTTAAATGCACCTAACAAACATTGTTTAATAAAACTCTATCTTAAAATATTAGAGTCATAAATCTTGCTAATTCAAGAAACTAAACATAATAATGATGAAATGCTCAAACTAAGTAGGCGTATAGGAATCTGGAATATAGATAACATTAATATAGAAACAACTTCTGGAGGGCTAGCTATTCTATGGGATCCTAGGAAAGTTGTCTTCAAATATAAAATTAAAAATATTAACTAGATGGGAGGATGGATTCATAATATAAAAACTCCCTTAAACTTTTTTTTATAATCAATATATACAGACCTACTACTACTAAAGGTAAACAAAAATTATGAGAAGAGATGGGTCAGTATTTTAACACTCATAGGGATAGACATTATATTCTTGAAGGAGATTTTAATGCAATTTTAGATATTAGCGAGAAAAGAGGAGGAATTCAATGTGAATCACAGCCTCTTAGAGACTTCAGAGAATGGATTTTAAATCATAATATATTGGATATTAAAATAAATAACGGTATCTTCACCTGGAATAATAGATGAGATGGAGTCAAAACCATTGCAAAAATAATAAACAGATCTATGTTCTTAGGGGACTTGGGTAAAAGCACAATCTCTTGTCACACTTGAGGCTAACTCAGTGGATTCAGTCGAGCAAAACTTGACTGATTAGTACTCGGTCGAGTAGCACTCGACCAAATCTACATATGCGTTGTGTGGTGTCAAATGACGCCTACTTGGCTGGAGGTACTTGGCTGAGTGGGACTCAGATGAATCTCACTCACTTAATAAAAACCTTGAAAGGTAGTTTAATCCCCTCATTTGCATAGTGAGGGGCTAGTGGGGTAGAGAATAGGGCTTGAGGACATTCGGCTGAGTGTGAGGTAGGGGCCCCACATTTTTGCATTTATTTGATTTTTTTTTTCAATGTATTTTTGTAATTATATAGTTAAAAAATGATATTTTAATGTTATATTAGTACCAAATATTTAATTTTCATGGATTTTCATAATCATATGTATAAAATGGCTAGTTTTTATATTTTATTCTAAAAACTAAAACCTTAAACCTTAAAACTAAACCTTAAACCTTAAAACTTAAAACTCAAACCTTCAACCTTAAATCTTAAAACTTAAATCTTCATACTATCAAACCTATAACAAAACTTAAACCTTCAAACTGTTAAACCCAAAACAAAACTTAAAACATTAAACTATTAAACTAAAATGGAGCTAAAATGAACATCTAATTATAGATAATAACTTGACAGTACACCCCATAGCTAATCATGTGACCTAGGCATCAATGCTCATCTCACATTATCCAATCCATAAACCTAAGCATCGTGTCCATCTTTTCACATTATGAAATCATAGAATGAAATTTCCAATATTGACATCATATTCACAAAGAGACTCAAATGTAAACCATAAATTATAATATATCATTATCACAAAATACACTCACTTCATGTAATATTAATCAATTAGATAATTTACATAATCTCATGAGTATACATGCAATACATCTCACAACATCAACATTACAACAAAATATATCTCATTTTCCATGTCCACTTTCAAAGAAGTTCCAAAGAAACTTAACATTGTGTTTCACATGTTGCATGACTAACCAATTAAAGGATTTTGCAGACTTAAATTGTCTTGCACGATAAAGTTAAAGACACACATGTATAAATAATTATTTTTAATAAAATTTATAAATTGAATTATGCATATACTGGAATTGAATTAGATAATGTACTTACCTGCACAACCATCAGACCAAATCCAGTGTTGTGAAGCATTTATCCCGCGACTCGCAAGGTCTTCAAAAAATATTCGAAAACAATGAGACACATAGCTCCTATCATGTACCCTATCATCGTTGATATATAAATAACCTCCTTGATGATAATGTGTTTATTTTAATTAATAATTTCTACCTCATCCAAATCAAATTGTGCATGTATATAGGTCACTTGCAAAAATATTGAAACTTGTTTAGAATGATAATATTGAGCTTGGATCTCTGATTGAGAGGAAAATGTATAGTTCTCAGAGAAATCTACAATTGAAAGAATACAACTAGGTGGAAAATAATTTTTGGTATCATGAAACTGTTTAGCTTTCCATCGTGCACCATGACAATGTTGGATATGTGGATAAATCATAGTTTGAAATTTGTTCATAAACTCAAGGTAGGGAAATTCACTCTCCTTCAATGTAAGTTTTTTGGATTCCTTTTCTGTCTTGGTTTGGTATGTCTCATATTCAAATCTCTTCCACAAAACTAGTGTTGAAATGTCAATATTCTCAATTTGCAATGGAAATTTGTGCAAATGTCCACAATCAATGGATTCAATTTTTATACACTGGACATTGAACTCATCTAAAACATCTGGTATATCACATAGAATGGACTTCACAAATTGTGTCGTACTTCTAGGGATGATCGTATCTTGATTAATTACTACCATAACTTTTTTATATGATTGCAAGTATAGATGAAACTCAATATGAATCTTACAACAACAAGTTTCACAAACTTTATTTATGTGTACAAAGAAAGGGTGCAACATCTCAAACATTCTCTGACCTATTTTAACATCTGGAAATTCTTTCTTGAATGTTTCAACTAGTTCACTTTGTGTTCCATCTATAAAATGTTTTGGATGTTCAACTTTCATATCGGTCTCTTCATATTTCAACTTTAGAGTGTCCCTTCTATGGGAAGTAACACAAGAGTTCCTAATCCAATATTCAATGACACATGTTCTTACATCTCCAGTAATTCTATCTTTTCAAGGACGTCTACAAATATATACATAGTTCTTTTCAATGTTCAAATCTAACATATTTCTCATTCTAATGTATCTTTGAATAGTTCTTCTAGATACATTCAGTAATTTAGAATTTCTTTAACTTGTCTTCTATGTGTCAAATTCTTACCTAGAAATCATACTCATCAAAGCTCTACGAGTAGCAATTGAATGAGGTCCTTGATCTATTTTATTAACAATATTCAATGCATCTTGTAAATTTTCAATTATTATTTCTTATACTTGACCTCCTGTGCTTTTCTTATTATCAACACCCAATAAATCCAAAACCGGAGTCATTTCTCTTTTCCTGAATAAATTGTCAAACAATTTTTCTCTTCCCACCACAAATTTATCCTCAAAATATTCCTTCCACATGCTTTTGAGATGCAATTTAATAGTGCTTTTAGGTAACATGTGTTCAGATGTAATTTGACTGAAAAGAGAATCCTCATTCATCTCCATCAAATTTTTTGTTGCAAAAATAATCTTTGTACCTCGACTACTACCAATTCCCCCCCTACTTGAGTTGCATCTTCTTTAACATCAATAGGTTCTTCTTCAACATCGATCGGTTTCTCTTCATTACGTTTTGTATGACCTTTAATTTTTTCATTGCTTTTATGATCATATTTCCTTGATCTATTCCTTTTATTTCCCATTGCACAAAGTATAGCAATAAAATTTTACTTTACTACTCCTTGATAAAAAGATCACCTTCACACTCCTTAAAAAAAAATGCCTTCGCGTTCCTTCGCAAAAATGTCACTTTTGATCTCAAAACACTTCACTTAATAGAATAAAAGTGGTTTTTAGATTTGAAAAATTATTAAAAACCACCTTTATTATATATGTGGTCGAAGGGATATGATCGCTCGTAGGGGTATTGAATCCTAAGGGAGTTCGACTGAGTGGGAATCAGCCGAATCCCACTCGGTCGATTCTGACTCGGCCGAACTATTTGATGTGGCATGTCATGTGGCAGCCAGACCCCAAGTAATCTATAGAATTGCAGAAGTTTCAACTTCTACAACTTCTTTCACTATGAAAAATAAAAAAATTCAAAAAAGTAAAAATACCCTTTTGTAGAGCTCAAAATCAGAATTTTGGATATATAATTTTTATAGTATTTAGATTACAAAAAGTTGTTCAAATTTACTAAATACTACAAGTGGTTTTATTAAGTTTCGGGAAGAAGTTGATTCAGAAAAATATAAAAATAGTAAATCAAATCATAAAAATTTAAAAATTATATACAACACTAGAGGAGAGAGTCCTCTTCAAGAATATATAATTTTTTTTGTTTGGTGTAGTTTTGATAGGGGAAAGACGGTGGGAGATGAAAACTATCGATTTTGGGTAAGTTCGACTTTGATTAGTTATAACAAACAAAATATAGATAAAAAATAGTTTTTTTTTTTTGCATTAGCTATACATGTCATCTAAAAATATTCTAAAATTGGTGGAAAAAAATGTAATTTTACTTATAGTTTTTTGGTGAGAAGTGGACCCCCTGTTTGTAGTATTTTTCAGCAAACAAAAAATAGACTTTAAAAATTAAAAAACATATCAATTCTTTACTAATTTTTTTTATAAATTATAGGCATAAACTTCATTCAGTTTTACACATTTCATCAGTTTACATCATCTTCAAAATTTGAACAGAAATATCACTTTTATGCTCTTGAAGTTAAACAGTTTTGGTGTTGTTAGTCTTTTCCTTTATAAAAATGTGAGAACTTATTGTGATTTTACCCATGTAGTTTCCTTTAATCACACCTTTTTAGCTTCTATTTTGACCTTTTTGGGTTCAGACCATTTCCCATTCAACCTAACGATAACGAAAGAAACCAAACCGTCTATAAACCCATTTAAGTTTGAGAAGATGTGGTTCTAGGACAACAAATTCTTAAATCTCTTGGAATAGTGGTGGATATAAGAAAATTTTGAAGGTTCTAAGATGTTTTTTTTTTTGTGTCTAAACTTAAAGCTTTGAAAATAAAAATTCTTAACTGGAACAAAACACAATTTAAAAATATTTTTGAAGAAAAGATTCAAGTAGAAAAGGACATACAAGATTTGAATGAAGAGGTAATTAAAGAAGGCATGGAAAATAGAAAATATTTTAAGGAAAAAGAACTACTTAAAAAATATGAAGACTTACTCTCAAAAGAAGATTTTTTTGGAAACAAAAATCAAGGGAAAATTGGTTAACTAATGGCAATAGGAACACTAAAGTTTTTCAGAACAATACAAAGAAAAGAAGAAAAATCAACAAAATTATTAAAATTAAAAATGAAACGAGAGATGTAATTGAAAATCCTAACGAAATAGCTTCAGAACTAGTAAATTTTTACCAAAACACCCAATAATTGGGATAGTTTAGACCTAAATGCCCAACATACATTGCTAAGTAATATTCCTAAGATTTTAACTGATGAAGACAACAAAATGCTTAATAAAAATATCACAAAGGAAGAAGCCAAAACAACCCTTTTTCAATAAAATGTGGATAAAGCTCCAGGTCCTGATGGTTTCTAGGCAGGTTTTTTCAAAAAGTGTTGGCACTTTGTAGGGGATGAACTAAGTGAGGTCATAGAAAACACTAGAAAGGCTGGAAATTTACTAAGATAAATTAGCAACACTTTTTTAAATCTAAAACTAAAAAACATCGAGGTAGAGGAACTAGGAGATTTCAAACCTATAGCTCTTTGTAATATAATTTATAAGATACTGTCTAAATCTCTTAAAAATAGACTTAAAATAATTTTACCCCACATTATTCTAGAAGAACAAACAGGTTTTGTCACAGGTGATCTATATTTGATGGGATTATTATAGTACAAGAGATCATTCATTCAGTGCAACAAAAAAGGACCCTAGTATGATTATCAAACTAGATATTGAAAAAAGCTTATGATAAAGTAAACTAGAGATTTCTATGTATTGATGACATGTAACTGATTGAATGTTTGAAGATGTTAAATTGATCACCAAAATCTAGAAAGATAATGCAATACATTTAATCAGTTAATGGATTGTATTGTCATTGATGTCAACTTGATATAATCTAATTGGTTATAATCAAAGTGTCAAAGACTTCAGAGAATCACAGAGATAAAGATTATGCTTTCAGTAATGCATAAAAGACAAGCATTCACTATGTGACTTCAAACACCGATGACTAGTGGAACTCGACTGATAGAGATAACCAAAAGTCAAGTCACAGTGATGCCCAAACAAGAACACCGACGAGCATTTTCGACGAGAAGAATCACAAGCATAAATGATGACCAGAATCATAGTGTAAACCGATGGAGAAGCTTGAGGAAAACTGAATTGATGACCAAAGATATCAAAGAGTTAAAACACCGAAACTAACTTGAGTTTAGAAACAAAAAACATGTAGCTAGAAGAGCTAAATATGGACTTAACTGGTAGTTATCATTGTTTTCATTGACAAGATAAAGCCAAAGATGAGTAAAGGATTTAAAGTTGTTTTGTCCAGTTGGCAATAAGATCTCTACGAGATAAAACAAGAGTTTTTCTTTAAATATGATTGGCTAAGATTGTGGATCACACTAAGATAAAGAAAATCAAGAACCTAACAACAATGATATCATGTCTATAAAGAGACAACTTAATTCATTTCAAATTAAGGGGATTGAATAAAAAAGAGGATGTTGAAGAGAAACTGATGAAGAGAAACTTCATACAGTCCTGATTAATCAAGCTAAGGAAAGAGCTAAATTTTTATACACACACAGAGCAACAGAGCATAACATCACTGAGCAGAAGAAAAGTTGAGCAAAGGTATTAAAAGGACATATTGATCAGATTAGTTTTATGATATTACAATAAATCTAAAAATCTGCAAGTATAAGTTGTATATGTGAATAGATCAGACTGTTTCAATTTAACCATTGATTCAGAAAGTCTCTTAACCGACAAGGATTTAAAGATCCTTTCTATTTTGATATACATCCCAAGGAGTATCAAAAAGTTTGATCATGAAGATAGAATGAGATGCCAGATACCTATTGACATGCCAAGAGAGTGTTTGATCAAGGAAGGTAGCATAGAAATGCCTGATATCAAGTGAGAGACTAAAATTTTAAATCCTGTAACAAGGTCACACCTAACAGTGTGTTTGTAACCTTTAATAGGGTTGGCTCTTCACCGAGCTCACTTCAAAAGAGTGAAAATTTTGGGTAACCGATCCCAAGTGGTTTTTACCTTAACAGGGTTTTCACATTTTAAAATCCATGTGTCAATGTGTTTATGAGTCATTACTTAGCGAAACTGGATTGATCGGTATACTCTAGATAATTTACTATTTTTCAGTAAATTAATGGATTGCTATTTGGTAAACATACAAAATAAGGTTTAACAAGGCATTCTGAGTAGTAGTAATTTGATAAGTGTATTTGAAGGCATTCATCTTATAGGACTGAAGATAACTAGAGGCTTAATATTGTGGTACTAAGTTTTTGGGTTGAATAATTTTAATATTTTTGAGGCCACTGATTCACCCCCCTCTTAGTTATTACTAACAATTGGTATCAGAGATTGCGTGCTTAGAAAGGGAGTTTAATGGCTCAAGCAAAAGATCACAAGATGAATAGATGAGATATGCCCAAGTTGAATAAAGACAACTTTGCAACATGGCAAAGTAGAATAAGACTCCACCTAACAGGTATTGGAAATGATGTTACTCAATACCTTGATACTGAATATGTGTTGCCTACAAGACCTCACACTCTTGAGAAATTAAGGGTAAAGCATGAGAATAGTTGCATGATGATAGAACTTGCCTCATCACTGTCTGATGTTGAGTTTGAAGATGTCAAAACCTGCACCTCTGCAAATAAAATGTGGGATAATTTGAAGTTGGTACATGGAGGAGACGCTAATGTACTAAGAGAAAGGACAGAAAGCCTAAGAGGGAGGTTTGATGACTTAAGGATGAAAGAAGGAGAAAATATCACTCAGTATGGCTATAGAATCAAAGAGGTATTCAATGCTATCTGAGGAGTTGGAGGTGTACTTAAAGAGGAGACAGTGGTAAGTAAAATCTTAAGAACCTTACTGCCTGTATATGCTATTAGAGTTTCTGCTATTCAAGAAATGAGAGCAGTTGAAAACAATACAGTTACTCTAGATAGTCTAATTGGTAGACTGATTTCATTTGAAATGAATAATTTGATAATAGTGTCTTACCATCTATAGAATCTACATTCAAATCTTATTTAAAGATAAGTAACTCAAGTCATAGACATGCTATTAGAAATGATAGTGAAAGTGATAATGAGGATCAAGGACTTGATGACATTGAAGCACTAATGGCAAGAAAATTGTAGAGAGGCAAAGGTAGATACAAAGGTAAATTACCACTTGTATGTTTCAATTGTAAAGAGGTTGGACACTTTGCTGCAAGATGTTAAAATAGAAGAAAAGATGACAGGAAATGATAGATCATATGAGAAGAAGTTTGATAAAGGTGATAACAGAGATTACCAAAGCAATCGACAATCTAACAAAAGAGATGCCCGAGACTACAAGGACAAAGGGAAGAAAGCTTGTTACCTAGCTTAGAACAGAGCTGATGACACTAACACTGAATCAAAAGAAGACATTGAGATGGTATTTTTAGCCATGAAGGATGATCCAGATGAAGAAGAAGAAATGTATGTAGAAACTGGACTCATATCTAAAGTTAGTAAGAATGATGTCTAGATCATAGATAGGGGTGTTGGAAAGTGACAATGCAAGCAATTGTTATTTTGTCATTGCTGTCAAACCTTAAGTGGTGAGACTAGTGTTATCTATTTGAGTACCATATCTATTGTTGATGAAGAAGATTTAACAAGAAGACCAAGTGAATGGTTGAGTTAAAGCAAATAAAAGGGTACTTGATCACTTGGCACTCTAGAAAAGTAATTAGTTGTTTATCTTTCAAAGATATTTTTTCTGGATGTTCTGTGCCAAGAAAAGTTGCTTGTGCTGAGTAAAGTTGTTCGTGACAAGAAAAAGTTGTTCAATGCCGAGAACCATTGAAATTGCCAAGTGAAAATAGTGATGTTGGCCTACTTACAGTAATTGGATTAATGATGAGATTTGAGATCTCTGGCTGACTTAGTTAATTTTGTTGGGATATGTAATGTTAATTAAAGATTGATCCACGTCATTTAATGTATGGGTAACCATAATTAATGCATGGTTTTAAGATTTAATTAGATACTACTTTGGAGAAGTAAATGTAATGCAAAGATGGAATGATCCGTTGGATCTAACCTAACCTAAGATCTATGATCTTGTTTAAGCAGCAAAAGATTTATCTGACCTAGACAAAGAGGTATATGATAACCTCAGGGGTTATTCATGAAGTGTGTGGATGAATGCAAGAGTGTATATGTATGAAAAAAGGTTTGCATTGTTGATTTACTGTTTGGCATAATCTAGCAGAGAAGGCAAAATACAGAAGCAAAGAGTTGCATGTGTGATCATTTGATGGATTTCCAAGCAGATCAGAAGGTTGCAATGACAATGCAGGCTATCCAGTAAGTTAACATCAAAGCTGTAATTGGATCTGAATTCGCAAAGTAAGTTGTATGTACCAGATCACAACTGCTGATTACTTTCTTACCATTGTATTAGTTAAATCCTTTAACAAGGTTGACCTAATAGTCATTTGTATAAATCCTCTAACAAGGTGACATTCAGATTGGAATGTTCTAAGTCATCTAACAAGGACACTCCTAAGAGGGTGATTGAATCCTTTAACCAGGTCACACCTAGCAGTGTGTTATTGTAACCTTTCACAGGGTTGGCTCCTCATAGGGCATCACTTCAGAAGAGTGAAAACTTGGTAGCATGTTACTGGTGGTTTTTCCCATATTGGGTTTCTACATTAAATACTTGTGTTAACTTGTGTGAATGCTTATGGTTTTCTTTATTGTTATGTTTCTACAAGTTAATTACAATTGACAACAAAGTGCATGATTAAAGTTGCTAACTTATGCTACTGCTGCCGAGTAGATTTGAAATACAAAATATTTTTATTTGCTACATCTAGACCTGAGGATAACTGATTCACCCCTCCCCTCTTAGTTATTCTAAATTCATTCTAACAAGTGGCTGCACTCACCATATGGCTGGTGATAAACAAAAGTTTGAGACTTTTGAATACTATAATGGTGGTTCAGTAAGAATGATCTAAATGATACACATTGTCCAGTTGAAGGTAAAGGAACTATAATGTTGAATAACCTGATCAAATGTGTTAAGTGTTTCATAGCTAAATAATATAGGTCACTGAGGGGCATTTGAAAATAAGAAGGCAAAGATCTCAGGAAGATTGATTGGAACTGGTGAGAAGACAAAATGTAACCTTTTCTATCTTGATGACACTAACACCACTTGTTCAATGGCTATAAAGGAAGACATATGGTTGTGGCACAAAAGATCGTGTCATGTGAATTTTGACTACATGATAAAGATAAGAAACAAAAGGAATGTTAGAGGCTTACTGAGCATGACTAAGCCCGAGCATATCATGTGCAAGAATTGTCAAAAAAGGTAAGATGACAAAGTCTAGTTTCAAGAGTAAAACCCATACATCTAATGCAATTCTAGAATTAGTCCATACAGATCTATGTGGACCCATGAGGACAAAGAGTTACTATGGATATAGTTATTTTATTCACTTTGTTGATGATTATTCTAGAATGATGACAATCATGTTCTTAAAAGATAAATATGAAGCATTTAAGATGTTTAAATGGTATAAGGCTATGGTAGAAAAAAAAAGTGAAAAAACAATTTAAATGCTTAAGGTCAGATAGAGGAGGGGAATTTACTTTAGATGAATTCACTAACTATTGCAATGAGCATGGAATTAAAAGACAGGTTTCTACACCGAGAACACCACATAAAAATGGAATTGCTGAAAGGAGAAACATATCAATTGTTGACTGTGCAAGAACATTGATGATTGAGAAGAGCATCACTCAAACTTTCTTGAGGGAAGCTGTCAGTACTGTTGTCTACACATTAAATAGAGTACAAATGAAGGACACAAAGAAGACACCCTATGAGCTTTGGTATGGTCATACACCCAATATAAGTTACTTCAGAATCTTTGGTAGTCAATGTTATATATTAAAGGATGATAGAAATGGGAAACTTGAATCCAAAAGTGAAGAAGGTATCTTGCTAGGGAATTCAACCAAAAGAAAGGCTTATACATGTCTTAAGAAGTCATCTAACAAGATGATTTAAAGTGAAAATGTGAAAATAGATGAATTTGCAGAAAAGAATGATAAGGAAAGATGAAAAGAACCAAAGGACTACAATAGGTTTGTTTATATAAAACCTGACACTCTACCCAAGCAAAAGTGTATCGCTCCCAAGAAACATATTATTGCACCCGAGCATCAGGCTACAATTACCAAAAATTAGGAAAATCCTCAAGATGATGCTCCAAACAATGGAGATTAGAACAAAGGTCAAGAAGATGATTAGAATGATGAACAAAGGGCTGAACCAAAACTTTCCAAGTATGTTAGAAGGCATCATCCACTGAATCAAATCATAGGAGACAAGAAGGATGGAATGAGAACAAGAAGTAAGTCACTAAATACTAGATGTTTACTTTGTGATTTTGAGCCTAAATCTATTTATACTACACTTGAGAATGAAGAATGGGTCAGTGCTATGAATAAAGAAATAGAGAAAATTGAGAATAATAGTACATGGACACTAGTACCAAGACCAGATGAAAATAATTTCATCGGTACCAAATGGATATTCAGAACAAGTTGAATGAGAATGGAGAAGTCACAAGAAATAAAGCAAGGCTAGTATGCAAGAGATATGCACAAGAAGAAAGTATTGATTATGGAGAAACATTTTCACCCATTTCTAGACTAGAAGGAGTTAGAATCTTACTTGCTTATGTTGCATTCAAAGGATTCAAGGTATACCAGATGGATGTCAAATCTGCATTCCTAAACGGAATACTAGAAGAAGTATACATTGAACAACCATAAGGGTTTGTTGATCTAGACAAGAGAAACATGGTATGTAGACTACATAAAGCTTTGTATGGATTAAAAAAAGCACCTAGAGCCTAGTATGAAAGACTTCACTCCTATCTCATTAGCATAAAATTTCTTAGAACAAGTGAAAATAGCAATTTGTACTTAAAAGAAGATACCGATGGTAATATTCTGGTTGCTGAAATTTTTGTTGATGATATCATTTTTGGGGGAGATGAATTGTTACACAAATCCTTTGCTAATGAAATGAGCAAAGAATTTGAAATTTCTATGTTTGGAGAGATCAAATTCTTTCTTGGTCTATAGATTCTTCAACAAGATGCAGGCATATATATCACTCAGTCCAAATACATCAAGGAAGTGTTGAAGATATTCAAGATAGAAGATTCCAAACAAGTTAGAACACCTATGGCTATCGGATGTAAGCTGAAAAAAAGAAGACAAATAAAATGAGGTAAATCAAACCTTGTATCGATCAATGATTGGAAAACTAATGTATGTTTTTCATACCAGACCAGATATAACACATGCAGTTGGAATAGTTTCAAGATTCTCTGCTAATCCCAAAGAATCACACATGACTAATGTCAAGAGAATTCTTAGATATCTAAAGAACACTGAGGACTATGGCTTATGGTATAAAAGAGAAGGAAAATTTGAGCTACAAGTCTATACTAATGCTGATTGGGATGGAAACATTAATGACGAAAGAGCACAACTAGAGGAGCATTCTTCATGGGTGACAAACTTGTCACATGGATCAGCAAGAAGCAAGGATGCATCTCTCAGTCTACTGTAGAAGTAGAGTATGTGGTTGCTTCTGCAAATTTCTCCACTATTGCATGGATCAAACAATTGTTGGAAGGTATGAATATGAAGATTCTTGAACTAGTAATTATCTATTGTGACAACTCGAGTGCAATTAACATTTCTAAGAATCTAGTCATGCATGCTAATACTAAGCATATTTCTATGAAGTATCACTATCTAAGAGAAAAAGTGCAAGAAAAAGAGGTGATACTGGAATATGTTCAATCAAAGGAACAATTAGCTGATATATTCACCAAGCCATTACCAAAGGATACATTTGAGTACCTGAGATAGAGACTAGGGGTCCAACCCTTATCTATCAGTTAGTAAGATGACTAGGAGGATGAATCAACCTACACACAATATGAAGGTCATTCATGTTGATGCAAACACCATGACAAATAGCAATAGATACCTCTATACACAACAAGGTACAAGTATGCACCGAATACTAGAGACATTGTATTACTGATGGATAGGGAAATGGAAGATGATATAAAAAAAATTTTTGTTTGCCATTGTTGTCAAAGGGAGAGATTTTCTCATTATCATAATGGAGTGATTATCTCATTGATTAGAAAATATTATATCATTATTCATGAAGAGAAGTTCCTGAGAATCAAAAGAAAGAGTTAATAAATATTCAAAGGGAGAGAGATTGATTACATATGAAATATCCATCTAGAGAAGTAACAAAGGGAGAGAGTTCATACAAAGAAAGAAGATTGAGGTCAAAAGAAAAAGAGATTATCAAGAAGAGGAATAGCCAAGGCATAGAACATATTAGAACATATACATTAGATGCTACATCTATCCAGTGAAGGGATTGAAGATTGAAGACAACCATTCCGCAAGAAACAAATCTAAGATATTTGAGCTTACCGAAAGCCAAACATTTGTAATAGTTACAATAGGAAAGCTTGATGAAACTTTTATATTTCATATTGTATTAGTAATAGTATAGTATGATAATGTAGTGTTTTTCCATCAATGCCAAAGGGAGAGATTGATGACATTTAACTAATTGAATGTTTGAAGATGTTAAGTTGATCATTGAAATGCAGAAAGATAATGGAAGACATTAAATCAGTTAATGGATTGTATTGTCATTGATGTCAAATTCATATAATCTAATGGGTTGTAATCAAAGTGTCAAAGACTTCAGAGAATCAGAGAGATAAAGATTATGCTTTTAGTAATGCATAAAAGACAAGCATTAACTATGTGACTTCAAACACCGATGGCTAGTGGAACCCGACGGACAGAGATAATCAAAAGTCAAGTCACAGTGATGCTTGAGCAAGAACACCGACGAGAATTACCGATGAGTAGAATCACAAGCATAACTGACAACAACAATCATAGTGTAAACCGATGGAGAAGCCTGAGGAAAACTAAAGTGATGATTGGATATATCAAAGAGTTAAAATACTAAAATTAACTTGAGTTCAGAAATGACAAAATATCTAGTTGGTAGAACTAAATATGGACTTAACTGGTAGTTATCATTATTTTCATTGACAAGATAAAGCCAGAGGTGAGTAAAGGATTTAAAGCTATTTTTTCTAGGAAAGAAGATCTCTATGAGATAAAACAAGAGTTTTCCATTAAATATGATTGGCTAAGATTACAGATCACGCCAAGATCAAGAAAATCAAGAACCTAACAATGGTGATATCATGTCTATAAAGAGACAACTTAATTCATTTAAAATTAAGGGGATTGAATAAAAAAGAGGATGGTGAAGAGAAACTAATGAAGAGAAACTTCATACAGTCTTGATCAATCAAGATGAGGAAAGAGCTAAAGTTTTCTGCACACACCGAGCAATAGAGCATAGCATCACCAAGAAAAACAAAAGTGGAGAAAAGGTATTAAAAGGGCATATTGATCAGATTATTTTTATGAGATTTCAATAGATCTTAAAATCTGCAAGTATAAGTTGTATATGTGAACATATCATACTATTTTAGTTTAACCATTGATTCATAAATTCTCTTAACCAAGCAAGATTTAAAGATCCTTTCTATATTGAGATACATTACAAGGAGTATCAAATTTTTTGATGAAGATATCATGAGATGCCAGATACCTATTGACGGGCCAAGAGAGTGTTTGATCAAGGAAGGTAGCATAGAAATGCCCGATATTAAGTGAAAGACTAAACTTTTAAATCCTCTAACAAGGTCACACCTAACAACATGTTTATAACCTTTAACAGGGTTGGATCTTCACCGAGCTCACTTCAGGAGAGTGAAAATTTTGGGTTACCGGTCCCAAGTGGTTTTTCCCTTAATAGGGTTTCAACATTAAAAATCCATGTGTCAATGTGTTTATGAGTCATTACTTTAGTGTTTTGCATTACACATAGATAAACTGGATTGATCAGTATACTCTAGATAATTTACTATTTTTTGGTAAATTAACAGACTGCTATTCGGTAAACATACATAATAAGGTTTAAAAAATCATTCCGAGCAGTAATAATTTGATAAGTGTAATTGAAGGCATTCATCTTATGGGACTGAAGATAAGTAGAGGCTTAATATTTTGGTACTAAGTTTTTGGGTTGATTAATTGGAATATTTTTGAGGCCACTAATTCACCGCCACCCCCCCCCCTCTCAGTTATTACTAACATGTAAATGTATGGAACACTTAGGTTTTTCCAAACAATGGATCAACCTAATCTACAACTATATATCAACTCCCAAAATTTCCATCATTGTTAATCGTTGGCTAGAAGGTTTCTTTGATATATCAAGAGGTTTGAGACAAGGGGACCCTATATCGCCCTTCTTATTTATTATAATGGCTGAAGCCTTTATAAAAATGATGTCTAAAGCACATATTATAGGACTAATCTTAGGCATCAAAATAACAGAGGGGTTTCCTAATATAACCCATCAACAGTTTGATGATGATTATTTACTTCCAACAAAAAGCTCTAAATAGGAAGCTAAAAACTATAAGGATATGTTGAACTTATACATGAAGGCATTTGGCCAAAAAGTTAATGAAAGAAAGTCAAAAAATTTCTTCTTAAACGCAAAAAAAAAATTGGAGGACAAATTTGCCAAGACTTGGATTTCAAAAAAGGAATTTTACCATGTAAATACCTTATAATGACAATGGATAAAGGAAATAGAACCACCAAATCTTCGGATCCCATAATTAAAAAACTAGAAAATAAAATGGAAAGCTAGAAGAGTAAGTGGCTCTCAAATACAGATAGATTAATCATATTAAATTATTTTTATTGGTTGTTCCTACCTAACAAATGTATTGCTTACCCCTCTCTCAAAATACAAAAGATAAGCTAGAAAAGAAAATGATTTTTTTTTCTGGAAGGAGTTTCTCGCAAAAAAAATGGTATTAGTTAGCTGGGAAAAAATTACTAGACCTCAAGAATAGGAGGCTTGGGCATCAAAAAGACTAAATGGAAAATCTTGGCTTTAGGGTCCAAGTTAGTGTAGAAAATATATAAAGAACCTGGCAATAAATGGGTAAAGATATTAACAAAAAATACATAGATAGCAATGATAAAACTAACATATTTAGAACAAAAAAATCCTCCTAAAGGTTCAAGGGCTTGGAATTTTATAATGTAATGTCGAGATATTATTATAGATAAACTTACATGAGACATTGGATCAAGCAATTATGCTCTCTTTTGGGAAGAGTCATGGGGAGGATACATAGATTTGAATAGTATCGGATCCCCTAGAATCAATGATATATTAGAAAACCTATGGGGGAAAAATCTAAACAATTACATTACTTTTCCAGAACGTGATCCTAGTTTAGGATAGGAATGAAGATCCTTTCATGGTACCCCTCTGACCCAAGAGGAAAAAAAAACACTTCATAACATTCTGAATTCAAGAAAAATATTTCCTAAAATAATAAATGACACTTTGATTTGGACAAGGTCTAAGTCCAGATCCTATATGGTTAAGAAATGATATGATTCTTTGGTCAAAGCCCAACAATGGTAGAAATTAAATCTTCCCTTGCATATGTGTTTGGACAAAGAATGTTATCCAAAAGAAGGTATGTTTTTATGGGTTTCATTACAAAAAATGATCATCACAGGGAAATGGTTTAGAAAAATTGGTTTTGAGGCCCTCTCTAGATGTGTTCTATGTAAAAAGGTGGCTGAAATAGTGGATCACATACTTGTTTCTTTCTCTTATGCTCAAGAATCTTGACATGGCTTATACAAAAAACTTCATCTAAAAAAATCTATGGATAACAATTTAGTAGATCAGATTAAGACCTAGCCAATCATTCACAACAAAAATCTATACAACATAATGTGGAAAATAACACTTGTTATGTCCTGAATACTTGTCCCTACATTTTGTGTGGCAAAATATTGGGTCCCCCCTCTTTTTTTGATGTTTCTTTTTTTGTCTTTCTTTTTTTTTGTTTCTCCAGGATTTGGATCCTAGAATGTCTTCCCGTTTGTGGTCAAGAATTCTAGACTCGGGAGGTTCTAGTGTTGTCAGTTTTGTCTTCACCTGAAGAAGTGAACGTTGGGTGCCCCAAGGTCTAGAATTCAGAATCTACTTACCCTTGAAACCTTGATTAGCAATTAATTCTCTCCCTTAGGCATTATAAAATGGTTTTACTCATCAATTTTACATTTACCTTGAGTGAAAACTACCCTCTGAGCGATTAAATAAAAAGTGTGAAATGTTCATAGAGCTCAAGTCTTCAACAACGAATTATGCAAAGGCTTTGTACTCGTGCTTGGGTATATGAATTGAGAAATAAAAAAATTTGGTAGAATAATGACCAAGGTTTCATCTTCTTCAATATTCCTTATCTCAGGTAGGTTCCTCCTTGGCCTTCATCCTATTGCTTCCTCATTTTTTTGTTTGGTTTTGTTTTCTCTCTTTTTGCTTTATTTCTCTTTGTCCTCATATTTCCCAAAATTTGCACTGTAAATAGTGTTTACATGGGCTTTTGGTATTGTCCTTTGTAGCCTTGGCATCTATCCTCTGTGACTTGTCAAGTCCGCGTGAGGGTGTCATGTAAGCTTGTGTAAATGTTCTATAAATTTTGTACATATTCTGTAAATGCATGTATGTTTCCTATAAATGTATGTGGCTATTCTAGGAGTGCGTGTACATGTTGTAAATCCTCACGGGTCTATGTAATTAGAGAAATTATTTGTGAATAGTAGTGCAAATTTATTCTGGTTCAAGTTCTTTGCAAGGTCCATGTGACCACACATTACAATAATGGGTCATGGACTCCATGTTGAGTTGGTGTGGCTTAGTTTTTGTTGTCAAATAGTGAGTTCTACTGAGTTTCAGAGTCTAGGCTAGTTGTAGAGCTGAGTCTATGTGTCCATGAAAATTGGTTTGGAGTTTTCTCTCTCCTTTATCATGTCTGCCTTAATGGTAGGACTGGTTCCCATGATCAAACATTTAAATTTTTCCTAGTTGGTTGTTAATTCCCTTTCTATTATGCCAACTATCAGTTAAACACCATAACTTTGCATGAGTAGATGCACATGTGTCTAGCCCTAGAAATGACTAGTCAGTTAATTAATGTCACATCAACGATGTGTTGATACTTTTTCATAATTATTGGATATGGTCACCGGATATCTTAGTGGTTACTGACATGCTTTTTCTAAAAACAATTTGCAAATTTACTATCTTTGGACCTCGTCCTTCTCAACTATTCATCATGAATTTTATGGTTTTCTTGTGAAGAGGACGTCTTGTCCAGTATTCATTGTCGATAATTAATGTTCTTTATTTGTTTCCAAATAATAGGGTATGTGATCCTCGAAGTCCCAAAATTTGGAGTTTCTATAAGCTTAATATATCACATCTTATACTGATGGTCATCCGGTCTTGCAGGTTCTAATCAAGAAAATGGCAGGATTAGGATCACTTCTTGACTAGGATCACCACCAGGAAGTCTAGAACATCACATCTACGATTCTGACCAAAAAGTAAAAAGTAGAGAATGCTTTGGAGAAGATCCAATAGAAATGAAATATAGGAAAGATAGAGCCATCCAAGGGTCCTAGATTGAAACCACACTCTGGAAAATTTTAGTTATAGATTTAAGTACTTGGGCTGAATTGGGATGCCTCAAGAAAGCAATATACCAGTTGAGGCAGGCCAAAAAATTATCATCTATCAACAAAATTGCCCCTGGAATTATTCAGGAAGTGTGCTTCCCACACTTCATGCAGGATCCAAATTTGATACTACTAAGGGCAAAAAACTACAATGCAACCGCTCAAGCTGTCGTTACATCCTCCATAGTGCCCATTGCCTCCTTAGAACAAGATACCATTTCCATAGTGTGGAGGATTCCATTATTCAAGGGTGCCATCACCATGACCTGGATGGCCTCAATAGAACAATTTACAGAGGCAAGAGACATGACTTGAAGCCTCCTTAATGCAGAATGGTTGAGAAGCCTGCACTAGGATTTTAAAAAGATGAAACTAGATATCCCTCTCTAACTTCAAGGAGCCTATACAGGCTGGGATAATTTTTTTGTGTAGGATTTTTGGCAATCCTCACACCCAAGAAATATCTCCTTGGATGTACTACTTTCTTTACTGCATGAACCACCACTAGAAAGTGTTTTGACTAGGCTACCATCATCTCCAATCATGTGGATGCCCAGATGAGGAAGGTAGGGGAAGATATTCATTTTTACATGAGATATTTTATTTTATGGTCTTTATCCCAACAACAAGGAGGAATTCAAGGGTTATACACAATTGGTGTCCTTGGTTTAGAGACAAGGTAACCCACCCCATGGGATTATTTTCCCGAGATCTAATGGGACTCATCATTCCAATAATTTTGTAGAGTAAATGATGCCTTCATGTTTCATGGGATCAAGGGGCTCACTAAAGACATAGGTTTTAGGTTTTACTTAGAGGAAATGGACATGGTCATCCTATGGGGATATTACTACATCCAATTTTCATAGCACACCTACATTCAGATTATCGGGTTCTCAGGCAGCCCATTTTTGTTAACAAAACATTATGGGGATAAGATTGTTTTGCTAGAGTTTTGAAGGCAGGTACTCGAGGTACACACCTTGCTAGATACCAAGAGGATCACCTCAAAGTATTTTCCCATCACCTATGGAAAGTATACATGCACCCTTGCGGAAACACAAGAAGTAGAAAATGAGTTAAGTGGTTTAAACTTAACCAAATTTTGACTCAGCCGCAAAAATTATGATCCACGCAACCGAGTAGAGAAGGCAATGCCCCAAGGATCTCAACCCTATGAGCCACATTTAGAATATTTTTTGGAAGATTTACAGGATGATTTTGATTTCTAGAATAAGAAGTATTCAAGAATTTTGAAGGGTATGATGGAGCATCTCAGCCTCTAGACATTCCCACCTAAGTTCTCTGACCGTTGTCTGTTGAAGACCTTGAGTATAAAGAAGAAAAAATTGACAAGATGAGCCTCCCACATATGGACTGGAGTACCATGCAAATTTTTTCTATAGAGGTCATCTATGGAACCATTGTTGAGCGAAGCCACGCTCATTTTTCTAGAGTAGGTCCAAAGAGTGTCCGTTTGGACGCACTATTTTTGGGGGAAATAGTTTCTAGAACTGAATGGAAGAACAATACAAAACCCAAGGAAAACATAAGGTTGATGCATCCTCCTAGCCTCTAGACCCACTCTCAGAACCCCTCATGAGATAGTTGGATGAGAAATTGGAGAGGTCCCAAAAGTTGGCAGAGGCAGCTAGTTCTAGAATAACATTTGGTTCAAAGCCACCTGGGTAGGCTCTTGAACCCCACAAACCATAGATCCCTCCCTGGTTACCCCATTCGATATGCCATGTGATGAGGAGATTAGAGAGGAAGTAGAGATAGTTGTCGTATGGGTACCTCTCCAAAGGAAGAAGAAGAAAAAGGCTAATAGATTCCCTGACCCAAGCTTGTAACCTGAAAATGTGGCCGAGGTTTGGGAAATTCCCTTCACTTCCTCCTCCAAAATGGAAAATTCCCCAAAAGATCCACTAGAGATCTCTTAAAGAAATTTTGATGACTTCTTTTGCGTCGATGAACTGGGTAGTCTACACCATGCTAAAGAGAAAATGACTGAGGAGGCAGTCCAAGAACAAGACGTAGATACCCTCTAAAAAAGAGGAGGAGATTGAAGAGGCACAAAAGCACACCCAAGAACAAGAGGAAGAGCACTAAATGAAGAAAGCTGAGAGAAAGACAAAAGAAGAAAAGAAAGAACAAGAAAATAAAAGAGTTGAAGAGTAATTTCCAACATCTGGGGAAAGTGGACCTTCGGGAACAATCGTGCCCCATATGCTATGCTCCAACCTCAAATAGGTGGTCAAGGCCCATTGCCTCTCCCAGACACCTATAAAGAAGAGGCCACCTTGAGACTTAAACAAGAAGAGGACAAAGATGAATAAATTTTTGTTCTGCCACCACCTTCCCCACCCATAGAAAATATCCCAGGAAATGATATAGGGATGGAAAAATAAAATACGGGTGATAATCCTAACAAAAATGTTGAAGACATAATAATGGAGGAAATAGAAAAAGCATGAAGAAACCTCCTTAGGTTCAATAATAGTGATGAGCGAGGCACATGGTCGTCTATAGTGGCTGGTGGAATCTTGGAGAAGAAAAATACCTATAAAGATATCAACCCCTTCATCTTTAGCCAAACTATTGGCTGAAGGCCAGGTTACAAAGAAACCAAAGAAGTCTCCTACCCTCCATACTATCAGGAGGGAACGAAATGGAAATGTGGTGGCAATAGTGGCAGCCCAACCAGAGAACAAGGATGAATCTAAAACAATAGTTGTAGAGTACACTATAATAGACATTCCCCTAGGCCGAGGAGACCAAAGAGGAGAGATGGGTCTCCTAGATGAAGCTAGTTGGACTATTCATGACCAGTACAAGAAGGAATATCAGAAGAGGAAAGAGCTCTAGGATTTAGAGTCAAATCTTTGGAGACTCTTGAACAAATTAGCACTTCCCCTCTCTTCTTCATTGCCCAGGCCCTCCACCTCCAAAATATTTCTTCCATAGGGAAACATAGATACACTCTAGACCATGAAGAAGAAAATGTTAACAATAGATGAGTGGGTAGCCAAGAAACTGGAAGTTGTGAGAAGATTTTTGTCCAGATCTCTCTCAGACTTATAAAAGGCCTACAAAACTGCTATCCAACTAAAGAGGCTCCTCCTAGCATAGCAGGTAGATTCTGAGAAGTATGAGGGATGGAAGTAGGATCTCAGGGAAATTTTTGGCCTAGGTGAAGAAGAATTGGCCGAGACAAGAATTTTGGGGAATGAACTATATGAGTTCTCGAAGATCCCGTACTCTAGACTTGCATTCAGAATTAGGACAAGCAAGAAACTAGTAAAGGTCTTAGACACCCATGTTATTGCGATCTGAGATCCAATGGAGTAGTATATGACATTCGTTTAGGAAGTCACATCGAAAAATCTATTAAGCATTGGAACATATACTCCTATCGATTCTTTATAAGTTAAATTTGATGAGCTGGATGATGCACAATTCTGGCCACTGGGAGATTTTGATAGCTCAATAATGGGAAAACTTACCCAATTTATTTTGAAGGTGCATGATGCTGCCAAGACTGCCTCCAAGATAAAGATAAAGGTTGGGAATGCGAGAGACTATCTTGATGAGGTTGCCAGTTGCATGGACTATTTGAAGGAGGTGGCGAGGAAGGAATAATTAAGATATTGGAAGCCTACAAGAAATTTAAGGAACAATAAATCCTTCAGTTTCCAAAATTTATCCTCCTGTGAATCCCTATTTTTCTATTTATTATTCTTTGAGGGTAATCTCCTGAAGTCTAGAATTCTGAACTTCACTCTTTGTATTCTTTATGGTGGTTCGAGTTGATGATTCTCCCAGAGCCAACCAACCGCCATCTCAAATCATTATAAGTATCTTGTTAGAGATTAAGAGAGTAAATTATGTCTTGAAAGTGACAAGAGAAAGGTAGGAAACTATAGACCTCTTCCCAAATCCCAAAGCATCGATCTAACAATTAATATCTAATGTATAGGGGGAGTACCCGAAGACAAGGAATTGTTGTTGCATTGATGGAGAGTTTGACTCGAGACACCCGGAATGCATAAGTTCAATCTGAATGTACATGGTGTCTTGTCAGTGATTGGTCCCCTGAATTCTTCTTATTTTCTTCCTCTCTTTTCTATCCTTTTTTATCATTGTAATATAAAATAAGAATAATTTTGACAACTTAGGTAGTACCGACTGTAAATATTGTATTCTACATAGATATGGAGGTTGTATAGGTTGGAGATCCTGATGTAGATAATGAATCCATGTCTATAAATAAGAAGTCCAAAATCATTCCAAGGGTCAAAAAATTGATGATTTTGTTGTCCATAGTGATTGTTTCTCTCATGTTCTTAGCTTAGTTACATGATCACTCTTAGTAGATTAATGCTCCCTTGGAGCCATGGATGTACCAACCAGTGATGGTGGCTCTTAAAGTTAATGAAGGAATGATAGATTACTCTTGGTGTGCACTTTGCATTGTCTTTGGTTCTTTATTTAACTAATGTCTTTCATATTGTATGCTTCCTATAAACACCCAAAAATGGATAGGCTTGCGATTTTACATTAAAAACACTAATTTTCATCTATTAATTACTGGTTTTTTTAATCATTAATTAATCATCTATTTTCCTCTAAATTCATTCCCCAAATCATCTAATCAAATTCCCAAAATTAATTAAATAATTAATTTTATTTAATTAATTAACCTTAATTGATTAATTACCCTTAATTAATTAATTAATTACATTCCATTTCCTATAGTTTAAATTCAAATATTTAAACTTACTAATTAAATTCTTCCAATTAAATTAATTTCAATTAAATTAATTTCATTTCATTCAATAAAGCAATTCTAAATTAAAAAGAATTAAATTATCTCACATGTTGAAAACTTTAAGTAAATAAATGAATTAAATATTCATTTATCTTCAAAGAGATAACTCCAATCAGATCACATGGGTTACCCCACCCATCTCTCCAGTCTACATGGGTAACTTCACCCACCTCTTCAGTTTAAAAAGGTAGCTCACAATTAGCTCTTCAGTCAACCAAACTCTGTCTCCTCTTTACCAATTGAAGAGGTGGAGTTTACTGATGGCTTCTCTAGTTCCCTTTGATCTCAACCGTTCATCTCCCTATCTCTGGGATTGATCTCAACTGTTCTTTTCATCCCCAATTCCTATATAATAAACCCTTCATAAACATTTGAAGGATCTAGGATTCCAAGCTCTTGTGTGCCATTACTATGTCAGTTTGGTTCTAGCATTCAAGCCATCTTGCGATCACACACACATTTCAATTAGCAAATTCTTGACGCTTCTCAAGTCATAGACGCTGCCCACACCAATACTGAGCATCAAAAATAACATTTTGGAAGGAGTAGAGAGAGACAATAGAAGCTTCAAGCACTTTGGGTTTTGCATTCATTTGTTTTCCTTTCTTTGCTTGTACATTTTATTGGTTATGCTTCAAGTTATTCATTTTCATAGTATTTGTGTATTGGATTTATATCATTTGAAAAACCTTTGCTACTAACCCTTGCCTTTGGAAAGATTGGGAACCACGAATCATGAAAGGAGGTGTACATTTTGGTGAACCTGATGTGAATCAACAGCCTGATTATCTCTTGCAAACAACAAACAAAATTGATCAACCACGGCTATACGGTCACAAATCTAAAAATTTGTATTTTTTTTTATATCTGTGTTATTTTGCAATTACTGGTATTTTGCCACACTTAACGAAATTGTGCCCCAATCAACTTGTTTAATATTGTAATCAATTTTAGGTTTTTGAATTTCTTTTCTGTCATCTTTTGGGTCTCTATCTTTTCTATAGTTTTCCATAATTGATCCACTGGTACCGCAATCAGAAAAATTGTACCACAATTGACAGATCCAGCCCTCAATTGACAGATCTAGACCGTAATTGATTGTGCTTTACTGCAAGTGAAAGTGTTTTTCCACAATCACCTATTATCTACCATAATTGCCTGTGCATTATAGCAATCACCTGCAAAATTGCTCATTAGGGCCAAAATTCTTTATCTTGCAATCTAAAAATCTGATACTTTCTTTATTTTTCTGCAGGACGACGAGTTCCTACGGACAGGAAGGGTAAGTTGTTGGTGAGTATCATTCATTGTTTCAAAGTTACATATATTCTCATTTTGCAAAAATCCTTTTGATACTAACTTGTTTAAATTAAGAAAACTAAAAGGAATTTACTTGTCGATTTGGGTTTAAAAATAACAGTGTTTGTCAAACATCTCACATCTCACATTTCAGATTTGGGCTTAAAATTGATGTGGGGACTAAAATTGAACAAGGCAAAAAATCTCTCAAATTGGTGCATTAAAATTGAACAAGCAATCAACACCTACATTTGGGCTTATAATTGAATGCTGGTGCTTGTATGGTGGTGTAGCTTAGTTCACATTTCAAACTTTTGGTGCTTAATCAATTTACCTTGTGTCTTGAGTTTTAGGTGCACTTGCACAAACTGTTAGATTAGAAACCTTTATACTTTTTAGAAAGGCATGTCTGGGGAATGTGCTTCTTCCTCGGAGAACGACCTTAAAATGGAAATCCTTCCGATCGGTATATAAACAAGGCACAAACTAAAGTTCTATCTTATCTAGCCAAGCTCGGGTGAGGTGTGTTGGTGATAGTCTGGATCGGGTGAATATCCCTAAGGAGCCATCATGATCAACTAGGCTCTTAAGTGAGTCACACATGTACAAACTGATTGGATAGACACCACAGACCCTTACTACAACCTTGTTAATTAGAGGCCAACCCAGTTTACCTCTGAACAAGTACCTTATTATAGTGCAAGGGGTTGCAGAATTCCCCCCCAAGATTCCCAACATATGTGCCCCACGGTATTTGTGAAGTGAAAGAGATCTTCACTCCATGACAATAATACCTAGAAACGGAAAAAACACGGGCACCTATGTTGTGGACCTTCGCATCCTAGTAGTTTGACAATTGTTGTGTGAGCTAACAGACTGTAATGCCTCCTCTTCATGATCCATGGTTCCCAAGCTTTCCAAAGGCAAGGGTTAGTAGAAAAGGTTTTACAATGACATAAATCAAGCACACAAGAACTACTAAAATGAATAACTTGAAGCATAACCAATAAAATGTACAAGCACAAGAAAGGAAAAAAAAATGAATGCAAACCCCAAAGTGCTTGAAGCTTCTATTGTCTCTCTCTACTCCTTTTGAAACGCTGTTCTTGATGCTCAGTATTGGTGTGAGCAGTGTCTGTGACTTGAGAAGTGTCAAGAATTTGCTAATTGAAACGAGTGTGTGATCACAAGATGGCTTGAATGCTAGAACCAAACTGACATAGTAATGGTGCACGAGAGCTTGAATTCATGAATCCTTGAAATGATTATGAAGGGTTTATTATATAGGAATTGAGGATGAAATGAACAGTTGAGATCAATCCCAGAGATAGGGAGATGAATGGTTGAGATTAAAAGGAACTAGAGAAGCCATTAGTAAACTCCACCTCTTCAATTGGTAAAGAGGAGATAGAGTTTGGTTGACTAAAAAGATAATTGTGAGTTACCTTTTTGAACGTAAGAGGTGGGTGAAGTTACCCATGTGGACTGGAGAGATGGGTGGAGTAACCCATGTGATATGATTGGAGTTATCTCTTTGAAGATAAATGAATATTTAATTCATTTATTTAATTAAAATTTTCAACATGTGAGATAATTGAATTCTTTTTGATTTAGAATTGCTTTATTTGATGAAATTAAATTAATTTAATTGAAATTAATTTAATTGGAAGAATTTAATTAGTAATTTTAAATATTTGAATTTAAACTATAAGAAATTGAATTTAATTAATTAATTAATGGTAATTAATCAATAAAGGTTAATTAATTGAATAAAATTAATTATTTAATTAATTTTAGGAATTTGATTAGATGATTTGGGGAATGAATTTAGAGGAAAATAGATGATTAATTAATGATTAAAAAACCAATAATTAACAGATGAAAATTAGTGTTTTTAATGTAAATTCGCAAGCATGTCCATTTTTGGGTGACTATATTTGCCCCTCTTTGATGCGATTTGACTTGTCGCAGTGTGTCAAAGATTCTTTATTTTTTTATCCTGCCCCAGCTTGCCCCAGCAATAGTAGGTGTATTTATGCCCCCTCAAAAAATTTGAGTGAAAAGTCACGACATGAGCATTAATTTGTTGAAACCACAATTTCTGAATTTGGGTAGCCGATTGATTTGAAAAATGCCTTATACTGCCCCTAATATTGAGTGTGGAAGTTTCCGGGGATTGGGAAGAAAAAATTAGACCTCCTTGTGAAATTAGGGTTTCTAAAATCCCCTATAAGTAGCCAAGAGGGCCATTTATTTGTCACTTTGCGATCTTGGAGCTCTTGATATCTTGGTGAGTTTTGCTTTAGTTTTCTCTGCCTTTTTCTCCTGTTTTGTTGCAATGTCGGGCCTTCCTGGTGTGACACACATATCTGACCGAGTCCAGATCTATTAGAAACAAGTTGGCACAGGACGTCCAGTGAGTTTTATCGCTTTTCATGTCATTAATGCCTTCATTTATTACTTTTTTAAAATTTGTACTTTTCTACATTTCTACCTGTTGTGCCGCAATCAGCTATAGTTTTGCCGCAATTGAGGTTTAAATGCCGCAATTGTAGGATTAGTGCCGCAAATGATAAGTGTGTCGCACTTGAGTAGTTTGTATGCCGCAATTGATGTTTATGTTTTGCATTTGATTGAAATGTTTCACAATCGCATAAGTGTACTATTTTTGTAGGTTTTATTACCACAATCACTTTTTTAGAAATGTCTGCCTGATTTCCTTGTTTAATATCTGTATTTTCTGGCTTCTGATACTTTCATGTATGACTGATACTGATATTTTCCTAATTTATTTCTATGTGCACTTCACCGGGCAGATTCTGTGCTGTCGAGAGTGGAGACCGGTGGGTCTTGTTTATAGGTTCTAGCTCTTGGAGGATGAGAGGTCAATACTTAGGGCCTTAGGTTTGTACTGGATTTGTTACATGCCAGAGATAATGACCAATAGGGGTCTGATCTCAGCTCTTGTAGAGCAATAGCATTCTGAGACATGCACTTTCTGGTTACCCACTAGAGAGTGTAATGTTACCTTGGAGGATGTGTACTGCATCCTTCAGTTGTCGATCCAGGGTGCACTTGTAGAGTATGCTACCCAACCTGGCATCATTTCTTTGACTGAGCTATTTGGATTTCCTTGAGATCAGCTTGGTTTGTCCAGTGCGTATGATATTCCATGGTCCTGATTTGGTTTGGGCCTTGATAGGTTGAGTACTTTGCTAGGTAGTTTAATATGTGGCATCTTATGCCCCGATTGTCACTAGCGTGGATTTTCTGTCGGCTTTGGTTCCATTTTGTAGAGTATGGTTCTAGATCAGACTGTGTATGCATGGGGGCCATGCATTTTGGCATATATGCACTTTCATATGTTCTATGTAGCTTACCTTAATGGTAAGTCACTCGGCTGTGGTGCGACTCTACTTTAGATATGGGCATGGGAGTACATAGTTGTTTGTCACCCTATTGGTACACGTGCTCTTCCTGCCGACAAGCCATATGTTTATATGTATGATGGAGCTATCATTCAGACTCACATGGGGCATTTGACATACTGGCGGAAGTAGTTAGACATGATTCTTTACTTCATTTGGAGGCCCTATAGAGATTTCCCTATCTGGGATGGGGAGGACATCCATCTTCCCTTCTGTCGTTAGTTGAGATACCTGATTGGTCGAGTGATAAACCATGTGCATATGATTGACTTTCACAACATTGATAGGGTGTTGCATTAGTTTGGTGAGCCACATGATGTGTCTGAGTCATACACTTACTTTGCTCATAGGTTGAAAGACTCTGTCGTCTAGGGTGGTGTAGGTATCACTTGATGCCTCATGTACTAAGTTTGCAGGTTTACTTCCTGTTGCATAGACATGATGTTTGGCTACAATAGATGCATGTTTTTCTTGTTTTTTTATTATTTATGTAATTTCCTTTCTGATTTTCAATACTTGGTTATCTACTTTGTTATACCCTTGTCTTGCTTTTTTGTGGTACTGATACTTGAATTTGATCTTTTGCAGGCACCACACCATAGTATGATGCTCAGCTCATTGGGTGTAGGCCTGGCTAGTTGCACTGACAAATGTCTCTCATCCTGTTGCTAGGACTATTATGAGGAGGGCTCAATGGGTATGACAAGGCAGGGGAGGTCAGGATGGAGGGAGGGATGGTGGTCATGATGGAGGGAGGGATGCAAGCCGCGATGGTGGATGGGATGATGGGAGAGATGGTGGTAGGGGAGGGCAGATGATGGGGGATATGATCCAGGTCTAGGGGTTGCTGGGTATGAAGTGAGGACCAGAGGTGGATGGAGTGGTGGTCAATCTAGTACTGCTAGGGTTGGCTTGAGCACTATCTTAGAGGATGAGGAGGTGATGGAGGAGGAGGAACCCAAGTTGGTGCGGAGAGTATGCCGACAGACTGGTGTTATTTTGGCTCCGAGAGAGGAGGACAGGATAGTGATTGAGGATGTGGATGTTGAGATTGGGGATATAGATGTGGAGGCTCTAGATGAGCAGAGTGCAGAGACTCATTCCTTGAGTAGTAGTGGTAGTACTGGCATTAGTACCAGGGAGAGTTTGGAGAGTGGTGATGACTCCTAGGTGGTGAGGGGGAGGGGAGATGAGGGTTTGGGAGATAGGGCTGAGGAGGAAGATATGGACATGGCTATGGGGGGTATGGAGGTAGATGCCTCAAAGTTGGAGTGGCTCACCCAATAGGTATAGGATCTTTAGCCCAAGCTTGCTTCTGTCGATGCCTATGCTTCAGCGTTGGAGGCTTGGGTTACATCTTCCAAGGCTAGAGAGCGACAGGATTGAGTAGAGGTTCGGTCATTCATTTACATTGTTCAAGACACCTCTCATCAAGATGTCCTTAACCGATACTATAGATCTAGTTGTGATGCCCAGAGAGAGATCGAGTACTAGAGGCACCATTATGAGGGTGTAGTTCATGTGAAGTAGAGGGTGCCCAGTTACACAGTTTCCCAGAGATTGAGCAGGGCCCAACAATCATAGAGCAGCGGTATTGGAGCTCTTGGTTCATCACAGAGACTAGCTTCTTATATGCCACCCCCTTGTCCACCTCCTGGCAGGGGTGGGGGTAGCACATGTTGATCCTATTATGTATCATGTACCATTTTTGTAGTGATGTCATTTGATATACTCTAAGTAGTATCCATTTTTGTATCCCAACACACTGATATTTATTGATATATATGTTGATTAGCTTCCTTTGTTCAGACTTGCGACCATACATTGCACTCAAATAGTTTCATTTATATGAGATGCAGCTAGTGTTTTTGATATGATGTGCATTGGTTTACTTGCTATATGTATGATTCTACATTATCTGGTGGTTTAGATGATGAGATGTACATGCCATATGATTCTATTATGCAGACTCATAGATGGATGATTTACTTTTCCTATTATACTAATGTGTTCATGCAGGATGGTGAGAATGAAATGCATGTTTATATGAGATGCTTATGGATGCATGTGATTTTATGATTTATCATGTATGCAACTACTATGTTTTTTCATTTTTCTTATGCATTTTAATGGAATGAATGCAATCTATTATGTACAAAATATCTGAGTATGCATGTGTTAATTAGAAAGAAGTTAGTTTCGATAGATTCTCTTTGAGATTGATCTAATAGAATGGGTTGATAGAAAGGATTTTTTCTTTTTTGATAGATATGAATTGATAGAAAAGATGAGTTTCCCAAGTCGCTGCCCCTCTTTCCAATATTTTTCATCATTGCATCTTTTTTTTTTTTTGTAATTTTTGAAATTCTGAAGAGTGTCCAATGTATCCAGATCACATACCACCTAGATACCGCCATGACCTCTTGATAGTGAAAGGAGTAGAGAGATTGAATATAAAGAGAACCTAGTGCACCCAAATATTGACCATCTAGGTTCAACTATGTTCCCTGTTTGAAAAGAAAGAGAGCCAAAAGCACCCAGATATTGACCATCTGGATACCACTTTGTCCTCTGAAAAAAATTGAAACAAATAAACCAAGATAGAATTCCTATGCACCCAGAGTCCATATAGATAACACCATGAGATCTTGATTCCAAAAAAAGAAAGCCAAAGAAAACAAGATAGAACTCCTATGCCCCTAGAGTCTATCTAGATAGCATCATGAGCTCTTGATTACAACATAAAGGGAAAATAACATAGAAACCAAGATAGAACTCTAACACACTCAGAGTCCATCTGAATAGCATTGTGAGCTCTTGATTCTATAAACCAAACAAGCAAATAAAAGAGAAGGAATGTCTAATTCTTTCCCAAGTTTAAGCTCAGATCGTGGAACTGTGGAGCTGCTAGGTAAGTGACAGCACCTACCACATTTATCCTAAATCATCATGGCCCTGAAATTGAAGTGAACATTCAATAGACAATAATCAAAGAAAATAAGTCATGATCTATCATAGCTACTATCCTCACATGGTGGATCTTGGAGTAGTGTAAGAACATACCCATTAAATATAGACTAACATCTGACTGACTTGACTCACCTAGTCAACATTTTTGGCTGGTTCCTTGATGCAGTTGGAATCTCTTGATTGGCTCGACTCTTTGGATAGGCTTGATTGACTTGATTTCTTGAGTGTGTCTGGTTTTAGTAATAGATTACTCATATAAGATTGACCTGTCTGGTTTGAGCATATCTATCACTGTGTAAGATGATTGATATGATTTGATGGATTGATTTTGATCATGTTGGTAGCTGATCAAGCTGTGTCAGATGGGCCCCATGTTGGTTCACAAAGCTCATGATTGTGACAATTGATAGATTGGCCTGGTCGCTAGTTGCTTGCTGATTGATTTGATAGATTGATAAAGCTGTGTTAGATGAGCCCAATGCTGATTTGCAAAGCTCATGATTATGACATTGATTGAGTGGGCATGATTGCCCTTTTCTCTCTTGATAATTGAGTTAGTTCTATTATTTTGAGATTTTGCAAGTTTTTGAATATTTTTGATGAAGATTGATTTTCTCAGAACATTTTTTATCTTTTTAGGATTTTTGATGAGTTTTCTAATTTTTAAGGATCTTTTTAGGACATTTAGAATTGCCCCCTAGTCTGGTGGACCATTATTAACCATAGGTAAGTGCTTGGTGCTCAGAGGGGAGTGTGCTTCTGGATATAGCTTGGGTAGTCAGTCTTGCATTTGAAGTGTGCTCAAGCTCTTGGAGTTCATTGATGGTGAAGCTAGATTTGAACACTTGGCACCTGTTTGCCAGGTTTTCACCAAGGTACCTACTCAATAGCGCCTGTTTGCCAAGTTTTCACTGAGAGAGCGATTTTGTTTCTCTTTAGTTTTTTATTTTTGAATTTTTGTTGTTACCAGGGTGCTTGATTTCCAGGTTTTCACCAAGGTAACTTTTGTATTTTTTGATTTTTTTGGTATTTTCTGGATGTGTAGATAGGTGCCTTAACCATAGAGACCTCAAGGGTAAAACCTCTTGAGGTACATGTTGTTGATGTATCTAGGGAGCTGATCTCCTTCTAGTGTCACAAGTATGAATGACCCCTTCTGGGTAGAGCTAACAATGACAAACGGTCCTAGCCAGTTAGGCTTGAAATTTTTGGGTTTTACCCGCTCTGCTTGGTTCTTTTGATTTTCCATGAGGACAAAGTCTCCTACCTCAAATTTTTGTGGCTTCACTTTCTTGTGATAGTTTCTTCTAAGGCAATTTTGATAGGCTTGTAAGTGGTTGAAGGCTCGTTGTCTTCTTTCATCTAATAACTCCAGTTCACTGAGCCTTGCTACTCTGTAGTCTTCATCTGTAATCAAGTTCTTCAATGATATCCTTAGGGATGGGATTTCCACTTCAAGGGGTAACACTACCTCTAATCCATAGACTAGGGAGAAAGGAGTGGCTCCTGTAGGTGTTCTCACACTAGTTCTATATGCCCATAATGCGGGACTAAGCTGTAAATGCCAGTCTCACCCTAATTCATTCACTGTTTTCTTCAAGATTTTCAAGATTTTTTTGTTTGTAGCTTCAGCTTGGCCATTCCCTTGAGGATAATAAAATGAGGAGAACCCTTTCTTGATATTGAACTGTTCGCATATCTCTTCAACATCCTTGTTCTGGAAAGGTGTACCATGATCTGTTAGATAGTTTGAGGGATCCTGTATCGACAAATAATGAGGTTAAGTATGAACATTGCTATCTGCTTTCCAGTTATGTAAGTGAGAGTAATTACTTCCAACCACTTGGTGAAGTAATTTGTTTTTGCTATGATGTATTTGTGTCCATTTGCTGAAGAAGGTGCAATTTTTCCCACTAGGTCAAATCCCCACATGGAAAATGGAAATGATGATGTGATAGGATTTAGTTCCTGGGCTGGTGCATGGATGAGGTCTCCATGAATATGACACTGTCTACACCTTTGTATATTTTTGTGTGCATCTGTCTCTATTGTGGGCCAATAGTATCCCATGTGTATGATCTTCTTAGCTAAGTTGTTGCCACCTCCGTGGGTTCCACAAATTCCTTCATGTACCTCGTACAAAGCTTTCTGGGATTTCGTGGAAGTGAGACATCATAGTAGCATTCTGTCTAGAATTCATCTATATAAAGTAGTTGAGAGGATGGTATACCTAGAGGCTTGGTGGATGAGGGACTTTCTCTGGTTCCTAGACAAGTTGGGAGGTAAGACACTATTTTGGAGGTAGTTATAGACATCTTGGTACCATGGGTTTTTAGGACTAACAAGGATGCATGTTGATTTTGTTATGGATGCTTGATGTGATGGAACCAAGAGTTTCTCTACTAGAAATTGGAATATTGTTTCATTTCCTGGCATATCAATCAATTATGCTATGGTAGCCATCACATCTACAACTTTGTTCTGTGCTCGTGGGACATGCTCGAAGAAGATGTAATGGAACTTGGTGTGTAGTGTTTCCATTTGTGCTCTGTATGGTATGAGTTTCTCATCTTTGGTCGTATAATCATTGTTGACTTGACTGATGATCAACTGCAAATCTCCAAAGACTTTAAGGTTCTCGATTCTCCATTGAATCGCTATCTTTAAACTGATGACTAGGGCCTCATATTCTGCTATATTGTTGGTGCATGGGAAGTTGAGTCTGAAAGAATTTGGAATTGTATCATGATCTAGAGTGATAAGAACTATCCCTACCCCCACACCATGGTTCGTGCACTACCCATCAAAGTATAGTTGTCATAGCTCAATCGCTGGTTGTAGTGTCATGATATATTCATCAAGAAAGTTAGAAATAATAGGCTGATGGTCTTGAATGGGTGCCTCTTCTAGTTGATCCATGATCACTTGCCCTTTGATGGCCTTTCTATCTATGTACTCAATGTCAAACTCACTCAAGATCATTACCCACTTGGCAAGTCATTCGGTGAGCGCTGCTTTGCTTAGGAGGTACTTTAAAGGATCAATATGTGTGATCAACTTTGTTTGGTGACTCAACATATAATATCTCAGCTTTTGGGAAGCAAAGAAAAGTGCAAGGCATGTCTTTTCAGTTGGCACATAGTTGAGCTCATATCCAACCAATGTTCTTCTTAGATAGTAGATGGCCCTTTCTTTACCTGCGTCATCATGTTGTGCAAAGAGTACACCTAACACTGACTCCATTGCTGAGATATACAGAAGCAATGGTCTACCTTGGACTGGTGGCACCAATATAGGAGACTTGAGGAGGTAGTCCTTGAATATTTGGGATGCTTGTTCACATTTCTCGATCCATATGAATTTGACATCTTTGTGCAATAGATGTTGGAATGGGTGACACTTGTTTGCTAGCTGAGCTATAAAGCACCTGATTGATTGGAGCCTTCCTTGTATCCCTCTTAGTTGCCTCAAGTTTGATGGTGGAGGCATGTCCAATATTGATTTGACTTTCTCTGGGTCTACTTTGATGCCTCTATGTGATACTATGAACCCTAGTAGCTTTCCTGCTGTGACACCGAATGCACATTTCTTTGGGTTTAGACAGACCTTGAATTCCTGCATTTTGTCAAAGATTGGTCCCAATACTTATAGATGATCCTCACAAAGCATTGAATTGGCTAGTATGTTGTCCATATAGTCTTCCATTGTTTTTTGGATGAGATCATGAAATATAGGTTTCATAGCCCTTTGATATGTCATGCCAGCATTTTTGAGACCAAATGACATGATGTTCAACCAATAAGTGCCCCAAGGACATGTAAAAGTTGTTTTATGTTGGTCTTCTGGCATGATTCTTATCTGATTATACCCTGAAAAGCCATCCATGAGTGATAGCATTTGATGTCCAGCAGTTAGATCTACTATCACATCGATGTTAGGTAAAGGAAAATCATCCTTGGGACAAGCTATGTTGAGATCTTTGAAGTCTGTGCAAATCTGTATCTGACCACTGTGCTTTGTAACTGGTACCAAGTTAGATATCCGATCTGTGTATGGTATAGGTCTTATGAACTTAGCACCTATGAGTTTCTTCAACTCTGCCTTGACTAGAAATGCAACGTGGGGATACATCTTTCTCAGCTTCTGCTTGATAGGTTTTGAGTTGGGTAGCAATAGGAGATGGTGTAGTACTAGCTCTGGATCTAACCCTGGCATATCTGAATAGGACCATGTGAAATTGATCATCCTTGCTTTAAAGAAGCTGATAAACTATTCTCTCTCCTCAGGGTGAGTGATTTTTCTAAGTATATGTTCTTTGGGTTCTTGTCATCTCCCAAATTGACTTCCTTTGTTTCTTCTGCTAGTAATGCCAAGTTCTCCTCTGTCAAGGGGAGGAGTTCCTTCTTTCCATCTTCTAGCACCTCCGTGAGTTTTTTGATAGAAGATACGTCACGTTTTAGCTTTTTATCATTCTTTTGTTCTTTTTTCTTTTGTGGACTGGAAAGATGAGCTACCTCCCCAAAATATGCCGCTCTGTTGAGGTCAATGGAGAAGTCTGTCCTATGGTATCCTAATGGAATGCCTTCCCCAAGTCCCATGAAATCAGAAATAGCCTCATCATTCTTGAAGACATCTAAATCAGGGGGTCCTTGTTGATCCCACTCTATTAGCTCTGGGTGTACAAGATAGATACTTTCATGGTTGTCTGACTCTGGTTGACTGAAAGTGACTACATATATGGTTCTTACAAAATTGGACTGTGATGTGGACGCACCACTTGAGGTTTGATAAATGACATGCATAGCTTTGCAGGGTTGTTCGGTAAAGGATAGTTGGTCAAATAAGTCTTCTAGGTTTAATATAGTTTCTAACTGAGGGGAATAATCTGCAATCAATAGTTCAGATTTGTGAAAGGACCTCCACTCATACTCATGGGAGTCAGTATTAATAGAATGGTCGTCAGATGTCTCACTTCCTTCATTATCATCTATTTCTATGTGGAGGTCTATTTGGGTTTGTGTGGTTCCCTCTTCAGCAGGTAGCAACTGTGCTAATATGTTGCTTATCAAGACATGTTCTGTGTTGTGCCCCTGATGCATCTCTGCTATTTGTTCCTGATCGACTTGGATGTCTTGGATCATAGGACTAGTTCTTTTTTTTCCATAGCCCAACCCTCTTGTGTTTCTTTGGGTTGGTGGGAGAGACAATTCCATTATGCCTTGTTTTCTTTCCACCAGGCCGGTTGTACCATCATACCCAAATCTTTGTAAAATTGTAAAACTATTACCATAGTTTGACAAGGGTAGGGTTTGTCGGATTGTCTCTTGTGGGTCTTGGTATAACCATGTACTGATATCTTGTTCAAATAGATTTTCTTCCGCTATGTCTCCCCATCTAATGAAGGTTGTGGGTGGACATCTAAATAGAATAGGCTGTGGATTTTCTGTTGTGATAACAGGTTGTGGCATGCCATAAGTTCTCAGGCTCTGTACTCACCACAACCTTTGTCGGTGATGGATATTTTTCCCTCTTTCTATGTGACATCCTTAAGATTTGAATCTAAAGAGGAGGGGATACTTGCATCTTGGTTAAAGGCTATCTTTCCTGTTGTCTGTGTGACATCCTTGAGATTTGAATCTAAGGAGGATGGGATGCTTGCATCTTGGTTTGAGGGTACCTGGTTATCAATATTGATTTGGATAGAATTACAGTATTGGAAAGGATTGGGATCTCCCTCTATGATGATTTCCTCTCCTTGTGGTGGGAAATTGATGCATTGATGGTACATTGAAGGTATAGCTTGCATTTCATGTATCTAGGGTCTCCCTAGTAGCATGTTGTATCCCAACTCAAGATCTAGGATCTGGAAGGGAGTGTTTTTGACCACTGGACCGATACGAATAGGTAGAATAATAATACCTTTAGAGGACCTTTCCTCTTCATCATAAGCTCTGATATTTATCCTCCTTGTGACATAAATGCTTGATTCTAAATAGCCCAGTTGTTTGATTAACTTTAGAGTACAAATGTTTAACCCAGCTCTACCATCAACAAGGACCCGACGAATAGTGCTTTTGTGGACCTGGACAAGTAAGTTTAAAGGATCATTGTGTAGGGGTTTATGTGGCGGTACATCATGGTCCATAAATGTGGCATGTTTGTTAGTAGCTATATGGTTAACCATCATTTGGAAGCTCTCGAGTGTTATGTCCCTTGGGACAGCTACATTCTGAAGGACTTGGTCAAGTGCTAGTTTATGCTGCGGAGATATGTGCAATATGTCAAACATGGAGATTTGGGTAGGTGTGCACTTTAGTTGATCCACTAAGCTTGGCTATGGATCTGAGTTTTCTTTAGGATTGGTAGATATAGTAGATGAGGATGGTGCTCCTTGCAAGATGACTCTGGTGTGACGTGTTGTTACAACACATTTGTTACCTTGGTATTTGATAGTAATATTAGCCACATGGCTATCTGAAGGATTGAGGCAATTGATAACATTATCACTGTTGGCATATGTATAGTTAATTTGTTTTGCCTTTCCACCAGACTCAAAGGCTTTTCTTTTGTTGTGATTGTGTGTAAGAAAATACACCTTCATGAAATTAAGATGAAAGACAACAATTCTATGGAAAGATAAAACAAGTTAATCTAATAATTGAAGCTGAAATCTATATCATCTCATGGTTCTCTATCCAAGCTTTGTTAAGAGATCTCTCAGGCTTAATCTCTCTCAAGGACAATCCTAGAATGAGATATGTATGAAAATGAATGCTCAAAATGCTTAAAAATGCTCCAAGATCATATGAGAAAATAAAAAATGCTCCTAAACATGATATGCTAAATGAAATGCAAATGCTAAAACTCTCTCAAAAGCTCTCAAATGCTCCTCATGTGCCTATAGTAAGGATGCTTTTTTCTCTTGAATTCTTGGATCCTAAACACAAAGGAAATGGCTTGTATTTATAGCACTTTCCCAAGGGTAGGGGGTAGAGTGAGTTGATCATGATCAAAGCTTGGTTAAGTCAAAAGCTTTGAGGTGTTCTCAAATGGAGGGAAAGTTGGTTGGTTGCCTCAAAAGATATTAGGAATTAAATAACTCCATCATTTAATTAAATTAGCCATGGAAGGGTGATTGGGTTAGATTTAATCTTTTTGATTTTAACTATACAATTAAAAAAAATCAATTGCATAATTTGATTAATCCCTTTAGGCTTGAATTTAATTATTTGATTTCATGATTATTTGATCTTTTAATTTGATTTGAATTTTGTCCATTTGATTTGAATTTTGTCCATTTGATTTGATCCATTTGTTTTGCATTGAGATGATATTTTGAAGCATTTGGCTGAGATTTATAATTTAGAATGCTTGAGATACACCTACTCAATTTTAGTTGTCTACAAATGCCCCTCTTTGAATTGATGTGCGAAGTGCATTGATTCAAAGAAAGCTTGATTGTCCTGATCATTGAGCTGATACTAATGAGCTGATATGAAAGCCTGATATGAAAATCCTGATATGAAACTCCTGATATGAAAATCTGATATGAAAACCCTGATATGGAACCTTGATATGAAACTCTGATATGAAAATTTTGATATGAAACCCTGATATGAAAACTCCGATATGAAATCCCGATATGAAACCTTGATATGAAAATCCAATATAAAAACCCTGATATGAAACTTTGATATGAAAATTTCAATATGAAACTGTGATTGATAAAGTTTGAAATTTTAATGCCCCAGATTTGATACAAGATATACTGTAGAATCCCAGTTTGATGATATGATGATGCCCCCTCAGAAATGGAATCATCTTGATCGTAGGTAAAAGTTTTGGACGAACAATGCTAATAGGATAGATCAAAGATGATAGCATTTCTGATAAACGATGATGTGAAAAGATGGCGAACAAATGCCCCAGTGAGTAGAATATGCAAATTAGGTTTGACTAGGTCAAAAATCTCATAAAATAGGTTAAAATATCTTAAATAGGTTGAAAAACCCAAATTTACTATTCATTTTCACTTTTTACTATTGAGATTTTGCTCTGATCCTCTGATGATTGATAGCGATGGTGGTCCCCATACGAGAGCACAGGTTTGAGCGGGTGCACCGATATCAGAGACCTCCTAACTATGAGCCTCTGGTGAGTGGTTTGAACCCTCTTGGTGTATTTATTGCTTTGAAATTTGCATTTATTGCATATTTTTACTGCTTTTTAGAAAAGGTTTAGCCAAATGCCGCGTAGGAGCTAGGTCAGAATTGCCACCCAAAATAGAAAATGTGCCACCCAAAAACACCATGTTTTAAAGCCGCATATGATGTTTGAAATGCCATGTAGGCCTGCAAAAATCTACCTATTTGGTAAAGCGCCGCCTCCACATGGTAAAGAGCTGCTTTTAAAGATTAAAAGGTCGCTTAGCTTAAAAAGCTACAGACACTTAGTTAAGTGCCGCCTACCATAAATTTGAAAGTTGATATAGGAAAATAGATGAATTTAGTTTGATTGATCATCTAGATGACTCAATTAGGTTCCAAGCTAGAAAATGTTCATCCAGAATGTCACGTAGTGTTTAGGATGTTAGAAAAGTCATAATGATGAATGTTTGATAGGTCAATCAGATATGATTAAACATGATTACAAATTATCCTTGTGTCTCACGATATAGAGGTTAGGAACAATAAGTTGATATTCTCAATTTAGAGCAAAGATAGATTTAATGTTTTGTGATTGACTTAGAATGGTTCATCAAGAGAAAAACTAACATTATGCACTTTATTTCAAAATGTAGGAGCATTATCGCAAGTTGCGGGTGCGAGGTGTAGCATTATGGATATTTGATTTGGTAGATGAGCTTATGCCTCCTAAGCAGCATACTATTGAGACTTGTGGACTTAGTTTCCTTTTAGATCTCCCTTGATTTCAGTTGAACTGAGGTTTATTGATAGCTATGGTAGAGTGATGGCACTCTGACTATAATACCTTTCATTTACCTCTGGGCGAGATGACTATTAAGTTAGAGGATGTGTATAGATTGTTGAGGATTCTGACTCATAGAGAGCAGGTGTATTATGATTCAGTATATGATACCAGTGTATGCAGATGGGTGTTTGGAGATAACACCATTGCAGATGATTGCATTACTTGAGTGCAGTTTGCCTCATTTCCCACCGTACCAGCATTATTAGGAGCTATGATAAGGGGATTATTATTGCTAGATAGGCAAGGATGTGGTTTTGTGATCAGATGGGGTCGGGTTATAGAGGACCTGATTGCTCATCCATGGAGATTGGATTGGGGTTCTTATCTATTGGTGCAGTTGTATCATGATTTGCATGAGATTGTATATCGGCGCAGTGCACCTATTTCTACAGGTGTATTTTTGTTATAGTTGTGGAAATGGGAGCATATCCCTATTACTAGGCCAATGTCAGTGCGAGTTCAGGCTCGTGGTTACCCATATGCATTTCTATATGATGGTATGATTGTCTAGCATCGTCTGGGCAAGGTTGATTTTTGGAGATGCACGATTGATGATATAGATTAGGTGGTTTGGAGGCTATACTTGTAGTGTGAGAGATGGTAGGAGGATGACGATGAGTTACCCTACATGTTTTCACCTCGATGGATGATAGGCTAATCACCATTGGTGTTTGAGAGATTCTGCTATGGGAGAGTGCTACACCAGTTCGACCAGATGTAGGATATGCCACAAGGTATGGCATTATATGCTCAAGTAAAGGCTGAGAGGTCGATGTGGGGAGTACAGATTGACTACCAGTCAGTGTGTCTATAGATAGATCACCTGGGATATGGGGTTTGGGATATGCTACCACAGGTTGCAGACGCAGGGATGTTAGCAGAGTATCGAGAGTGGTTCATGTGCCATCGTTTCATGAGATTCACAGATCTAGCAGAGCCTATCCCTGATGTTGATGAGCTTTCTGAGGATAATGGTGATGGTGGAGATGATAGGGATGATGGCAATAGACCACACCAGTGTAGAGTTTAGAGAGCACCCAGAGTGCCATGGGTACAGAGAGCAGCTGGGCCTCAAATGAGAGGTGGCCATGTGAGAGGCTGAGGTGGTGGTTTTAGACAGCTGAGGCAGAGACTAGCAGGGGCATAGGTACCATAGGGTCAGGCTCCATTGAGAGTGGATGCAGATTGGGCCAGACATATGCACAGATAGGTCTAGGAGGTGAGACAGGTTCCTGTATAGGGACAGATACCATAGGTTGATCCACAGGTGAGCTCAGCACAGGTGATACTGCAGGTACCTTTAGCACCTCAGGCACCACAGGATCCTCTAGCATGGCAGACACCTCAAGGTTCAGATGATATAGTGTGGGATGTTCAGGGGTTACATGTTGGGATGACTATAGTTACAACAAGATTAGATCAGGTCACGACCATGCAGTAGCAGTTCTTGGCTACTCTGGCTCAGTTATCGACCAGTGCGAGCACTAGTCAGGAACCTCCTGGTGCATAGGATAGAGCAGGTGATAGGGATCCAAATGGCACAGGTGGGTCAGGCACAGGTTTGGCTGGAGATAGATCAGGTGCCCCTACTGGGTCATGAGACAGATATGGACCCAGGATGTATATCATTTGTATCATATGTAGTTTTTGATCAGGACTTTGATGTACCTTTGATGTACTAATTATTCTATGACATTGATGATGGACATTTATCTATGATGATCTTTGATTTCTCCTTTGATGATGTTATGGGATTTCCTTTTATTCATGTCTATATGTTTCTATGATGCATTTATTTCTAGGTGCAATGGATGCAAATGTCTTAGAGTAGGACATAGATAAGTAGATGCCATGACGTGAATGCAATTTATCTCTATATGTTTTTCATTTTAACAATGTATGGATTATGCAATGCAATGAATGCAATACTTAGTGCTTATGGTAAATGAATGCATTTATCTTTTTGTGTTTTTGAATGTATGCAATTTAATTCATGATATGCAGTTCTAAATGATGATATGAATAATGATTAATGAATAATGTATCTTTTTCTTGATTTTCTCTTGACATGAATCTATAATGAGTAATGACTAATGATGATGAATGCAAAGGAAAATCTCATTTTGAATGACTTGGAACCAATATTTTGATGAAATGTTGTCAACCCTTTGTCCCCCCCTTGAACTTGGAAAATTGCTAAAAAGACAAACCATTTGAGAACTAAGCATTTGAGAACGCAAGTGAAAGAGAAACATGCAATTAATCTAACATGCAAAAAAATTCAATGCAACTAATTGTCCTTGAGGTTTGCGAAAGGAATGCAAACTAAGATTTATTTTCATCATAGAGCGTTGTGGAACTAGGAGTCGATACAATCTTTACTGGTGCCACTGTGACCATAAGAATATAAATATGACTTTCCCACATGTGGTAACCCTTTCTATGAAACCAAGTACAACCTTCACTAGTTGGATGACCAACTATGGGAGTATGAATACTGGTTTAATCAGATTCAATGTTGCAAGTGGATGTTGGTATTAGGATATGGAAAATCTAAATAACCACGGTATCCTTTTGCATAAACAAACAAAGGTTAACCCTCTATCCTATATGAATGTCCTCTATCGGTCTTTGATGACCATGTCTTTACACTAATTCACACAAGGTAAAGTATCTTCCTCAAAGCAGTTACTCAGAAGCTTAAGAAAAAACATCATGTCTTTTATCCTTGTCAATCTATCTAAAACATCATTGATTAGCTAAAAATAACATGACTTGAAAAAGGCAATAAAAACCTCATCAAAAATTCCAAGTGTTTACAAGATGTATCAAGATTTTCAAATAAGAATTCCAAACAATCTGATCATTTAGGGTGTGTCAATTTTTAATCCTAATAAAATAAGTCAAATGAGATTCAAGGATCATGTTATGCCATCAAACTATTTAGGGTTGAACAATGATATTCATCAAAGGTTCCAAAATGTCTCTCCTGAATCCGAAAATCTTCTTCTGATGTGTGACCAAAATGTTGCACTATTGAATCCGGTTGGTACCAAAATCTATGATGTGTGCCCCCAAGTGATAAATGTGGCCAATGTGATACTTAGGGCAATTGAACCTAGAATGCGACAAGAATTCAGCTTTGAGACTCTATTAGGGCAATGCATGAATGATGGATGCAATGAGGATATGGACAAGTGAGATGAGGAAACCGCAATATGTACAAATGCAACTAGGAAACACCTAAGGGAAAAAAGGCACCTGTTTCCAGGTTTTCACCTCTTGGGATTATTTCTCTTGTTCTCTTTTTCTCTTTTTTTTTTCTACCAAGGTGCCTATTGCTAGGTTTTCACCAAGGCATTTTTTTCTCTTTTTCAAATGTTTTTGGCTTTTTGAAATTTCTGATTTTTTTTTTGGTATTTTTTTAATCTTTTCTCCTTTTTTTTGGTATTTTTGAATTTTATCATGTACAAGGGTGATGCTTGACTCATCTGATACTCTTCAACTTATACTCTTTATTCTGATACTCTTTCCTCTGAATCAGTTGTGGAACCTCTTAGGATGAATGCTATTGATAGGTTCTAGAAATTCATCACCATCATAATCAGCCAATTTGTAGGTCCCCGTCCCAAATGAAGAAATAATGACAAAAGGACCAAGCCAATTTGCTTCCCACTTCCCTTTCTTTTCTCTATCAGCTTGATTTTTTGGATTTTCTCTCAATACTAGATCTCATATTTGAAAGTTTCTTGGCTTTATATGTTTGTTATAGTTCCTGGAAGTTTGATCCTGATACACTTTCAAATGATCATAGGCTTGAGTTTGATGTTCCTCCAACAATTCCAATTGTTGAAGGTGGGCAAATCTATAATCCTCATCTATTATTAATCCATGCAATGAAAATCTGAGGGATGGTATTTCAACTTCTAAAGGGAGAACAGCTTTGGCCCCATAAACCAAAGAAAAAGGTGTAGCTCCTCTTGGGGTTTGAATACTAGTCCTATAGGCCCATAATGCTGGATTGATCTGAAGGTGCCAATCCTTTCCTGATTTTTCAACTGATCTCTTACGGATTTTAAGGATGTTCTTGTTGGTAGCTTATGCGTGTCCATTACCTTGGGGATAGTAAATGGATGAAGAGTGATGTGTAATGTGTAATGTGTCACAAAGTTCATCAATATCTTTGTTCTTAAACTATTTTCCATTATCCATGATAATAGAATGAGGAATGCCATATCTACATATGATATGATTTAAGATAAACATGGAAATTTGTTTTCCTGTTGCAGTTGATAAAGGGATAACTTCAACCCATTTAGTAAAGTATTCTGTCACTGTGATTATATACTTGTGTCTGTTTGAAGAAGGTGGATAAATCATGCCAATCAAGTCAAAACCCCATTGATATAATGGCCATGATGTGACAAAAGGGTTCAATTCTTGTGCCGATGCATGAATCAAGTTTCCATGGTATTGACATTTCTTGCAAATTTTAACATATTGACAAGCGTCTCTTTCTAAGGTTTTCCAAAAGTACCCCATACGTAAGATTTTCTTAGCTAGGTTTAAGCCTTTTGAATGTGACCCACAAATCCCCTCGTGGACATCTTTTAAAGCTAATTTTGATTCATCTTCCTCTAGACATTTAAGGAGTGTTCTATCAAGACCTTTATGATACAATGTGTCAGAAAGGATAGTATAACGGGCTACTTGTCTTATGAAATTTCACTTTTGAGTGTGGGTTTGGTCTATAGGTAGGGTTTGATTTTTGAGGTAAGAATAGATAGGTCTATACCACGGAGAGTCATGTCCATGTAAAAGGGAAACAATTTGGGTCTCTGGTAGGTCAAATGTTGGTTTCACCAATTCTTCCACCAAGAACTCATACTTTCCATTTTGATCGGGTAGCTGGAGTAAAGATGCCAAAGTGGCCATTGCATCGACTGCTCTATTCTTGTCTCTTGGAATTTGTACAAAAGTAATCAAAGCAAAGTATTTCTTCTAGTTGTCCACCAAGTTCTTATAAGGCAACAATTTTTCATCCTTAGTATTATACTCATCATTAACTTGATTAATGACTAGTTGAGAGTCCCCATAGACTTGTAATTCTGTGACATTCCATTCCAAGGTTGTCTTAATGCCGATGACCAAAGCTTCATACTCTGCTATGTTATTGGTGCAAGGGAACAATAACTTGTAAGATTTTGGGATTGTGTAACCTTGTGGTGTAATCAAAAGAATGCCCGCTCCACTGCCATTTTGGGTATATGATCCATCAAAGTATAAAGTCCATGTCTTAGCTTTGACATTCACAATTGCAGAATCTGGGAATTCCACTTGTATAGGATGTGTAGATTCTTGAGGATATTCAGCCAATTGATCGACTATAACTTGACCTTTTATTGCTTTCCTATCAACATATTCAATGTCAAATTCACTAAGTACCATGACCCACTTCACAATCCTTCCAGTTAAAGCTATTTTGCTAAGTAAGTATTTCAAGGGATCAATTTTAGCTATGAGTTTCACCTTATGCAACAACATATAGTGTCTTAACT
>MU225447.1:4846590-4863715 GCA_018584345.1 Thuja plicata
ATGATTATTTGATCTTTTAATTTGATTTGAATTTTGTCCATTTGATTTGATAAATGTCCATTTGATTTGATCCATTTGTTTTGCATTGAGATGATATTTTGAAGCATTTGGCTGAGATTTATAATTTCGAATGCTTGAGATACACCTGGTCAATTTTAGGTGTCTACAATGATCATTGGTTTGGGTATTTGTCACATTGATGGCCCCTGTGTCAATCAGGTCTTGGATAGCATGTTTTAATCGGTAATAGGTAGATGTTTTATGTCCTTTCACCCGAAGAAACTCGCAGAAGTCCTTGTCATTATACCACCTTGGTTTGTTTGCATCCTGTTCAAAGTCCTTGATTTCTAGGAGAGTGATAGTATTTGATTGTATCAAATTACGTAAAGCTGATTCTATCAGCTCTCCTAATGGTGTGAAATCTCATTGCTAGAATTGAAACTATGGTCTGCGTTGATTCTATTGTTGACTATTTGACATAGCGGCCACTTGTACAGGGGGAGGTTGGTTTTGAGTGTATGCTTGTTGAGTGGGCCCTGTAAGTTTTTGGTTGGCCACAGGTGTGCCTTGCAGTGATACCTTGGGTTGTGCATAGTTGACTGTCTTGACATCAATGACACCATCGCTAGTGACATTTTTCTTATTGTTCCACCACTTAGATTTGTCCATTTCATTTTTGTTTGTATTTGTTTGTGTTGGATCTGCAAGGATTCCTCGTTTGACTAAGTTTTATTCATAATGAACTCCTCATTCGATGAGTTGTGTGAAGTTTGGAGCTAACTGTAACTCTATTGTGAATGATATGTCTAGAATTAGATTGTCAACATGACTATTAGGTCTTGTTCAGGCACATCATATGTTATGCAATTTCCCATATTCCTCCATCTCTGTAGGAACTTCACAAAAGACTCTCCATCCTTTTTTTTGATATCACAAAGGTCTTTGATGCTGACCTTGCACTTGATGTTATGATGGAAGTGAGCTATGAAATTTTCAGCCATTTCTCCCTAAGACTGAATTCCATGAGGTAAATGTGAGAACCATTCCATTGCTGGTCTGGCCAAGCTTTGTGGTAACAGTCACATTAAATATGTCTCATCATGGGTGACTTCGGAGAAACTAGAAAGAAACTCTTGGATATGTTCAATAGGGTTGGTATTGCCCCTATATTTGTCAAATTTTAGTACTGAGAAGTGATTTGGGAATGAAGACATGTAGAGAGAATGGTCAAAGGGGCATAGGTATAAATCCTCTGTTGTGTAGGATTTAGTTTGCCCCTAATTTTGCATATCCATCATTTGGGTTTGAAGAGTTTGCATTTATTGCATTAACATGTTCATTTCATATTGAGGTTGGTGTGTGAGGACGTTCCTCTGTGCTGTAGTGGGTATGAGGTTGCACCTTTGTGTCCCTTGATTAGGAACATAAGATTTCATCCTGGGGACTTGATATTGATTTCCCATCGAGTGATTTAGAAATGAGGGCACATGAGTAGCCCATGGTGGATTTTGATGCATTTTCTGTTGTGACTGAAACTAGGGTTGATACTGTTGGGGTTGATATTGTTGTTGCTGAGGTTGGGGTTGAATATGGGGATGTTATTTCTGAGGTTGGAATTGAGGCAACTAAAGCTGGGGTTGTTGTTGCAGGGGTTTGTTATGAGGCAACTAAAGCTAGGGTTGTTGTTGTGGAGGTTGGATTTGAGGAAATTGAAGCTGGGGTTTCTATTGCGGGGGTTGGAGTTGAGGTAACTAAAGCTGGGGTTGCTGTTGCGGAGGTTGGATTGATGTCAAAATGTGCAAAGGTGTAGCCTTGGGTGGGCATTGACTGTAAGTTGTACCTATAGAGATGGATCCCTATGGGCATGAGGTGTTGATCCCAAGACTAGTATGAATTGACTGTAGCAAAGACATAGTTTTAGAATAGTTGGTGTTTGGTGTTGCTTGAGAGCTTGATTTCCCCAACCATGTGACCGAAGGTGGGAGCATACTAGTAACCACATGTGCACTAAGTTGTGAGTCTATCATGCTTTGAGTGGAAGATGTGTTGGCCTAGTTTGTGCCATAGGTTTGACTAGGTATCGTCTATGTCAATGTGGGTAATACCAATGGTGGGAAGATTTGAGAGACAACAGGTAGTATCTGAGGAGGCTGAGTAGTGTTTTGACCTATGAGAGGGTTTTTAGGCCATATGGTCAATACACTGAATTCAGTGGGGAGTTTGATTCCCTTCTTTATCAGCATGGCTAAGAAGCATTCAAGATTCCTCTCTACGACAGTGTCAACTACTTGTGTGGAATAGGCATCTTGCTCTATATCCTCTAGTTCATCTTCCGTGAGATTTTGGAAAAGAGATGCCCCACGGGGTTGTTCAATGAATATAGTAGAGCTAGTGTTTACAAAAGGATCGTTCTCTTGCTTTGTTTCCCAAGCAGGAAATCGATTGATATATGACTCATCAGGCTATGTTCTAGCCTTAGACCTTGTGTAAGGTCTGCCATGAGGTGTTTGATACATAGTGTGGTCCAAGTTTTGTAACTAAAACAAGTGATATAAAGCAAACAAGGAAGAAAAATCCTTTCTAAGGAAGTTTGAGTTATGTTTTGGACAAGGGTAATTTCTAAGGATAGATTTTGATATATCTTGATCTCAAAGTGGTGATGATGTAAAAAGATAAGATTTTTTGACCTTTGCCTTGGACAAAGTCACTTTGATAAAGATTATTATGTTTGATATGATGAGATCAAGGTATTTCGAGTCTGAGCTTTCAAACTAACAATGTTTAAGACAATAATCATGATTTTTAGAGAAGGGATGATCTTTAATGTTTAGAGATTCACACAATGTTCTTTGTATTTTCTTGGGATAGACACTTAGTTTTAGACACCAAATGAAGAGTTCTTTCAAGTCTTTTAGGTCAAAATAGGAATAAAGTATCTCTGGTCAATTGCAGTACAACTCCACCTATTGCGGTAAAGTAAATGGTCGATTGCGATTGCGGTAATAAAAAAGATGATTGCGGCAATAGATAAGTTAACTATGGCAAACTTCCTTCAACTATGGCACAATGCAGGAAATTGCAGTAAATGAGAAATAGTCTCAAAAAGAATAAAAGATGGGTATCACTGCATGACAATTTTGATATTTTTGGAACAATGCTTCTGATTTGCAAGATAGTTGACGTTGACAACCCTAGAATTTAACACGTTTGACTCATTTTGATAGTTTGGATGTTTTTGTTTTGCATTTTCAGAAATTGATCAAAGAAACAAGCATGACATCCACTATCTTTTGAAGAATGAAGACTGATAATGTGTATGTTCTACAACTTTTTCAAGTTGCAAGGTTATCACAAGGTCTCAACAATGAATAGTCAGATTAATCTAGGTCAATGGATTTAGAATAAAATGTTATAGGCCCAATGCTTGAATGTCTGTTAGCTCACACAATAATTGTCACACTACTAGGACATGAAGGTCCACGACGTAGGTGCCCATGGTTTTTCCATTTCTAGGTATTGTTGTCGTGGAGTGAAGATCTATTTCACTACAAAAATACCATGGGACACATATGTTGGGAATCTTGGAGGGGAATTCTATTGGAAATTTGACTCCCATGGAGTATATGTCTTATTTTGTGTTGTCATTATGGCAACAAATTAATATGAAGTTTTGACAATAAACTATGAAGTGAAAATTGACTAAGTGTAGAAGATAGAATAGAACAGTGACTAAGTTATTATGCTTACCCTATACATGCATGGTACAGAATCACAGTATGGAAAAGTTACAGAAAGAACAAGTACAATAGAAGTCCAGAATATAGAGTATGAAGCCAACTTCATGATTTTGATGAGTGTGTAACCTTTTTTTTATGTAAAGGCTAAGCACCTATTGTATTAATTTTGTAATCATATATTAAACATTGTTTTAAACACGCTTAAGCCAATTTTTTTGGAAGCGTTGTGTATTATGTTTTTGGGCCGACTAAGGTCTTGTTTGTAGTCGCATCTATTCAGGTGTAAAGAAATATATATGTAATGCAAAGATACATTTGAAGTGTCATCAACATATTCAGAGAAGATGTATTGAAAAGTAGTATGAAGATATCAGTATGAGAGAGAGCCCTTAAAGAAGTTAAGAGCATAAACACATAACTGGAACTGATCAGACATCTGTGTCACATACAACAGTTCATTTTTGGATATAGTTTATATCTATTCCCAAGAGGTTGTAGCCTTCTTTCTCTTTGAGCAGTGAACTCTTGGATAGTGAGTCCTCACCCCTAATAGGGTTAATTGTAAAATACTCCTAAAAGGGTCAGACCCTTAACCAGGTCATTGTACTCATATTGTAAAGACTGCTTCTAACAGGGCAAAGGAACTTTAACAGGTTCATTATACTAGTACAATATTTGTGGGTACTAATTCCCACTTGGGTTTTCCTCTAATCAAGGTTTCCTCATAATCATATCAAGTGTTATGTGTTCTTGTGTTAATCTTCATTGGATGTATATTTTATTTATGTTTAAGTTGCTGAATTTGAGTAATAATCTAAACACTGATTCACCCCCCCCTCTCAGTGTTTCCAACAATTTATATTAGAGCCTGGTCCCCAGAGAGAAAATTTTAACCACTTGAGGAGATCATGGATTCAGCAGAATTCAAACATCTGAAAAAGAATATTGAAGTATCCCTTGAAGCTCTAGACAGATCTCAGAAAGAAAATGAAGAACTCAAACTAAAATTTGATGGCTCACAAATGCTTATCAAGAAACTAAGGAAAGAACTAAAAGATTGTTGCACCAATAATTTGAAAATGAATGAAGAGAAAAAGTCTTTGAAGGATAACATAGAAGAATTGAATGATCGGTTAACTGATATCTTAACAACTATTGAAGAGGAGAACAAAGAAAACAAACAGCTGGATGAAGAACTCATGCAAGCCAATATGAAAATCTTGGAATTAGAAAATATCAACAACAAAATTGAATCTGAATTATCAAGAGAAAAAGACAAGATTGATAAAATACACACAAGCTTTGATCTGATTCAATCACAACTCTATGCACAAAAGATAAAAGGTGACAGCACTATTATGGGATACATTTTATCTCAAATTGAGATCAACTCATCACAAGAAAGAAAGAAAGCTCTAATAGAATCTTCAGAAGAAAAGAAAACTGAAAATCATGAAGAGACTAAAGTAGAAGCTAAGCATAAGGTAGTCAACCATACTTTCTATGCATGTAACAAGCATGGACACTTGGAAAGAGATTTTAAGAATGTAAGAGCTTTCAATGGTTAGTGTTACTCCTGTAATAATTTTGGTCATAGGGCTATTCATTGCAGATCAAATCAAAGAAATCAGCCACAACTAAACCAAAGGAATCAAACTCAATTCAATCAGAGAAATCAATCTCAAAGAAACTTGCAGAACATTACATGTCAGATATGTAACTACAATGGACACATAGCTAAGCAATGCAGCATGATGAATAACAACACCAGACCTCCTATCATCTATCACTCATGTGGAAAAGCTGGACATATTTCAAGGTTTTGCAGATCAAGAACAAAAGGACAAGAGAATCCCAAGAAGTCTTTGTTTGAAGAATCAGGAGAATTCAAGTTTGTGGAAAGAAAAGCTAACTCAAATAAAATATGGGTTGAAGTAAAGAAGGAAATTGAAGAGAATAAGGTAGCAGATGCATCCTCAGTGGACGCACCTTCTACTTCTGAATAGTTGACCCTCATGGTCTTAGGGGGATCTATTTTAGCTGTGAACCCTTGCGTGGCTGGTATACTCACCTCTGAGTATGTGCCTATGGATTAATGCATGTAATCATGAATTAAGGTGGTATGCATTCACACATTGCCTTTACTTTGTTCAGAACAAATTTTGAAATTCTCTCTATAAACTACTATACAACAACGAGCATTAAATGCAATTGATCTTTATATAATTTGGCAAAAGATCTTAAAATAGCTTCACTTTGCATTTGAGATTGAGGCATTCAGAAAGAAGATAAGCATTGGGCATCAAAGGACTACAACTTGAAGGATTAGTTGGTTTGTGAATGGATTACCTTTGGAATGGAACCCTAGCAATCGCGTCATTTTAGAATCGTCGTGAAATCCTACTTAACCTACTTGCAAGTAAGTATGGAAACCCCTATTGTATTTGACATTGCCAAGAGGAAGAGATTTGTTTTTAAGAAGTATCCATTCAAGTCCATACTGGATGATGTCGAAGGAGAATTCTCTAGGACTCTGCTTGGATTCGTACATGTAGAAGACATCTGCGCATATGTTTATTGCAAGAGGGAAACAGTTAGAGACAACAACATTGCATCTCTCATGGGCTCTATGATGAAACCATATTATACATTAAGGGATGAATATGTGCATCTCACTGATAACCCTATCTTTGAGTATTCCAATGTGCACAAGTTCTATGAGCCAGAATGGGTGAAGATATTACTGAGCGGGATACATGATGATCTATACTAGATAGGTGAGGTTCCTATCTGCATCACTGCTGATCTAATTCATGAGATGACTGGACTTCCAAAGACTGGACCAGTTCTTCCAACTTTTAAAGATGTTAAGAAACAAGTTGAGAAAGCATGCTTATCCAGGAGTGATAGGTGCAGTATGATAGTTGATCCCATCAAGGAAGATGACATAAATCTAGTTACCATGATACTAGGTTATAAATTCCAGCATGCAAGTAGACTAAACAGTGTATCTGCAACTACTGTCTTAGCAGCAATAAAAATGGTGAAAGACAATACTCATTAAAACCTATGTGAGATATTACATGCTCAATTGATTGACAACATTTGAGCTATCAAGCATGAAAAGAGAAAGAAATTCAGGTTTGGTTCATTGATCATATATCTCTACTTCCACATAGTAGGAAAGGTTGCAAATCTTTACCTAGATAGAAGAAAACCCACCATGTCACAGATTTCACTAAAAGCCACATTGGAGAGTAGTGTGAAAGATTCTATGGACATAGACATCAAGACATTTAGGATCAAGATGTAGAAAAGGTTCAGGATACCTTAGAAAATAGTTGATAAGTACAAAGACACCATATGCTTCATGATGGAAACTAGCTGTACTTGCATGGAGGCAGTTGAACCTAGGACAAAATGGATTCACCCTCTTGGTTATGAAGTTAAAGAACATGTTTTGGAAGGTTATGCACAAGTTCTCCTATCTGCACCCAAGGATCCCAATGAACCTAGATGGGGCACTTATAGGGAAAAGACAAATCAAGTTGATTATATCCTATACATTGCTGAGAACAAAAGGAAGGCATCTAGGATTACCTCAAATATCCTAAAAGTTCATGGTGTTACACAAGAAGATCTTGACAGAGCTAGAGAAGCTAAGATAGCCAAAGAACTTGAGAAGTATCCCACAAAAGTAAAAATAGAAAAGACTGATGATATGCCCAAGAAAAAGAAGAAGAAATCAAATGAAGATACATCTGTGCCATCAACCACCATTAATCTGGATGCATCTCCACCTTCAGTACCTAGCAAGAAGTCTAGAGGAAGGAAGCAAGAGCCTACTAGTCATCCATCCTCAAGAACTATAAGGAGCATGGTAAAGAACACTCAAGCTCCTCCTAAGGTAGGTTTCAGACCTGGTCTTAATGTCTTAAGGAACAAAATATCAATGAAGGAAGACTAGAGTCTCTCAAGAATGTATATGACAAATATTAAGAGATAGACAAAATAGAGATTCATTCTATGATCATCTCTCATATGATTAAGTTCAAAAGGACTATATTGGAACTCAAGAATGTCATACCAAACAAGGTATGGAACATACATGATATGTTAAAGAGACAAGCAATTGAAGAGGACATGAGGATAAGAGAAGAAACATTGGATATTCTTCTCCTGGTGTGCTCGCATGATGAGAAAGTCATTTTGTTGGATTTAGTCAAGCTGCACCTAAGAACCAAAACAAGAATTCTTCGTATCATAAATAAGGAGTATGATCTGGTTAGTGAAGAGACTCAGAAATCATTTGAGTGGGTATTTCTAGATAGAAATATGTATCAATCAATAGCACCTACAACTAAGGCAACTCTAGTTCCTCCTAAACAGGTTGCAGAACTAGCAATTCAGAATGCACCTAAGACAGGTCCACTGGTTTCAGTGCCCTCAGTCTCAATAGCCTCTGATACAAAAAAAGATTTAGGGGATACTATAGTGATTGATGATATCAAGATATATATGACCACTTCTGATAATGATATGGATAAAGTTGAAAAAGCATTTTTAAACTCAGAAGAGACAGAGAAGGCATGCACTGGTGATACATCTTTGCAACAAGATAAAGTTCCCTCTATAGATTCAACAAACTTGAACAAAGAGGAAGATAATCAAAACAATGAGACACCAATCATGGAGATCCAAGTTAAAAGTGAATGCATGGATACTAGTCAAAATACCATATTCACACCATCCATTCAACCATCTACTTCATTGTTGTCAAGTTTAACTCCTGACTCAGCTAGTCTGGATGCTTAGGGAGAAGAAAACCTGATCAAGATCAGTGTCCTAGCCATGGAAAATTCCAAAGAGAAATAGGTTATGAGGAATCCTCTCTTCTTAGAATCAATAAACACTCTGAATGACTTAGTACCTGCAGACAAGAAAGTAGCTAAAATTCAGTCAGTTGAGGATGTAGATAGTATACTAACAAGCTTCAAAGCACATTTTACAAGCTTAGTAGAATCAGCTACTAGAATTGCAAAAGATGAGTACAAAAAGGAAAGGTTGAATGAACTAGTAAATAATTTTTCCTTAGATTTAAAGATATTGAAGATTGGTCAGTCTATGTTGAAAGAGTTGGTAGCTAAAGGTAGAAATGTAATAGCCAACTGCATGGGTAGGGTGAAATTTGCCTCTGAACATATCAAGAAGGTAGAGGAGGTAGACATTTTGGTTGATAGTGTTAGGAAATTAGTTGAGACATCCATGCAAGACATGAACATCTGCAAAAGTATCTATCAAGGTCAGCTTGACAAGATAGAAAAAGATAAAATGGAGATCAATAAGATAAGGACCCGGCAGACTCAGTTGAGAAATGCACTTGCACCCTCCTTAGTAGTTCTAGATGAGAACATCAAACAGATTGATGCCACTATTGTCACATATGATCAAGGTCCCTACATGGATCTAATAAAAATGGAGAAGCTCTTACTTATTCTCTATGCGCCCATCTCCTGATAGTTGATGCAATGAAGGCATTCTGGAAGTAAGAGATAAAGAATCATTAGGTTGTATATCTAGATGTATATATGGAGTATGTATATATTACAATTTTGACACCTTTGTCATTAATGTCAAAGGGGGAGTAATATACAAGGAATATGTGTATAATGGGGAGTAGTATATATTATAAACTATAATGATATACAATTTTGTGTTAGTCAATTTTGAGCAACTTGGCCACATTCCTTTGTTTCCATTAATGAAAAAGGGGGATATTTTTAGAAATTTGACTCCCAGGGAGTATATGTCTTATTTTGTGTTGTCATTATGGCAACAAATTCATATGAAGTTTTGATAGTAAACTATGAAGTAAAAATTGACTAAGTGTAGAAGATAGAACAAAACAGTGACTTGTAGTCGATCAAGGCATCATCGCACATGCGTATGACCACATTAGGATATGCGTGTTTAGAATTAATCTCTATGGTATGTTATTATGCTTACCCTATACATGCATGGTATAGAATTGCAGTATATACAAGTTACAGAAAGAACAAGTACAACAGCAGTCCAGAATACAGAGTATGAAGCTGACTTCATGATTTTGATGAGCGTGTAACCTTTTGTTATGTAAAGGCTAAGCGCCTATTGAATTAACTTTGTAATCATATATTAAATTTTTTTGTAAACATGCTTAAGCCAATTTGTTTCAAAGTGTTGTGTATTATGTTTTTGGGCTGACTAAGGTCTTGTTTGTAGTCGCGTCCATTCAGGCGTAAAGATATATATATGTAATAAAAAGATACATTTGAAGTGTCATCAAAATAGTCAGAGAAGATGTATAGTAGAGCAGTATGAAGATATCAGTATGGGAGAGAGCCCTTAAAGAAGTTAAAAGCATAAGTGCATAACTGGAACTCATTAGACATCTATGTCACATACAACAGTTCATTTTTGGATATAGTGCATATCTATTCTCAGGAGGTCGTAGCCTTCTTTCTCTTTGAGCAGTGAGCTCTTGGATAGTGAGCCCTCACCCCTAATAGGCTTAATTGTAAAAGACTCCTAAAAGGGCCAGACCCTTAACCAGGTCATTGTACTCATATTGTAAAGACTGCTTCTAACAAGGAAAAGGAACTTTAATAGGTTCATTATACTAGTACAATATTTTTGGGTACTAATTCCCACCGGGGTTTTGCTCTAATCAAGGTTTCCCCGTAATCATATCAAGTGTTATGTGTTCTTGTGTTAAGATTCATTACATGTATATTTTATTTATGTTTAAGTTTCTAAATTTGAGTAATAAGATAAACACTGATTCACCCCCTGCTCTCAGTGTTTCCAAAAAATTCTACAACCCCTTGCACTATAATAAGGTACATGTTTAGAGGTAAACTGGGTTGGCCTCTAATTAACAAGGTTGTAGTAAGGGTCTGTGGTGTCTCTCCAATCGGTTTCTATGTGTTTGAATCTTTAAGAGCCTAGTTGATCACGTTGGCTCCTTAGGGACATTCACCCGATCCAGACTATCACCAACACACCTTGCCCGAGCTTGGCTAGATAAGACAGAACTTTGGTTCGCGCTTTGTTAATATACCGATCAGAAGGATTGTTGGTTTAAGGTCATCCTCCGAGGAAGAAGTGCATTCCCTAGATAGGCCTTTCTAAAAAAGTATAAATATTTATAATCTAACAGTTTGTGCAAGTGCACCCAAAACTCAAGACACAAGGTAAATCGATTAAACTCCAAAAGTTTGAAATGTGAACTAAGCTACACCACCATACAAGCTCAAGTGTTCAGTTTTAAGCCCAAAAGTAGGTGTTTATTGGTTGTTCAATTTTAATGCACCAATTTGAGATATTTTTTTCCTTATTCAATTTTAGTCCCCACGTCAATTTTAAGCCCAAATCTGAAATGTGAGATGTGAGATGTTTGACAAACACTATTCTTTTTAAACCCAAATCGACAAGTGAATTCCTTTTAGTTTTCTTTGTTTAAACAAGTTAGTATCAAAAGGATATTTTTCAAAATGAGAGTATATGTAACTTTGAAACAATGAATGATACTTACCAACAACTTACCCTTCCTGTTCGTGGGAACTCCTCATCCTGTAGAAAAATAAAGAAAGTATCAGATTTTTAGATTGCAAGATAAAGAATTTTGGCCCTGATGAGAAATTTTGTAGGTGATTGCGATAATGCATAGGCAATTGCGGTAAATAACAGGTGATTGCGGCTTAAAAATATCAATTGTGGAAAAATACTTTTACTTGCGGTGAAGCACAATCAATTGCGGCTTGGATCAGTCAATTGCGGTCTCGATCTATCAATTGCAGTACAATTCTTCTTATTGTGGTACCAGTGGATCAATTGTGGCAAACTATAGAAAAGACAGAGACCCAGAAGATGACAGAAAATAAATACAGAAGCCTACAATCGATTGCGGTACTAAACCAGTTGATAGCGGCACAATTTCATCAATTGTGGCAAAATACCAGCAATTGCAAAATAACACAGATATAAAAAAAAATACAAATTTTTAGATTTGCGACCGTACGACCGTGGTTGATCAATTCTGTTTTTCGTCTGCAAGAGATAATTAGGCTATTTTATTCACGTCGGCTTCACCAAAATGTACACCTCCTCTTCGTGATCCATGGTTCCCAATTTTTCCAAAGGCAAGGGTTAGTAGCAAAGGTTTTACAATGATATAAATCAAGCACACAAGAACTACTAAAATGAATAACTTGAAGTGTAACCAATAAAATGTACAAGCACAAGAAAGGAAAACAAATGAATGCAAGCCCCAAAGCGCTTGAAGCTTCTATTGTCTCTCTCTACTCCTTCCAAAATGCTATTCTTGATGCTCAGTATTGGTGTGGGCAGCGTCTATGACTTGAGAAGTGTCAAGAATTTGCTAATTGAAAGGAGTGTGTGATTGCAAGATGGCTTGAATGCTAGAACCAAACTGACATAGTAATGGCGCATGAGAGCTTGAAATCTTGGATCCTTCAAATGGTTATGAAGCGTTTATTATATAGGAATTGAGGATGAAATGAATGGTTGAGATCAATCCCAGAGATAGGGAGATGAATGGTTGAGATTAAAAGGAACTGGAGAAGCCATCAGTAAACTCCACCTCTCCAATTGGTAAAGAGGAGATAGATTTTGGTTGATTGAAGAGCTAATTGTGAGTTACATTTTTGAACTGAAGAGGTGGGTGAAGTTACCCATGTGGACTGGAGAGATGGGTGGAGTAACCCATGTGATCTGATTAGAGTTATCTCTTTGAAGATAAATGAGTATTTAATTCATTTATTTAATTAAATTTTTCAACATGTGAGATAATTGAATTCTTTTTTATTTAGAATTGCTTTATTTGATGAAATTAAATTAATTTAATTGAAATTAATTTAGTTGGAAGAATTTAATTAGTAAGTTTAAATATTTGAATTTAAACTATAAGAAATTGAATTTAATTAATTAATTAATGGTAATTAATCAATTAAGGTTAATTAATTAAATAAAATTAATTATTTAATTAATTTTGAGAATTTGATTTAGATGATTTGGGGAATGAATTTAGAGAAAAATAGATGATAAATTAATAATTAAAAAACCAATAATTATTAGATGAAAATTAGTGTTTTTAATGTAAAGTCGCAAGCCTGGCCATTTTTGGGTGACTACACGGACATTCAAGCATTGGGCCTATAACATTGTATTCTGAAGCCATTGACATAGGTTAATCTGGATTTTCATTGTGGAGACAACGTGATAACCTTGCAACTTGAAAAAGTTGTAGAACATACACATTATCAGTCTTCATTCTTCAAAACACAGTGTCTTTCATGCTTGTTTCTTTGATTAGTTTATGAAAATGCCAAACAAAACATCCAAACTGTCAAAATGAGTCAAACATGTTAAAGTGTAGGGTTGTCAACATCAACTATCTTGCAAATCAGAAGCATTGTTCCAAAAATATCAAAATTGTCAAGCAGTGATACCCATCTTTTAGTCTTTCAGACTGTTTCTCATTTACCGCAATTACCCACATTATGCCGCAATTGAAGGAATTCCACCATAGTTAACATATTTATTGCCACAATCATCTTGATTATTACCGTAATCGGTGATAACATACCGCAATCCACCTTACACTTTGCCGCAATCGGTGGAGTTTTTCCACACTTGACCAGAGATATTTTACACCTATTTTAACCTAAAAAACTTGAGAGAACTCTTCATTTGGTGTCCAAAACTAGTGTCTATCCTAGGAAAATGCGAAGAACATTGTGTGAATTTTGAAACATTAAAGATCATCCCTTCTCTATAAAGCACGATTATTATCAAAAACATTGTTAGTTTGAAATCTCAGACTCAGAATACCCTTATCTCATCATATCAAACATCATCATCTTTATCAAAGTGACTTTGTCCAAGGCAAAGGTCGACAAATATTATCTTTTTACATCATCACCCCTTTGAGATCAAGATATATCAAAATCTGTCCTTAGAATTACCCTTGTCCAAAACATAACTCGGACTTCCTTAGAAAGGATTTTTCTTCCTTGTTTTCTTTATATCACTTATTTTAGTTACAAAATCTAGACCACACTATGTCTCAAACACCTTGTGGAGGGCCTTACACAAGGTCTAAGGCTAGAACACAACTTGATGAGTCATATATCAATGGATTGCCCGCTTGGGAAATAGAATAAGAGAATGATCTTTTCATAAATACCAGTTCTACTCTGTTCTTTGAAAAACCCCATGGGGCAGCTCTTTTCCAAAATGTCACAAAAGAGGAACTGGTGGATATAGAGAAAGATGCTTATTCCACACAAGTAGTTGACACTGTTGTAGAGAGGAATCTTGAATGCTTCTTAGCCATGTTGATAAAGAAAGGAGTCAAACTCCCTACTGAATTCAATGTATCAACCATATGGCCTGAAAACCCTCTTGTAGGTCAAAACACTACTCAGCATCCTTAGATACTGCCTGTTGTCTCTTAAATCTTCCCACCATTGGTATTACCCACATTGACACAGACGATATCTAGTCAAACCAATGGAACAAACTAGGACAGCACATCTTCCACTCAAAGCATGACAGGCTCGCAACTGAGTGCACCTATGGTTACTAGTATGCTCCCACCTTCGGTCACATGGTTGGGGAAATCAAGCTCTCAAGCTACACCAAAAACCAACTGTTTTGAAACTATGCCACTACTACAGTCAATTCATACTAGTCTTGGGATCAACACCTCATCCATCTCTACAGGTACAACTTATAGTCAATGCTCACCCAAGGCTACACCTTTTCCCATTCTAACATTAATCCAACCTCTGCAACAACAACCCAGGCTTTAATTGCCTCAAATCCAACCCCCGCAACAACAACCCCAACTTCATTTGCCTCAAATGCAACCTCCGCAACAGCAACCCTAGCTTCAATTTCCTTAATTCCAACTCCCGCAATAGCAACCCCAACTTCAATTGCCTTAGAATTAACCCCCACAACAGAAACCCCAGCTTTAGTTGCCTCAATTCCAACCTCAGCAACAACAATCCTAGCTTCAACCCCAACCTTAGCAGCAGCAATATCAACCCCAGCAGTATCAACCCCAATTTCAATCACAACAACAAATGCATCAAAACCCATCATGGGCTACTCATGTGCCCCCATTTCCAAATCACTTGGGGGGAAATCAATATCAAGTCCCTAGGATGAAATCCTATGTTCCTACTCAAGGGACACAGAGGCGCAGCCTTATACCCACTACATCACAGAGCAATGTCCTCACACACCAAACTCAATATCAAATAGACATGTTAATGCAACAAATGCAAACCCTTCAAACCCAAATGATGGATATGCAAAATCAGGGGAAAACTAAATCCTACACCACAGAGGATTTATACCCATACCCCTTTGACCATTCTCTCCACATGTCTCCATTCCCAAATCACTTCTCAGTACCAAAATTCAACAAATATAGGGGCAATACCAACCCTATTGAACATATCTGAGAGTTTTTTGCTAGTTACGTCAAATTCACCCATGATGAGACATATTTAATGCGGCTATTGCCACAAATCTTGGTTGGACCAGAAATGGAATGGTTCTCACATTTACCTCATGGGATTCAGTCTTGGGGTGAACTAGCTGAAAAGTTCATATCTCACTTCCATCATAATATCGAGAGCAAGGTCAACATCAAGGACCTTTGTGATATCAAGCAGAAGGATGGAGAGGCTTTTGTGAAGTTCCAACAGAGATGGAGGAATACAGAAAAATGCATAACATATGATGTGCCCAAACAAGACCTAATAGTTATGTTTGTTGACAATCTAATTCTAGACATGTCATTCACAATAGAATTACAGTTAGCTCTGAACTTCACACAACTCATCAAACAAGGAGTTCATTGTGAGAAAAACTTAGTCAAACAAGAAATCCTTGCAGATCTAGCACAAACAAATACAAACAAAAATGCAACAGACAAAGCTAAGTGGTGGAACAAAAACAAAAATGTCACTAGCGATGGTGTCATTGATGTGAAGACAGTCAACTATGCACAACCCAAGTTGTCTCTGCAAGGTGCACTTGTGGCCAACCAAAAAACCCACAGGGCCTACTCAACAAGCATAGACCCAAAAAAAACCTCCTCCTATACAAGCGGCCACTATGTCAAACGGTCAACAAAAGAATCAATGCAGACCACAGTTTCAATCCCAGCAATGAGATTTCACACCATTAGGAGAGCCGATAGAATCAACTTTATGTAAGTTGATACAATCAAACACTATCACTCTCCCAAAAATTAGGTACTTTGAACAAGATGCAAACAAACTAAGGTGGTATAATGATAAGGACTTCTACGAGTTTCATCGGGTGAAAGGGCATAAAACATCTATCTGTTATCGATTGAAACATGCTATCAAAGACCTAAATGACACAAGGGCCATCGATGTGACAAATACCCAAACCAAAGGCACAACTAATCACACTATCTTCAATGATACCTTTCATGATCACAACAAGGGAAAATCCTCCAGGTCTGGTGGACAGGCAAAACAAGTTAACTATACATATGCCAACAGTGATAATGTTATCAATTGCCTCAATCCTTCATATCATCATGTGGCTACTATCACTATCAAAGACACAGGTAACAAATGTGCTATAACAACATGTCATGCCAGAGTCATCTTGCAAGGAGTACCACCCTCATCTACTATATCTGCCAATCCTAAAGAAAACTTAGATCCACAGCCAAGCGTAGTGGATCAACTAAAACGCACACCTACCTAGATCTCCATGTTTGACCTATTGCACATATCTCCATAACATAGACTGGCACTTGACCAAGCCCTTCAGAATGCAGCTGTCCTAAGGGACATAACACCTGAGATTTTCCAAATGATGGTTAACCATATAGATGCTAACAAACATGCCACATTCACGGACCGTGATGTGCCGCCGCATAAACCCCTGCTTAATGATCCTTTGCACTTACTTGTTCAGGTCCACAAAAGTGCTATCCATAGGGTCCTTAGTGATGGTGGAGCTAGGTTAAACTATTGGAATTATTGGAATGATGTACTGAGAGGGGAGGGGTGAATCAGTACCTCTAAATTTTTTTATGTGATTCGCCCATTAACCTTTGTGTCATTAGATTTGTATATACCTATCTATCTATTCATCTTTGATTATGTATGTGCAATCATAATATAAGTTCTTTGCATGTATAAAAATTCAAGAAACATTCATGAAAACAAATAACACATAACACATGATATGATATCACAGAAAACTCTTGTTAGGAAGTAAAAACTACGGTGGGGATGTCTACCCACAAAACTTCACTATCTGCAGATAAG
>MU225447.1:4878799-4890328 GCA_018584345.1 Thuja plicata
TCCTCAAGCTGGCTCGGTGATCTTCTGATACTCGGCATCCACTACAATACTCGGCATCGTCATGCTCTCGGTAAGAGTAGAAGCTCAGTCCATACTAGTCCTGAAGTGTAGCTTGGAACTCGGTAGCTGTGGTGACTCGGTAGATATAGTGTCACTCGGTAACCACTGGTGACTCGGTAGTAACTGACTTCAGCTGATGACTTGGTAGTTAAAGTGAAGCTCGGTGACTACCATCTTCTCGGTAACTGTTGTTCTTCTCATATACTCGGTGACTGCCTTACTGCTCGGTTTGAACTATTTTATCGGTAAGCTTTACTGAATACTCGGTATAGGCTGTGGACTGAGTGATGAGCTCGGTAAGCATTCAGAATCGAATAAGTGTTTTCACTAAGTACATTCACTGATGACAAATAGATCATTATTCCAACAACAATATGCTTTCTTGACCCTCAAGTTAAGATTTAAAACAAATAAAAACTCTATAAATATAATTACATTGCTTTATCTGACGAGTAAAATCATATCCACTTTTTGAGGGTTCTTTAACTGAATGTCTGTTCTGATGGTCGGGCTGCTCTCTCAATCTGTCAGTTTTCTTCTCCGTCGGTGTTCCTTACTTGAACTGTTCGTCAGGTATGCATTTTCTACTTCATCAACGATGTTCTCAAAACTGTATCATCAGTTATGCTTGTTGTCAGTAATTTCTATACGTATTATTTTCATGTTAGACATTTTGTCCTATCGGGTATGCTTGTTCTCCGCCGGTTATGCTTACTGTCCACTGGTTATGCTTATACTGATGACCTTAATCATGTTTTTCCCTTTAAGTATACTAATGGAAAAACTTAATATCATCATAAACATCTATACTCTAAAGTTAATCAAGCAACTGGGCTATTCAGAATCAAGCACTAATGTCACAAGGAGGATAAATATCAGAGATTATGATGAAGAGGAAAGGTATTATCATTCTACCTGTCTGTATTGGTCTAGTGGTAAAAACACTCCCTTCCAGATCCTAGACCTTGATTTGGGATATAACATGCTGCTAGAGAGACCCTGGATACATGAAATGCAAGCTGTACATTTGACATACCATCAATGCATCAGGTTCCCACACCAAGGAGAGGAAATCATCATAGAGGGAGATCCCAATCCTTTCCAATACTGTAATGTTGTCCAAATCAGCACTGATAACCAAGTACCCTCAAACCAAGATGCAATCATCCCATCCTCTTCAAATTAAAATCCCAAGGATGTCACATGGACAACAACAAAGATAGCCATTAACCAAGACACAAGTATCCCCTCCTCTTCAGATTCAAATCCTAAGGATGTCACATAGAAAGTGGGAAAAATATCCATCACTGACAAAGGTTGTGGTGAGTACAGTTATGAAGAGGCTTTCACCATCACGCACATGCCTCAGAGCCCAAGAACTTATGGCATGCCACAACCTATTATTACAACAGGAACTCCACAGCCTGTTCTATTCATATGTCCGCCCACAACCCTTTTTAGATGGGGAGACATATCGGAAGAAAAGCCATTTGAACAAGATGTCAATACATGGTTATACCAAGACCCACAAGAGATAATCTGACAAACCCTACCCTTGTCAAACTATGGTAATGGTTATACAATGTTACAAAGATTTAGGTACAATGGTACAACCGACTTGGGGGAAAGACAACAAGGCATAATGGAATTGTCTCTCCTACCAACCCAGAGAAGCAAGAGAGGGTTGGGCTATGGACAACAAAGAACCTATCCTATGATCCAAGACATCCAAGTTGATCAGGAACAAATAGAAGAGATGCACCAAGGGCACAACACAGAAAATGTCTTGATAAGCAACATATTAGCACAGTTTTTTCCCACCGAAGAGGGAATCACACAAACCCAAATAGACCTCCACATAGCAATCGATGATAACGAAGGAAGTGAGACATCTGACGAGAATTCTATTGAGACTGACTCCCACGAGTATGAGTGGAGATTCCTTCATGACTCTAAATCATCGATCCCAGATTATTCCCCTTGGTCAGACACTATCATAAACTTAGAAGACTTATTTGACAAACTGTCCATTGCCGAACAACCCTGCATAGATAAGCATGTCATTTATCAAACCTCAAGTAGTGCATCCACATCACACTCTAGTTTTGTAGGAGCCATATCTATAGTCCCTTTTAGTCAACCAAAGTTAGATAACCATGAAAGTATCCATCTTGTACACCTAGAGCTAATAGAGTGGGATTAACAAGGACCCCCTGATTTAGATGTCTTCGAGAATGTCGAGGCTATTGTTGATTTCATGGGACTTAGGGAAGGCATTCTATCAGGAGACCACAAGGAAGGCTTCTCCATTGACCTCGACAGAGTGACATATTTGAGGGAGGCAGATCCTCTTTCTAGTCCACAAAATAAAAAAGAACAAAAGAATGATAAAAAGCTAAAACAAGATGTATCTTCTTGCGAAAACCTCACTAAGGTGCTAGAAGATGGAAAGAAGGAACTCCTCCTCTTGACAGAGGAGAAATCGAAATTACTAGTAGAAGAAATAGAGGAAGTCAATTTGGGAGATGACAAGAACCCAAAGAACATATACTTGGAAAAATCACTCACCCCTGAGGAGAGAGAATAGTTTGTTAGCTTATTTAAAGCAAAGATGATCAATTTTGCATGGTCCTACTCGGATATGCCAGGGTTAGATCCAGAGCTAGTACTACACCATCTCCCATTGCTACCCAATGCCAAACCTATCAAGCAAAAGCTGAGGAAGATGCATCCCCATGTTGAAAAATCTCCTAGATGCCAACTTCATAAGACCAATCCCATACACAGACCGGATATCTAACTTGGTGCTAGTTACAAAGCACAGTGATTAGATACAGATTTGCACAGACTTCAAAGATCTCAACATAGCTTGTCCCAAGGATGACTTTCCCTTACCCAACATTGATATGATAGTAGATCTAACCGCTGGACATCAAATTCTATCACTCATGGATGTCTTTTTAGGGTATAATTAGATAAGGATCACACCAGAAGACCAACATAAAATAGATTTCACATGTCGTTGGGGTACTTACTGTTGGAACGTCATGCCATTTGGTCTCAAGAATTCTAGCGCAACATATCAAGGGGCTATGACAACTATATTTCATGATCTCATCCACAAAACAATGGAAGCAATCTTTGACAGAATGCAAGAGTTCAAGGTCCATCTAAACCCAAAGAAATGTGCATTTGGTGTCGCAGCAGGAAAGCTACTGGGGTCATAGTGTCACATAGAGGCATCGAAGTAGACCTAGAGAAAGTCAAAGAAATATTGGACATGCCTCCACCATTGAACCTGAGGCAACTAAGAGGGTTACAAGGAAGGATACAAGCAATCAGGTGCTTCATAGCTCAGCTAGCAGACAAGTGCCACCCATTCCAACATCTACTTCACAAAGACATCAAATTCATATGGACTAAGAAATGCGAACAAGCATTCCAAATATTCAAGGAGTACCTCCTCAAGTATCCTATATTGGTGCCACCAGTCCAAGGTAGACCATTGCTTCTGTGTATCTTAGCAATGGAGTCAGCATTAGGTGTACTCTTGGCACAACATGATGACGCAGGTAAAGAAAGGGCCATCTACTATCTAAGTAGAACATTGGTTGGATATGAGCTCAACTATACGCCAATTGAAAATTCATGCCTTGTAGTTGTCCTCACTTCCTAGAAGCTAAGACATTATATGCTGAGTCACTAAACAAAGTTGATCGCACATATTGATCCTTTAAAGTACCTTCTAAGAAAAGAAGCGCTCACCAGATGACTTGCAAAGTGGGTAATGATCTTAAGTGAGTTTGATATTGAGTACATAGATAGAAAGGCCATCAAAGGGAAAGTGATCATAGATCACCTAGCAGAGGCACCCATTCAGGACCATCAGCCTATTATTTCTGCATTTCCTGACATATCTATTATGACACTACAACCAGCGATCAAGGTATGGAAACTCTATTTTGCTGGGTCGTGCATGAACCATGGTGCAGGGGTAGGGATAGCGCTTATCACTCTAGATCATGACACAATTCCAAAGTCTTTCAGACTCAACCTCCCATGCACAAACAACATAGAAGAATATGAAGCACTGGTCATCGGTCTAAAGATAACAATTCAATGGAGAATCAAGAACCTTAAGGTCTTTGGAGACTCACAGTTGGTCATCATTCAAGTCAACAATGATTATACAACCAAAGATGAGAAGCTCATACCATATAGAGCACAGATGGAAACACTATTCACCAAGTTCCATTACATCTTCTTTGAGAAAGTCCCACAAGCACAGAACAAAGCTAAAGATGCGATGGCTACCATAGCATCATTGATCGATATGCCAGGCAATGAAACAAGATTCTAGTTTCTAGTAGAGAAAATCTTGGTGCCATCACATCAAGCATCTATCATAGAATCAACATGCATCCTTGTTGGTTCTAAAAACCCATAGTACCAAGATGTCTATAACTACCTCCAAAATAGTGTCTTACCTCCCAACTTGTCTAGGAACTAGAGAAAGTCCCTCATCCACCAAGCCTCTAGGTATACCATCCTCTCAACTACTTTACATAGATTAATTCTAGATAGAATGCTACTACGATGTCTCACTTCCATGGAATCCCAGAGAGCTCTGTACGAGGTACATGAAGGAATTTGTGGAACCCACAAAGGTGGCAACAACTTAGCTAAAAAGATAATCCACATGGGATACTATTGGCCCACAATAGAGACAAATGCACACAAACATGTACAAAGGTGTAGATAGTGTTAGATTCATGGAGACCTCATCCATGCGCCAGCCTAGGAACTAAATCCTATCACATCACCATTGCCGTTTTCCATGTGAGGATTTGACCTAGTGGAAAAAATTACACCTTCTTCAGATAATGGACACAAATAAATCATAGCAGCAACAAATTACTTCACCAAGTGGGTGGAAGCAATTCCTCTCACCTACATAACTGGAAAGAAAATAACAATGTTCATACTTAACCACATTATCTGTCAATACAGGATCCCTCAAACTATCCTGACAAATCATGGTACCCCTTTCCAAAACAAGGATGTTGAAGAGCTATGCAAACAATTCCATATCAAGAAAGGGTTCTCCTCATTTTATTATCCACAAGGGAATGACCAAGTTGAAGCTACAAACAAGACAATCTTGAAAATATTAAAGAAAATAGTGAATGAATCAGGGTGAGACTGGCATTTATAGCTTAGTCCTGCATTATGGGCATATAGAACTAGTGTGAGAACACCTACAAGAGCCACTCCTTTCTCCCTAGTCTATGGATCAGAGGCGGTATTGCCCCTCAAAGTGGAAATCCCATCCCTAAGGATATCTTTGAAGAACCTGATTACAGATGAGGACTACAGAGTAGCAAGGCTCAGTGAACTAGAGTTACTAGATGAAAGAAGACAACATGCTTTCAACCACTTACAAGGCTATCAGAATCGCCTTAGAAGAAACTATCACAAGAAGGTGAAACCATGAACATTTGAGGTAGGAGACCTTGTCCTCATGGAAAATCAAAAGAACCAAGCAAAGCGAGTCAAACCTGCAAAGTTTGAGCCTAACTGGCTAGGACCATTTGTCATTGTCAGCTCTACTCAGAGTGGGGCATTCACACTAGCGACACCAGAGGGAGATCAAATCCCTAGATACATCAACAGCATGCACCTCAAGAGGTTCTATGCTTGAGGTTTCTATGGTTAAGGCACCTATCTACATATCCAAAAAATACCAAAAAATTAGAAAATACAAAATGTTACCTTGGTGAAAACCTGGCAAACAAGCACCTTGGTGACAACAAAAAAAATTAAAAAAGAAAAAAAAGAAAAAAAGTAAAGAGAAACAAAATCACTCTCTTAGTGAAAACCTGGCAAATAGGCACTATTGAGTAGGTACCTTGGTGAACACCTGGAAAATAGGCACCAAGTGTTCAAATCCAACTTCACCATCAATGAAATCCAAAAAGCTTGAGCACACTCCCCTCTAAGCACCAAGCACTTGCCCATGGTTAATACTGGTCTACCAGACTAGGGGGTGATTCTAAATGTTTTGAAAAAATCCCTGAAAATTAGAAAACACATCAAAAATCCTAAAAAGATCAAAAAATCCTGAGAAAATCATTCTTCATAAAAAACATTCAAAAGTTGCAAAATCCCAAGCAATAAAACCAACTTGGTTAACGAGTTAGAAAAGGGCGATCACACCTAGTCAATCAATGTCACAATCATGAGCTTTGCAAATTAGCATTGGGCTCATCTAATGCAACTTTATCAATCTATCAAATCAATCAGCAAGCAATTAGTGACCAAGCTAATCTATCAATTGTCACAATCATGAGCTTTGCGAACCAGCATGGGGCTCATCTGACATAGCTTGATCAGCTGCCAACACAATCAACATCAATCAATCCAACCATATCAATCATCTTACACAGTGATGGATACACTCAAACCAGATAGGTCAGTCTTATATGAATAATCTTTTACTGAAACCAGACACACTCAAGCAATCTAGACAATCAAGCCTATCCAACAAGTCGAGCCAATCAAGAGAATCCAATTGCATCAAGGAACCATCCAAAATGTTTACTAGGTCAATCAAGTCAGTCATATGTCAGTCTATATTTTGCGGTTATGTTCTTACGCTACTCCAGGATCCACCATGTGGGGAGAGTAGCTATGATAGATCATGACTTATTTTCTTTGATTGTTGTCTATTGAATGTTCACTTCAATTTCAGGGCCATGATGATTTAGGATAAATGTATAGGGTGCTGTCACTTATCTGGTAGCCACATAGTTCCATGATCTGATCTTAACCCTAGGAAAGAATTGGACATTCCTTCTCTTTTATTTTCTTGTTTGGTTTATAGAATCAAGAGCTCAAAGTGCTATTCAGATGGACTCTGAGTGCATTGGAGCTCTATCTTGGTTTCTATGGTCTTTTCTTTTTTTTTTGCAATCAAGAGCTCGTGATGCTATCCAGATGGACTCTAGGGGCGTAGGAGTCCTATCTTGTTTGCTTTGGCTTTCCCTTTTCAGAATCAAGAGCTCGCGGTGTTATCCAGATGGACTCTGGGTGCATAGGAGTTCTATCTTGGTTTCTTTGTTTTAGTTTATTCAGAGGACGAAGCGGTATCCAGATGGTCAATATCTGGGTGCTTTTGGCTCTCTTTCTTTTCAAACAGGGAACATAGTTGAACCCATATGGTCAATATTTGGGTGCACTAGGTTCTTTTTCTATTCAATCTCTCTACTCCTTCCATTATCAAGAGATCGTGGTGGTATCTAGGTGGTATATGATTTAGATACATTGGACTCTCTTTGGAATTAGAAAATACAAAAAAAGATGCAATGATGACAAATATTGGAAACAGGGGTAGCGACTTGGGACACTCATCCTTTCTATCTAATCATATCTATCAAAAAAGAAAAAAAAATCCTTTCTATCATTCCATTCTATTAGATCAATCTCAGAGAACATCTATCCAAACTAACTTCTTTCTAATTAACACATGCATTACTCAGATATTTTGTGCAAAATAAATTGCATTCATTCCATTTAAGTGCATCAAAAAATGAAAAAAACATAGCAGTTGCATACATGGTGAATCATAAATCACATACATCCAGAAGCATCTCATATAAAAATGCATCTTATATCCACCAACCTGCATAAACATGTCAGTATCATAGGAAAAGTAAATCACTCATCTACGAGTTTGCATCATAGGAATCATACTGCATATAAATCTCATCATCTAAAGCCACATCATATAAACGCATACATATAGCACGTAAACCATTGCACGTCATATCAAAAACACTAGCTGCATCTCATATAAATCAAAATATATGAGTACAATGAATAGTCGCAAGTTTGAACAAAGGAAGGTAATCAACATATATATCAATAAATATCAGTGTCAGGATACAAAAATGGATACTACTCAGAGTATATCAAATGAACATCACTAAAAAAATGGTACATGATACATAATGGGATCAACATGTGCTACCCCCACCCTCGCCAAGAGGTGGATGAGGGGGTGGCATATCAGAAGCTAGTCTCTATGATGAACCAAGAGCTCCAACACCACTACTCTATGATCGCTGGGCCCTACTCGATCTCTGGGAAGCTGTGTAATTGGGCACCCTTTGCTCTGCAGGAACTGCATCCTCATAATGGCACCTCTAGTACTTGATCTCTCTCTAGGCATCATGCCCAGATCTATAGAATCAGTCAAGGACATCTCAGTGAGAGGCGTCCTATATACTATCAATAAATGACTGAACCTCTGCTCGAGCCTATCGCTCTCTAGACTCGGCTGCTGTAACCCAGGCCTCCAATGTTATAGTACAGGCATCAGTAGAAGCAAGCCTGGCCTAGAGATCCTGTACCCACTGCGTAAGCCACTCCAGCTCTAAGGGATCAACCTCCTTACCACCCATGGCCACATCCATATCTCCCTCCTCTGCCCTGTCCCCCAATCTATCACCATCACTATCTGAGCTCTCCCTCATACTGCTATAAGTATTGCCACTACCAGTTGAGGAACTGGTTCCTGCACTCTGCTCATCTAGAGCCTCCACTTCTATATCCCCAATCTCAACATCCACATCCTCAATCACTACCCTGTCCTCCTCTCTCGAAGTAAAAACAACACCAGCCTACCAGCGTACTCTCTACACAAACTGGGGTGCCTCCTCCTCCATCACCTCCTCATCCTCTAAGATAGTTCTCAAGCCAACTCTCGGAGTACTAGTCCAACCACCACTCTGACCACCTCTAGTCCTCACTCCACCACCAGCACCTCCAGGACCAGGATCATCTCCCCCACCATCTCCCCTCCCCCATCCTCCATCTCTACCCCCATCCCTACCTCCATCATGACCCCCAAATCTACCTCCACCTTGACTTCCATCCCTCCCTCCATCCCAACCTCCCCTTCCTTGTCGTACCTACAGGGCCCTCCTCATAATAGTCCTATCAATAGGACGAGAGACATTTGTCAGTGCAACTAGCTGGGCCTACACCCAATGAGCATCATACTACGGTGTGGTGCCTGCAAAAGATCAAATTCAAGTACCAGTACCACAACAGAGGAAGACAAGGGTATAACAAAGTAGATAACCAAGTATTAGAAAGAAGTAAGTAAATTACATAAACAATCAAAAAACAAGGCAAACATGCATCTACAGTAGCCGAACACCATGTCCATGCAATAGGAAGTAAACCTGCAAACTCAGTATGAGAAAAAACTAGTGATACTACACCACCCCAGACAGTAGAGTCCCTCGACCTATGAGAAAAATATGCGTATGAATGAGACACGTCCTGCCACTCATCGAACTGGCACAACACCTTGTTGGTGTTATGAAAGTCAATCATATGAACATGGTCAGTAACATGTCCAATAAGATATCTCCGCTAATGGCAGAAGGGAAGATGGATGTCCTCTCCATCCCAGATAGGGCCTCCATATGAAGTAAAGACTCATATCTAACTCCTGGTGCCAATACATCAAATGACCCATGTGGGTCTGCACAATGGCTCCATCATACATGTACACATAAGGCCTGTCAGCTGACAAAGCACGAGTACCAACAGGGTGAAAAACAACTATGTGCTCCCACGCCCATATCTGAAGGAGGGTCACACGACAGTCAAGCGACTTACCATTAAGGTAAGTCACATAGAACATATTAAAGTGCATGTGAGCCAACATGCATGGCCCCCAAGAATAAACAGTACGGTCCCTGACCATACTCTAAAGCACAGTACCAAAACCGACAGAAAATCCATGTTGTCGACGATCGGGGCATAAGATGCCACAAATTAGGCTGCCTAATAAGGTAGATAGTCTGTCAAGGCCCAAAAAAAATCTAGACCATGGAATGTCATAAGCACTAGACAAGCCAAGCTGATCCCGGGGCAATCCAAAAAGCTCTGTCAAAGAAACAATACCAGATCGGGTGGCATACTCAACAAGCGCACCCTAGATCGGAAGCTGGAGGATGCGGTACACATCCTCCAATGTGACAGTTTACTCGCCAGTGGGTAACCAGAAAGTGCATGTCTCAGAATGCCAATTTTGTACAAGAGTAGAGATCAGACCCCTGTTGGTCATGATCTCTGGCATATAGCAAATCCAATACATTCCTAGGTCCCTAAGTACTGACCTCTCATCCTCCGAGAGCTGGAACTTGTAAACAAGACCCGCCGGTCTCAATTCTTGACAGTGCAAAATCCGCCCGGTGAACTGCACACATAAATAAATCAAAAAAATATCAATATCAGTTATACAGGAAAGTATCAGAAGCCAGAATATACAGATATTAGACAAAGAAATCAGGCAGACAGTTCTAAAAAAGTGATTGCGGTAATAAAACCTACAAAGGCGGTACACTTATGCAATTGCAAAACATTTCAATCAAATGCGGAACACAAAGAGCAAATGCAAAAATAAAATAGGGCAAATGTGGCACTTTTATCATTTGCGACAGTAAACTAGTAATTGCGGCAAAACCGCAGACTATTGCAACACAATAGACAAAATAAAAATAAAAATAAAAGAAAATTTTCAAAGTGAGAAAAACAAGCATTAATGGCACGCAAAGAGGTAAAACTCAGCGGATGTCTTGTGCTAGCTGGTCTTTGATATGTCTGGACTCGATTGGATATGTGTGTCACACTAGGAAGGCTCACCATCGCAAGAAAATAGGAGAAAAAAGAAGAGAAAACTAAAGGAAAACTCACCAAGATATCAAGAGCTCCAAGATCACAATGTGACAAATGAATGGCCCTCTTGGCTACTTATAGGAATTTTCAAAAACCTTAATTTCACAAGGAGGTCAGATTTTTCTTCCTGGTCCCCAAAAACTTCCACACTCAATATTAGGGGAAATATAAGGCATTTTTTAAATCAGTCAGCTACCCAGATTTAGAAAGTGCGGTTTGAACAAATTAACGCTCATGTCGAGACTTTTTGCTCAAATTTTTTGAAGGGGCATAAATACACCCACTATCACGGGGGCAAGCTGGGGCCGAATCAAAATCAAAGAATCTTTGACACACTGCGACAAGTCACATCGCATCAAAGAGGGGCAAATGTAGACACCCAAAAATGGACAAGCTTGCGACTTTACATTAAAAACACTAATTTTCATCTATTAATTAATGGTTTTTTAATCATTATTTAATCATCTATTTTCCTCTAAATTCATTTCCCAAATCATCTAATCAAATTCCAAAAATTAATTAAATAATTAATTTTATTTAATTAATTAACCTTAATTGATTAATTACCCTTAATTAATTAATTAAATTCCATTTCCTATAGTTTAAATTCAAATATTTAAACTTACTAATTAAATTCTTCCAATTAAATTAATTTCATTTCATTCAATAAAGCAATTCTAAATAAAAAAGAATTCAATTATCTCACATGTTGAAAAC
>MU225447.1:4913137-4929888 GCA_018584345.1 Thuja plicata
TTTAATTGGAAGAATTTAATTAGTAAGTTTAAATATTTGGATTTAAACTATAGGAAATTGAGTTTAATTAATTAATTAATGGTAATTAATCAATTAAAGCTAATTATTTAAATAAAATTAATTATTTTATTAATTTTGAGAATTTGATTAGATGATTTGGGGAGTGATTTTAGAAGAAAATAGATGATTAATTAATGATTAAAAAACCATTAATTAATAGATGAAAATTAGTGTTTCTAATGTAAAGTCGCAAGTCTGTCCATTTTAGGGTGTCTACATTTGCCCCTCTTTAATGTGATGTGACTTGACGCAATGTGTCAAAGATTCTTTGATTTTGCCCCAGCCTGCCCTGGTAGTAGTAGGTGTATTTATGCCCCCTCAACAAATTTGAGCCAAAAAGTCGTGAGACGAGCGTAGATTTGTTGAAACTGCAATTTATGAAACTGGGTAGCTGACGAATTAAAAAATACTTTAATATGCCCCTGTAATTGACCTTCAAAGTTTCCGGGGACTAGGAAGAATTTTTGGACTTCCTAGTGAAATTAGGGTTTTTCTGAACCCCTATAAGTAGTGAGGAGAGCTCTTCATTTGTCACTTTGCGACTTGGAGCTCTAGAAATCTTGGTGAGTTGGTTTTCTGATTTTTACCTTATTTTCTTCTATTTTTGAGCAACGGCTAGCCTTCCTAGTGTCACACACATCTCAGACTGAGTCCTTACATACCGCAAACTAGCTGGCTCTAGACGTCCAGTGAGTTTTCTTTCTTTGCATATCATTTATTGCTTTTAAAATTTGTACTTTTTGGAAAAAAAAGCCATGTGTGCCGCAATCAAGCATAGTTTTGCTGCAATTGCGGTTTAAATGTCGCAATTACCAGTTAATTACCACAATTGATAAGTGTGCCGCACTTGTATTTGTAAAATGCTGCAATTGCAATTTATTTTCCGCACTTACTGTTTGTGTTTCACAATCACTTAAAAGTACCGCATATGCCATGCTTTATTACCACAATTGATTTTTTAACACTGTTTGCCTGATTTCCTTGTCTGTTATCTACTTTTTCTTGCTTCTATTACTTTCCTCAATGACTGAAACTGATAATTTTTTTATTTTATTGTATGTGCAGTTCACTGGGCGGATCTTGCGCTGTCGGGAGTCTAGGCCAACGGGACTCGTTTATAGATTTCAGCTGACCGAGGATGAGAGGTCAGTTCTTTGTGATCTTGGTTTGTATTGGTTATGTTATATGCCTAAGATCATGACCAATAGGGGTCTGATCTCCACTCTAGTAGAGCGATGGCATTCAGAGATGTGCACTTTCTGGCTACCCACCGGGGAGTGTACCGTTACTTTGGAGGATGTGTATCGCATCCTCCAACTCCCTATCTAGGGTGAGCTTGTGGAGTATTCCACACGCACTGGTGTTGTTGCATTAATTGAGCTCTCTAGATTGCCCCAAGATTAGCTTGGGCTTGCGGGTGTCTATGACATTCCTTGGTCGAGATTCAGGTTAGGTCTTGATAGGTTGTCCACGTTGTTGGGTAGCTTGATATGTGGGATTCTATGCCCCGATCATTGACAGTGTGGTTTTTCTGTCGGCTTTGGTAGTGTCTTGCAGAGTATGGTCTGGGACCATACCGTCTTTGCTTGGGGTCCATGCATGTTGGCCCACATGCATTTTTACATGTTATATGTGGCTTACCTTAATGATAATTCGCTCGGCTACGGTGTGACTTTGCTACAGAATTGGGCATGGGAGCATATTGTAGTCTGTCATCCTGTTGGTACCCGTGCTCTCCTGGCAGATAGGTCGTATGTGTTTATGTATGATGGTGCTATTGTTCAAACACACATGGGTCACCTAACATATTGGCGTCAGTAGTTGGATATGATTCCATATTTTATTTAGAGGCTGTATAGAGATTGTCTTGTCTGGGATGGAGAGGACATCCATCTCCCATTTTGTCAGCAGCGGAGATACTTGATTGGTCGTGTGACTGATCACATCCATATGATAGATTTTCATAACATCGACAGGGTGTTACACCAGTTTGGAGAGCAGTAGGATGTATCTGATTCTTACACTTACTTTTCTCAGAGATCGAGGGCTACTACCGTTTGGGGTGGTGGGGTATCACTTGATGCCACTCACACTGAGTTTTTGGGATTGCTTCCTATGGCATGGACCTGGCACTCTGCCACTGTAGACCCAGGTTTGTCTTTTTCTAAATACTTATGTACTTCCTTTCTGCTCTTTGATTATTGGTCATATCTTGTTTTGATACTTATGTCTTTATTTGCTCTTGTACTAATAGTTGAATTTGTATTTTGTAGGCACTACACCATAGTATGATGCCCATTGGTTGCAGCATCAGCCTGTTGCACTGATAGGTGTCTCACATCATGTTCCCAGGACTGTCATGAGGAGGGCCTGATAGGTACAGCGTGGTAGGGGAGGCCGTGATGGAGGGAGAGGTGGTGGTAGGGGAGGGATGGATGGGGCTAGAGATGGTGGTAGGGGTAGGGGGTGGGATGGTGGGAGAGACGGAGGATGAGGCAGGGGTGATNGGGGGGGGGGGGGGGGGGAGAGACGGAGGATGAGGCAGGGGTGATGATGGAGGTGATGATCCTAGTCCTGGGGGTGCTGGCGGAGGGGTTAGGACCAGAGGTGGCCAGAGTGGGGGTCATACTAGTGCTCCTAGAGTTGTTTTGGGTGCCATTTTGGAGGAGGAGGAGGCCATAGAGGAGGAGGCACCCCAGCTAGTTTGGAGGGTGCACAGGTGGATAGCTACAGTTTTGGCTCCTAGACATGAGGGTCGGGTTATTATTGAGGATGTTGATGTGGAAATTGCTGATATAGATGTGGAAATTTCTAATATAGATGTGGAGGCTCTAGACAAGCAGAGTGCTAAGATAGGTTCCTCTAGGGATAGTGATAGTACGGGGAGCAGCATAGGGGAGAGTTCAAAGAGTATGGATGATTCATTGGTTCTCAGGTGGAGAGGAGGTGAGGGACTGGGAGGCCAGGCAGAGGAGGGAGACATGGATGTGGCTATGGGCAGTATGGACGATGATCCCTCAGAGGTGGAGTGCCTCACCAAGTAGGTTCAGGACCTCCAGGTCTGACTTGCCCTATCTGATGCACATGATATTGCTTTGGAGGCTCAGGTTATGGCAACTGAGTCCCAAGAGTGACAGGCTCGAGCCGAGGTCTGCTCCTTCATAGACAGTGTACAGGATGTTGCACATAGAGATATTCTAGATAGGTATTACAGATATAGGTGAGATGCTCAGAGGGAGATTGATTACCGGAGATAGCATTATGAGGGCGCAGTTCTGACAGATCACAGAGTGTCTAGCTACACCGCTTCCCAAAGATCGAGCCGAGCCCAGTGATCTTAGAGTAGTGGTATTGGAGCACCTAGTTCATCACATAGACCACCTTCTGATATGCCACCCCCTCGTCCTCCTCCTGGCGAGGGTGGGGGTAGCACATGCTGATTCCATTATGTATGATGTACCATTTTTGCAGTGATCCCATTGTATACACTCTGAGTAGTACCAATTTTGTATCCTGATACAGTGATATTTGATATATATGTGATTACCTTCTTTGATCAGACTTGCGACCTTTCATTTGTACTCAGATATTTTGATTTATATGAGATGCAGCTATGTTTTTGATATGATGTGCAATGGTTTACTTGTCTATATGTATGATTCTACACGAGTTGGTGGTTTAGATGATGAGATGTATATACAAATGTGTTTCTATTAAGCAGACTCATATATGGATGTTTTACTTTTCCTATGTTATTGACATGCTCATGTAGGATGGTAGATATGAAATGTATGTTTATATGAGATGCTTATGGATGCATGTGTTTTTATGATTTATCATGTATGCAAACTACCATATTTTTTTCTTTACTTTTCTGATGCACTTAAAGAATGAATGCAATCTACTATGCACAAAATATCTGAGTAATGTATGTGTTAGTTAGAAAGAAGTTAGTTTGGATATATGTGCTCTGAGATTGATCTAATAGAATGTAATGATAGTAAAGTTTTTTTTTTCTTTTTTGCATTTTTGGATAGATATGATCTGATAGAAATGGTTGAATGTCCCAAGTCGCTACCCCTATTTCCAATATTTGTCATCATTGCATCTTTTTTGTATTTTCTGATACTCCAAAAGAGCGTCGAATGATCCAGATCACATACCACCTGGATACTGCCACGACCTCTTGATAGCGGAAGGAGTAGAGATATTGAATAGAAAGAGACCCATAGTGCACCCAAATATTGACCATCTAGATACAAATATGTTCCCTATTTGAAAAGAAAGAGAGCCAAAAGCACCCAGATATTGACCATCTGGATACCACTTGTCTTCTGAAATTAATCTAAAATAAAGAAACCAAGATAGAACTCCTATGCCCCCAGAGTCCATCTGGATAACATTGTGAGCTCTTGATTTCTGAAAGGGAAAGCCAAGAAAACAAGATAGAAATCCTACGCCCCTAGAGTCCATTTGGATAGCATCGTGAGCTCTTGTTTGCAACATAAAGGGAAAGACCATAGAAACCAAGATAGAACTCCTAGGCACCCAGAGTCCATCTGAGTAGTGTTGCAAGCTCTTGATTCTATAAACCAAACAAGCAAAAGAAAAGAGAAGGAATGTCCATTTCTTTCCCAGGGTTAAGCTCAGATCATGGAACTATGCGGTTGCCATATAAGTGACAGCACCTACCGCATTTATCCTAAATCATCATGGCCCTAAAATTGAAGTGAACATTCAACAGACAACAATCAAACAAAATAAGTCATGATCTATCATAGCTACTCTCCTCACATGGTGGATCATGGAGAAGCGTAAGAACATAACCACAAAATATAGACTGACATCTGACCGACTTGACTGACCTAGTCAGCATTTTTGTATGATTCCTCGATGCAGTTGGATTCTCTTGATTGGCTAAAAATATTTGGATAGGCTTGGTTGGCTTGATTACTTTGATCATGTTGGCAGCTGATCAAGCTATGTCAGATGTGCCCAATGCTTTTTCGCAAAGCTCATGATTGTGACAGTAATTGATTGATAGATTTGATTGCTTTGATCATGTTGGCAGTTGATCAAGCTGTGTCAGATGTGCCCAATCCTTGTTCGCAAAGCTCATGATTGTGATAATTGATAGTTTGGCTTGCTCGCTTGTTACTTGCTTATTGAATTGATAGATTGATAAACCTATGTCAGATGAGCCCAATGCTACTATGTAAAGCTCATGATTGTGACATTTGATTGACTGGGCATGCTTTCCCCTTTCTCTCTTGATAACCAAATTGGTTTTATTGCTTTGGTATTTTTGCAATATTTTGAATGTTTTTTTATGAAGATTGATTTTCTCTTTATTTTTTGATCTTTTTAGGATTTTTTAGGACATTTGGAATCGCCCCCTAGTATGGTGGACCAATATTAACCATGAGTAAGTGCTTGGTGCTCATAGGGGTTTTGTGCTTCTGGATATAGCTTGGGATAGTCAATCTTGCATTTTGAAGTGTGCTCAAGCTTTTGGAGCTCATTTGATGGTGAAGCTGGATTTGAACACTTGGTGCCTTTTTGCCAGGTTTTCACCAAGGTACCTACTAAATAGTGCCTGATTGCCAGGTTTTGACTGAGAGAGCGATTTTGTTTTCTCTTTACTTTTTTGCCTTTTTTTTCTTTTTTTATTATCGCCAAAGTGCCTGATTGCCAGGTTTTCACCAAGGTAACTTTTGTATTTTTTGATTTTTTTTTTTGGGTATTTTCTGGATATGTAGATAAATCCATTTGAGACTTTTAAGGGTAGAAATTCTTCAAGTGCATGTTGTTGATGTAGCTGGGGAGCTGATCTCCTTCTGTTGTTGCTAGAGTGAATGCCCCACTCTGAGTAGAGTTGATAATAACAAATTGTCCTAGCCAGTTAGGCTCGAACTTACCAGGTTTGACTCGCTCTGCTTGATTCTTCTGATTTTCCATGAGGACAAGGTCTCCTAACTCAAATGTTCATGGCTTTAACTTCTTATGTTAGTTCCTTCTAAGGCGATTCTGATAGCCTTGTAAGTGGTCGAAGGCATGCTTCCTTCTTTCATCTAGTAACTCTAGTTCACTGAGCCTTGCTACTCTATAGTCTTCGTCTGAAACCAAGTTCTTCAATGATATCCTCAGGGATGGGATTTCTACTTCAAGGGGTAATACCACCTCTAATCCATAGACTAGGGAGAAAGGAGTGGCTCCTGTAGGTGTTCTCACACTAGTTTTGTATGCCCATAATGCGGGACTAAGTTGTAAATGCCAGTCTCACCCTGATTCGTTCACTATTTTCTTCAGGATTTTCAGGATCGTTTTGTTTGTAGCTTCAGCTTGGCCATTCCCTTGAGGGTAGTAAAATGAGGAGAACCCTTGTTTAATGTGGAATTGTTCACATAGGTCTTCAACATCCTTGTTTTGGAAAGGTGTACCATGATCTGTCAGGACTGTTTAGGGGATCTCGTATCGACAGATGATGTGGTTAAGTATGAACATCGCTATTTTCTTTCCAATGATGTAAGTGAGGGGAATAACTTCCACCCACTTGGTGAAGTATTTGATTGCTGCTATGATGTACTTGTGTCCATTAGCTGAAGGTGTAATTTTTCCCACTAGGTCAAACCCCCACATTGAAAATGGTAATGGTGTTGTAATGGGATTTAGTTCTTGGGCCGGTGCATGGATGAGGTCTCCATGAATTTGACACTTTCTACACCTTTGAACATGTGTGTGTGCATCTGTCTCTATTGTGGGCCAATAGTATCCCATGCAGATTATCTTCTTAGCTAAGCTATTGCCACCTCCATGGGTTCCACAAATTCCTTCATGTACCTTGTACAAAGCTTTCTGGGATTCAATGGAAGTGAGACATCATAGTAATGTTCCATCAAGAATTTGTCTGTATAGAGTAGTTGAGAGGATGGTATACCTAGAGGCTTGGCAGATGAGGGATTTTCTCTGGTTCCTAGACAAGTTTGGAGGTAAGACATTGTTTTGGAGATAACTATAGACATCTTGGTACCATGGGGATTCAGGACCAAAAAGGACACATGTTGATTCTGTGATAGATGCCTGATGTGATGGCACCAAGAGTTGCTCCACTACAAACTAGAATTTGGTATCATTACCTGGCATATCAATCAGTGATGCTATGGTAGCCATCGCATCTGCCACTTTGTTCTATGCTTGTGGGACTTTCTTGAAAAGAATATAATGGAACTTGGTGCGCAGTTGTTCCATCTATGCTCTGTATGGTATGAGCTTCTCATCTTTGGTCATATAATCATTATTGACCTGACTGATGACCAACTGTGAATCGCCAAAGATATTAAGGTTCTTGATTCTCCATTGAATGATTATCTTTAGACCGATGACCAATGCTTCATATTCTGCTGTGTTTTTGGTGCATTGGAAGTTAAGTCTGAAAGACTTTGGAATTGTATCATGATCTAGAGTGATAAGAACTATCCCTACCCCTGCACCATGGTTCATACACGATCCATCAAAATAAAGTTGCCATACCTCGATCGCCGGTTGTAGTGTCACGATAGATTCGTCAGGAAAGTCAAAGATAATAGGCTGGTGATGTTGAATTGGTGCCTCTGCTAGTTGATCTGCTATCACTTGTCCTTTGATAGCCTTTCTATCTATGTACTCAATTTTGAACTCACTTAAAATCATTACCCACTTTTCCAATCATCCCATGAGCACTGCTTTGCTTAGGTAATACTTGAGAGGATCAATATGTGCGACCAATTTTGTTTGGTGACTCAACAGATAGTTTCTTAGCTTTTTGGAAGTGAAAACAACTGCCAGGCATGACTTCTCAATTGGCGTATAGTTTATCTCATATCCAACCAAAGTCCCACTTAGATAGTAGACGGCCCTCTCTTTTCCTGTGTCATCATGTTGTGCCAAGAGTACACCTAACACTGATTACATTGCTGAGATATATAGAAGCAATGGTCTACCTTGTACTGGTGGTACCAATATAGGAGACTTAAGAAGGTAGTCTTTGAATATCTAAAATGCCTGTTCACATTTCTCTGTCCATAAGAACTTGATGTCTTTATGCAATAGGTGTTGGAATGGGTGGCACTTGTCTGCCAGTTGATCTATGAAGCATCTGATCGATTGGAGCCTTCCTTGTAACCCTCTTAGTTGTCTGAGGTTCGATGGTGGAGGCATGTCCAATATTTCTTTGACCTTTGCTGGATCCACTTTGATTCCTCTGTGTGATGCTATGAACCCCAGTAATTTTCCCTCTGTGACACCGAATGCACACTTTTTTGGGTTTAGACAGACTTTGAATTCCTGCATTCTGTCAAAGATGGGTCCCAAAACCTGTAGATGATCCTTTCAAAGTATTGATTTGGCTAGTATGTCATCCAAATAGTCTTCCATTGTCTTGTGGATGAGATCATGAAATATAGTCATCATAGCCCTTTGATATGTCACTCCGGCATTCTTTAGACCAAACGGCATGACATTCCAACAATATGTTCCCCAAGGACATGTGAAATTTGGTTTGTGTTGGTCCTCTGGCATGATCCTTATTTGATTGTAACCTAAAAAGTCATCCATGAGTGATAGCATTTGATGTCTGGTAGTTAGGTCTACTATTGTATCAATGTTTGGTAAAGGAAAGTCATCCTTGGGACATGCTATGTTGAGATCCTAGAAGTATGTGCAAATCCGTATCTGACCACTGTGCTTTGTAACTGGTACCATATTAGATATGCAATCCACATATGGTATAGGTCTGATGAATTTAGCATCCAGGAGCTTTTTCAGTTCTTCCTTGACTAGCAATGCAATGTGAGGATGCATCTTTCTTAGCTTATGTTTTACAGGTTTGGCATTGGGTAGCAATGGGAGATGGTGTAGCACTAGTTCTGGATCTAATCCTGGCATATCCGAGTAGGACCATGCAAAATTGATCATTCTTGCCTTGAAGAAACTGATGAACTATCCTCTCTCCTTAGGAGTGAGTGATTTCACCAAGTATATGTTCCTTAGGTTCTTGTCATCCCCCAAGTTGATTTCCTCTATTTCTTCTACTAATAATGTTGATTTCTCCTCTGTTAAGGGGAGGATTTCTTTCTTTCCATCTTCTAGTGCCTCAGTGAGGTTTTCTCCAGAAGATACGTCTTCTTTTATCTTTTTATTCTTTTGTTCTTTTTTATTTTGTGGACTAGAAAGAGGAGCTTCCTCCCCAAAATATTTTGCTTTGTCTAGGTTAATGGAGAATCCTGCCTTGTGATCTCCTGATGGAATGCCACCCCTTAGTCCCATGAAATGAGCTATCACCTTGTCATTCTCAAAAACATCTAGATCAGGTGGCCCTTGTTGATCCCATTCTATAAGCTTAGGGTGTACAAGACAGACACTTTCACTTTTTATAGCTAGATTTCTGGTTTTTGATTGTGTGTGTTTTTGATTGGATGCTTAAAAACAAACACAATCAAAAACCAGAAATCTAGCTATAAACTCAATGGATTGTGGAAATCTGATTGATTTACTTTCAATTTTGTTTGGCTCTAGTTGACTGAAAGGGACCACTGATATGGTGCCTACAAAATTGGACTGTGATGTGGATGCACCACTTGAGGTCTGATAAATGACATGTTTGTCTATACAGGGTTGTTTGGTGATGGTCAGTTTGTCAAATAGGTCTGCTAGATTTATGATAATGTCATCCCGAGGGGAAAAATATGGGATTGATGGTTTAGAGTCATGGAGGGATCTCCACTCGTACTCATGGGAGTCAGTCTCAATGGAATGTTCATCCGATGTCTCACTTCCTTGGTTATCGTTGATTGCTATGTGTAGGTTTATTTGGGATTGTGTGGTTCCCTCTTCGGTGGGCAACAACTGTGCTAATATGTTGCTTATTAGGACATGCTCTATGTTGTGCCCCAGGTGCATTTCTACTATTTTATCTTGATTGACTTGAATGTCTTGGATCACAAGACTAGTGCTTTGTTTTCCATAGCCCAAACCTCTGGTGTTTCTCTAGGTTGGTGGGAGAGGCAATTCATATATGCCTTGTTGTCTTGCCCCCAGACTAGTTGTACCATCGTACCCAAATCTTTGTATCATTGTGTAACCATTAACATAGTTTGACAAAGGTAATGGAGGTCGGATTGTCTCAGGGGAATCTTGGTATAACCAAGTATTGATGTCTTGTTCAAAAGGATTTTCTTCTGCTATGTCTCCCTACCGGACAAAGGTTGTGGGTGGACATCTGAATAGAATAGGCTATAGAGGTTCTGTTACAATAACAGGTTGTGGCATGCCATGAGTTCTTGGGATTTGAGGCATGTGTGTGATGGTAAAAGCTTCTTCATATCTGTATTCACCACAACCCTTGTCCGTGATGGATATCTTTCCTGCTTTCTGTGTGATATCTTTAAGATTTGAATTTGAAGAGGATGAGATGCTTGCATCTTGTTTAATGACTATCTTTCCTGCTTCTCATGTGACATCTTTGGGATTTGAATCTGAAGAGGATGGGATGCTTGCATCTTGGTTTGATGGTACCTCGTTATCCATGCTGATTTGGACTGCATTACAATATTGGAAGGGATTGGGGTCTCCCTCTATGATGATCTCATCTCCCTAGTGTGGGAACTTGATGCATTTGATGGTATGTCAAAGGTACAGCTTGCATTTCATGTATCCAAGGTCTCCCTAGTAACATGTTGTATCCCAACTCAAGGTCCAAGATTTGGAAGGGTGTGTTTTTTACCATAGGACCAATGCGAACAGGTAAAATGATAATACCCTTAGAGGACCTTTCCTCTTCATCATAGGCTCTGATATTTATCCTCCTTGTGACATCAATGCTTGATTTTGAATATCCCAGTTGCTTGATTAACTTTAAAGTACATATGTTTAACCCATCTCCACCATCAACAAGGACCCTACGGACAGCGCTTTTGTGGATCTAGACAAGTAAGTGTAGAGGATCATTATGGAGGGGTTTATGCGGTGGCACATCATAGTATATGAATGTGGCGTGTTTGTTAGCTTCTATATGGTTGACCATAGTTTGGAAGCTCTCGGGTGTTATGTCCCTTGGGACAACTGCATTCTGAAGTGCTTGGTCAAGTGCCAGTTTATGCTATGAAGATATGTGCAATAGGTCAAACATGGAGATTTGGGCAGGTGTGCGCTTTAGTTGGTCCACTATGCTTGTTTGTGGATCTGAGTTTGCTATAGGATTGGCTTTTGTAGTAGTTGAGGATGGTACTCCTTGCAAGCTAACTCTAGCACGATGTGTTGTTACAGCACAATTGTTACCTTGGTCTTTGATAATGATCGTAGCCACCTGGCTATCTGAAGGATTGAGGCAATTGATGACATTATCAATGTTGACATATGTATAATTAACTTGTTTCACTTGTCCACCAGACCTGGAGGCTTTTCCCTTGTTGTGATCATGAAAGGTATCATTGAATATAGTGTGATCATTTGTGCCTTTGGTTTGAGTATTTGTCACATCGATGATCCTTGTGTCAATCAAATCTTGGATAGCATGTTTCAATCAGTAGCAGTTGGCTGTTTTGTGCCCTTTCACCCAATGAAACTCACAGAAATCTTTGTCATTATACCACCTTGGTTTTTTTTCATCTTGTTCAAAGTCTTTGATTTTTGGGAGAGTGATAGTGTTTGATTGTATCAACTTGCGTAAAGCTGACTCTATCGGCTCTCCCAATGGTGTAAAATCTCGTTGTTGGAATTGAAACCGTGGTTTGCATTGATTATGTTGTTGATTGTTTGACACAGCGGTTTCTTGTATAGGGGGAGGTTGGTTTTGGGTGTATGCTTGTTGAGTGGGCCCTGTGGGGTTTTGGTTTGCCACAGGTGTTCCTTGTAGTGACACCTTGGGTTGTGCGTAGTTGACTATCTTCACATCAATGACACCGTCGCTAGTGACATTTTTGTTTTTGTTCCACCACTTAGCTTTGTTTGTTGCATTTTTTTTCTTATTTTTTTGTGTGGAATTTGCAAGGATTCCTCATTTGACTAAGTTCTGCTCACAACGAACTCCTCTTTCGATGAGTTGTGTGAAGTTCTGAGCTAACTGTAACTCTGCTGTGAATGACATGTCTGGAATTAGATTGTCAACAAACATAAATATTAAGTCTTGTTCGGGCACATCATATTTTATACGGTTTTCCATATTCCTCCATCTCTATATGAATTTCACAAAATAATCTCCATCTTTCTATTTGATATCGCAAAGGTCCTTGATGCTGACCTTGCACTCGATGTTATGATGGAAGTGAGCTATGAACTTTTTAGCCAATTCTCCCCAAGACTGAACGCCATGAGGTAGATGTCAAAACCATTCCATTGCTGGTCCGGCCAAGCTTTATGGGAATAGTCACATTAGATATGTCTCATCATGAGAGACTTCAATGCAACTAGCAAAAAACTCTCGGATATGATCAATAGGGTTGGTACTGCCCCTATATTTGTCAAATTTTGGTACCGAAAAGTGATTTGGGAAAGGTGACAAGTGAAGAGAATAGTCAAAGGGGTATGGGTATAAATCCTCAGTGGTATAGGATTTAGTTTGCCCCTGATTTTGCATATCCATCATTTGGTTTTGAAGGGTTTGCATTTGTTGCATCAACATGTCCATTTTATATTGAGGCTAGTGTGTGTGGACATTCCTTTGTGCTATGGTGGGTATGAGGATGCACCTCTATGTCCCTTGAGTAGGAACATAGGATTTCATCCTAGGGACTTGATATTGATTCCCCACCGAGTGATTTGTAACTGGAGGGACATGAGTAACCCATGGTGGGTTTTGATGTGCTTACTGTTGTGATTGAAACTGGGGTTGATACTGCTGGGTTTGGTATTGTTGTTGCTAAGGTTGGGGTTGAAACTGGGGTTGTTGTTGCTGAGGTTGGATTTGAGGCAACTGAAGCTAGGGTTGTTGTTGTAGGGGTTGAAACTGAGGCAACTGAAGCTGGGGTTTTTGTTGTGGGGGTTGGAACTGAGGCAACTAAAGCTGGGGTTTCTGTTGTGGAGGTTGGATTGGTGTCAGAATGGGCAAAGATGTAGCCTTGGGCAGGCCTTGACTGTAAATAGGTCCTGTAGAGATGGATCCTTATGGGCATGAGGTGTTGATCCCAAGACTAGTGTGAATGGATTGCAACAGCAACATATTTTCAGAATAGTTGGTGTTTGGTGGGATGGAAGGCATAGCATGAGAGCTTGATTTTCCTAGCCATGAGACCAAAGGTGAAGGCATACTAGTGACCATAGGTGCACTTAGTTGTGAGCCTGTCATACTTTGAGTAGAAGATGTGCTGGCCTGGGTTGGGTCATTGGTTTGATTGGATATATTCTGTGTCAATGTGGGTAAAACCAATGGTGGAAAGATTGGAGACACAATAGGTAGTATCTAAGGAAGCTGAGTAGTATTCTGACCTGCAAGAGGGTTTTTGGGCCATATAGTCGATACACTGAATTCAGCGGGGAGTTTGACTACCTTCTTTATTAGCATGGCCAAGTAACGTTCTGTGTTCCTCTCTACAATAGTGTCAACTACTTTGGTGGAGTAAGCATCTTGTTCCACATCTTCAAGTTCTTCTTCTGTGATATCTTGGAAAAAGGCTTCCCCACAAGGTTGTTCAATAAATAGAGCAGAACTAGTGTTCATGAAGGGATCATTCTCTTGCTCTATTTCCCAAGTGGGGAAACAGTTGATATATGACTCATCAGGTTGATTTATAGCCTTAGACCTTGTGTAAGGTCCTCCATGAGGTGTTTGAGACATAGTGCGGTCTAGGTTTTGTAACTAAAACAAGTGATATAAAGCAAACAAAGAAGAGGATCCTTTCTGAGGAAAGTCTGATTTATGTTTTGGAAAAGGGTAATTCTAGGGATAGATTTTGATATAACTTGATCTCAAAGTGGTGATGATAAAAGATAAGATTTACTGACCTTTGCTTTGGACAATGTCAATTTGATAAAGATGATGATGTTTGATATGATGAGATCAAAGTATTTCTAGTCTGAACTTTTGAACTAACAATGCTTTTGACAATAATCGTGCTTTTACAGAGAAAGGGTAATCTTTAATGTTTAGGGATTCACACAATGTTCTTCACATTTTCCTAGGATAGACACTAGTTTTGCACACCAAATGAAGAATTCTTTCAAGGTTTTAGGTCAAAATAGGAATATATTATATCTGGTCAATTGCGGTACAATTTCACCAATTGCGGTAAAATAACTGGTCGATTGTGGTAGTTTATCACCGATTGTGGTAATAAACATGACGATTGTAGAAAAAAACAAATCAACTATGGAAAACTTCCTTCAATTATGGTACAATGCGGGCAATTGCAATAAAGGAGGAACAGTCTAAAAAAGACTAGAGGATAAGCATCACTGCTTGATATTTTTGAATTTTTCTGGAACAATGCTTCAGATTTGCAAGATAGTTGATGTTGACAACACTATACTTTAACACGTTTGACTCATTTTGATAGTTTGGATGTTTTTTTTTGTGTTTTTAGAAACTGATCAAAGGAACAAGCACATTAGACACTGTGTTTTGAAGAATGAAGACTGAAATTGTGTATGTTCTACAACTTTTTCAAGTTGCAAGGTTATCACGAGGTCTCAACAATGAACAGTCAGATTAATCTAGGTCAATGGCTTCAGAATACAATGTTATAGGCCCAATGCTTGAATGTCCGTTAGCTCACACAACAATTGTCACGCTACTAGGACACGAAGGTCCATGACGTAGGTGCCTGTGTGTTTTCCATTTCTAGGTATTGTTTCCATGGAGTGAAGATCTCTTTCACTACACAAATACCATGGGACACATATGTTGGGAATCTTGGGGGGAAATTCTGCAACCCCTTGCACTATAATAAGGTATCTGTTCAGAGGGAAAATGGGTTGGCCTTTAATTAATCAAGGTTGTAGTAAGAGTCCGTGGCATCTCTCCAATTGGTTTGTACGTGCGTGACTCACTTAAGAGCCTAGTTGACCATGTTGGCTCCTTAGGGATATTCACCCGATCCAAACTATTATCAACACGCCTCGCCCGAGCTTGGCTAGATAAGACAGAACTTTGGTTCGTGCCTTGTTTATATACCAATCAGAAGGATTACCGGTTTAAGGTCATCCTCTAAGGAAGAAGCACATTCCCTAGACAGGCCTTTCTAAAGAAATATAAAGGTTTGTAATCTAACAGTTTGTGCAAATGCACCCAAAACTCAAGACACAAGGTAAATCGATTAAGTTCTGAAGTTTAAAGTGTGAACTAAGCTACACCACCATACAAGCACCAATGTTCAATTTTAAGCCCAAAAGTAGGTGTTGATTGCTTGTTCAATTTTAATGCACCAAATTGAGAATTTTTTGCCTTTGTTTAGTTTCAAACCTCATGTCAATTTTAAGCCCAAATCCAAAATATGAGATGTGATATGTTTTTCCAGCACTGTTCTTTTTAAACCCAAATCGACAAATGAATTCCTTTTAGTTTTCTTTGTTTAAATAGGTTAGTACCAAAAAGGATTATTTGAAAAATGAGAATATATGTAACTTTGAAATAACGAATGATGCTTACCAAAACTTACCCTTATTTGTCCTTAGTGATTTGGTCCAATCCTGCACAAAAACTGAAAAAAATGTCAAATTAGAAATAGATGGGCAAAAGATTTGGATCTAATATTGCAATATTTTTGCGATTGCGGCAAACTTCTGGCAACTGTGGTAAAATTCTCTCAATTGCGGTAAAGCACTGGAAACTGCAGTGAAATGTTGTCGATTGCGACACGGATCATGCAACTGCGGCAAAATTATTTCAATTGCAGCATGAATCGGACAATTGCAGCAAAGTATCAGAAGAACGAGGATAGAAATAGACAAAATAACACTGTGAAAGCCTACAATCAATTGCGGTATTAAACCAGTTGATTGTGGCACATTTTTTTCAATTGCGGTAAAATACCAGCAACTGCAAAATAATACAAATGTCAAAGAAAAGTTAGATTTTTAAATTTATGACCGTACGGCCGTGGTTGATCAATCTGGTTCTTCGTCTGTAAGAGATATTTGGGCTATTTTATTCACATTGGGTTCACCAAAATGTACACCTCTCTTCGATCATGATTCATGGATTCCCAAGCTTTCCAAAGGCGAGGGTCAGTAGCAAAGGTTTCACAAATGATATAAACCAAATACATGATACTACTAAAATGAATAAAAATGAAACGTAATCAATAAAATGTACAAGCAAGAGAAAGGAAAACAAATAAATGCAAACCCCACGATGCTTGAAGCTTCTATTATTTCTCTCTACTCCTTCCGAAACTTTGTTCTTGATGCTCAGTATTGGCAGGGCAGCGTCTATGACTTGAGAAGTGTTGAGAAGTTGCTAATTGAAATACGTGTGTGATCGCAAGATGGCTTGAATGCTAGAACCAAACTGACGGAGTAATGGCGGACGAGAGCTTGAAATCCTGGATCCTTCAAATAGTTATGAAGGGTTTATTATATAGGAATTGGTGATGAAATGAACGGTTGAGATCAATCCCAGAGATAGGGAGATGAATGGTTGAGATCAAAAGAAACTGGAGAGGTCCTCAGTAAACTCCACCTCTTCATTTGGTAAAGAGGAGATAGAGTTTGGTTGACTGAAG
>MU225447.1:4930118-5012890 GCA_018584345.1 Thuja plicata
GAAATTAAATTAATTTAATTGAAATCAATTTAATTGGAAGAATTTAATTAGTAAGTTTAAATATTTGGATTTAAACTATAGGAAATTGAGTTTAATTAATTAATTAATGGTAATTAATCAATTAAAGTTAATTATTTAAATAAAATTAATTATTTAATTAATTTTGAGAATTTGATTAGATGATTTGGGGAGTGATTTTAGAACAAAATAGATGATTAAAAAAACTATTAATTAATAGATGAAAATTATTGTTTCTAATGTAAAGTCACAAGTCTGTCCATTTTAGGGTGTCTACAATAACATATACCTAATCATCATGAAAATAAGAAAAAGATTATGGCATCAATACTGAAAAGTAAATTATGGGTGTGCACTACAACTACTCTGGAGAAGATCATTCAAATCTCCTTGTTGGATCGACAACCACATACTGATTTGATTCCTCCAGAACCCTCAGTCAAACACCATCATTATTCTTTTTCTTGTGAAACTATCTTTTTCAGAGCAGACAAAGAAGATAAAGAACCCGATCAACATGGGTTCTTTGATTATTTCATCCTCACCTTTGAAGCTAACACTTTCACCAATTCACAGAATCCTTACAACACAAGGAGCCAATCTAACAAAGGCCCCTTCACAACATCAGTTCCCCTAAAGAACACCAATGTTCCTCTAGACCCCCTTGTGAATTTTAACAAACCCCCTCCAAAAGGGCCTATCCTCCACTCTACATGAGAGTTTGTTGCAAGGGGCCCAAGGATCCTTAAGGGACACTTCGACATCATGAAGGTGATGGAAAACATTTCTACCACCATTACCTTGATGGAGGTATTGCTTAGTTTTCTTGAGCAGAAGAAGGCCTTCCTAAAATATTTGGAAAACCCAGGAACATGTCATAACCCACCAAAGACTATCACTTTTGATGATGCTAATGTAGCTATGTTTCAGGGGGATATAGAGGACCCCCTTCTTGCTCAGTCTTAAAATTATGGTTAAATAGGAAAAATCTATAATTATCATAGATAACATAAGTTAGAAAATCCTAATCTCTATCCAAACAATCAAAGATTCAAGACCCACACAAATTGTATTGGAGGGTGGCATTCACCTTCTTTCAAGTAGGATATGGGTTGTAACTTCAATTTGATGGTTGGATGACTATATTTTGTCATTTTAAAAATACATAATACTAGCAGTTGCATGCTTTTGTACATGCAACGGTGTGTCGATAGGCACTTAGATTTTTAAAAATGTGAAATGATCATTAATTATTAATAGAAAATTAGATTGTTAAAAGAAATTATTTAATATTTCTTGATCTAAACTATACCATTCTATTTAATCAGCAAACCATGTTCAATCTATAGATCATTATATACATAAAAATGTATTTACTTGCTGCTTTTTTAATATAAAAAATGTATTTACTTTCTCTAAATAATGTAACCTATTTTTTTAACCATTCTAATGTTTATCTCTCAAATACATTCCAAAAAAAGAGTGGAAGAATAGTTAAAGACAGACATATATTAATTGTTGTAATTTGGTCTCCTTAAAATACTATTAGTCCAAAATTGATAATAACAAACTGGGAAAAATAATTCATATGACCAAAATAATCAAAATAACCTCAGTGTAAGACAAATAATACAATAGGAAAATAATATGATATTTTAATATCAACAATTGTAGATCTCTCTGAGTAGAGTATACTGACAAGGTATCAAATAGTTTAAGTAGAGTATACTGACAATGTATCAAATAGTTTAAATATATACAAGTTTCCAATAGTTTTAGCTTAAAGAAAGAAGAAAACTAATATTAAAATCAGAGGTAGGTATAAAAAACACGGTGAAAGAGAAAAAAAATATTTTAAATAAACTATCAACTAAATTAATTGAAAAAAATAATCTAAATTAATATCCAACTCTAACCTAAATTAATCATCTAAATTAACATCAAAACTTAATCTAAATTAAAACAAAACCAATCTAAATTACAAACTGTTATAAATTGAAAAGTTAATCTAACCAATCAACAAAACTAATACCAAATCTAAAAATTAAAAGTAATTCTAAATCTAGGATTGTTCCATTATGGATTCATCATTCGTGGCTTAATCCAAATCTAACTTGAACTTTACTTGCATAACCCTAGAGAAATCAGAATTACCAAATTAATTGAGAAGCGTCAACCGAATTTATACTAGAAAAGATATGAAATTATATACAAATATATTGTAAGAAGATAAACATATCGAACATTTGAAATATGTTTTACACAAGTAAAATAAGCTTTGCAATGTTACATGAAGTATCAAATATTTGTACTCCAATATACTCGGGACATTAAAAGTCGGTCTTCAACGTCTCACGCACTTGGAAATAATGATTTTCTCCTTTTTTATGCAGGTTAAAAGAAAGATTAGAGAATAAAACACATGCAAACCAAAAGACCATAAAGCTAGGAATTAAAATTGGTAATAGCCAGAATAAAGTAAACTTAACTCATAATAGTACTTTCTAAAATATTAATATTTTTTAATAAAAATTTGTGCAAAAAGGTCTGCACAACCGGAAAAAAAAATGTCAGTCAAGGGCTGATAATTTTCCAAAAAAAATAATTTTTTTTAGGGAGCAAAGATCCTGAAAGAATATTTTTAGGGATAGAGGATATATCATTTACCAATAAGTTTTCCCTGAAGGATTTCAATAGGGAAACATCCTCAAGACTATTACAATTTTTCACATCTTCAAAAGGTTCACCATTTTGTAAATTTTTCTCCTTGCTTTGAGAATCTTCAATCTGAGAGGGTAACGAAGGCTCATCCTTTTCCTTCAAAGATTCCCTACTTAGATTCTTCTCCACATCCTGCTGTGATCCAACACTTTCATCTATTTCCCCTTCTTCCAAGACTTTATCCTAGATTTCCCCCTTAAATCATTATCCTTGTTCTTCTCTCTTTCTTGAGATGGTGAGAAGACCAACAAAAGAGACTTTTTCCTTCTGGCCTTTCTTTTCTAATTCACGAGACTCTAAACTATCAATCTAGAAATTTAAATTTTCCTTTTGTTTCTCCTTGTCTTTATTTTCAGCTAAGGAACCAGCCTCTGAAATTTCCTTAACATTATTCTATTTTTCCTTCCATATTTTTTAGGCTAGTTTTTGTTCTCCTTATTCTTTCTCTACAGCTTTAAAGGCCATTGATTGGCCCAATGACCCCCTTTTTTGTATACGAAGCATGAAAATGGAAGTGATTCAAACTCCAAAGGTTGGGACCATTTTCCTAGCTTAGACACCAGGTCAATGATCTGAGGAAGATCAAAGAGACGATGAATGTTGATAGAAAGCCTTACATAAACCAATCTTGTTCTTGTCATATTCATAGGATCTATAGACAGAAGCTCTCCAAATGTACTCACAATCCCTCTAAAGACATCCTCATTCCAATACTCTAGAGGAAGACCTGGAAACCTTACCCATATTGGAGGAGTGGTAAAAATAGAGACATTAAGGGAAAGATTAGGGGACCATTTCTGAAGAGCCAAAGAATATTTTCCAAAAATCTACTGACCCCTAAAGAGAGCTGACAAATGGTCCTCTCCATTGGTGAATAAAAAGGAAAAGAAAACTTTTGGCATTGCTACAATCTCAACCTAGCCTTTTAGAGCCCACTTCTTCTTAATAAAATATCTCACATTATCTATGTTTGGCCTTGGCCCCAAAAAATTTCTGACTAGAGTTAAGGACATTGAGGAAACCAAATGGTCTATAATAGGATTTGGGATAAAAATAGCATATGTTCCCTTTGATTGGTCTGAGATATTGTTCACCTTTGGGAACACTGACTTCCCATTTGGCTTGACTCCAAACAAAGACGACCAAGGGAAATCTTTCTGATGATCATTTTTTTCCACATCCCTTAGGTTGTTGGGAGGATTTGTATTGATAGTGCCTCTGCCACCTCTTGGATCAATGAAATCACGTGACACCCCAATAGAGAAGTCTTTCACCAACTTTGGAGTTTCATTCCTAGCATCTCGATTAGAATCCAACATACCACTTGCATCATAGGTAGTATCCCCACAAGAAGCGTCAGTTCCACTTTTCCCGCTCTCCTGATTCCCACTCATTCTTTCCTCCATGATTGGTTGTTCACATATCGAGTCCATTAGGGTTCAATTTTTTCTAGTGTAAGGTTAGGGTAAAATTTGGGCTAGGGTTAGTTTTTTATTTTAGTTGATGTTCTATTAGGTTTATGGTTAGGTTTGATCTTGCTTTAGGGGTTTGATGTTAAAATTCGTTCCACTTTATGTTTAGGGTTTACTTTTACTTATTGTTAGGGAACTAAGTTTCATGTTTTTAAGGGTTGAGGTGGGGTTTAATTTGGTTTGGGTTTGGATTTAGCTTTGTCTACTGTTAGGTTTAGGATTCATTTTTGTTTATTTTTAGTTATAGGATCAATATTTTTGTTTAAAGATTATAATTACATTAGGTTCAAAGTTAAGGTTGGTATCATTTAAGCTTACGGAGTGAGGTTTGAGTTCAATAATGTTTAAGGTTATGTTTTAAAAGGGTTATGATTTGATTTGGTTCTTTGTACCGATGATTTATTTGGATTAAAATAACAACACAAATTTGACAATTATTAGGTTTAATTTCTTATACTGTTTGATTAGGCTTAGGGTTAGGGTGAAACCTAGTGTTTTAACCAGTTTGTGGAAGTCTATTATCTCTGTTTCCTATCTTTGCATTTTACTCATAATCTTGGTATTTACTTTGGCCATCATGGTATTTACTCATAGGAAAATTCAAATAATTCTACAAAGATACAATTTATAGGCATGATTCAAAATTAAACCCTAATTCTAGTTCTACAATCTAAATAGTAAACCATGAGATTTGAAAAATTAAAAAGGTAGGACGTAGGTGTTCATGATTTTACCCATAATTTTAATTTGTTCATACTATGAGTAGGCCGAAAACTGAGATTCTCTGCTGCATTCCTCAACCTAGAAGCCATAACCCCTTTCTGAATCTCCAATACTAGTTAGAACTGAAAAACTTAGATTGAAAACCTAAAGGGAAAAATTTATACAATTTATACTCATCTTAACTCTTATTTCTTCTTTATGAAGATTGATATCTAATGTCACTATTACACATGTCACTTAATTGAATTTGACATTACAAACTCAGCCAAAGACCCAAAATTGAGCTTATTAGTTATTACATTTATTAAATAATTATTTTTACTCCAATTTAGATTTTAATTATACTTAGTTGGGTGTTAAATCATGACGCGTGCCTTGTTTTCGGGGGACATTTGGAAAAAGAGGTGACCACTCCCCAAATCAGCCCAAAATACACCTTGGGTCATTGATCTATGCTCATCCAACAATCATTGGTAGTCAATGTCAGGTGTCACGGGTCTCATTCACTTTTGGCTTGTCAATACTAGTAGTCACTTAGTCACCTCACACGTCATCATCGAATGACATCGACTGTGTGAGTGGACATCTGTCATGATTCAAGAATAGGTTTGCAAAAATGGAGTTTTATTTCCCTTTCGATGTGAAATACAACGTATCTCGTTGATCTGTGCTCATCCAATAGTCGTTGGTAGTCACTGTCAGGTGTCATGGGTCTCATTCACTTTTGCCTTGTCATTAGTCACATGTCATCATCGAATGATGCCGACCTAAGTGTACACATGTCATGATTCTAGAAGAGTTTTACAAAAAATGGGTTTTATCTCCCCTTTGGCCTGAAATACACCAACACTGTAAATTTATTAAATTTAAATTAAATTATTTTTCATTTACACTAAATTGTAAATTTCTAAAACAGTGAACACCGAATAATTTACAATTTTAAATTGAGTTTATAATTTAGAATTTTAATTATTTATTGTTTTAAATTTCAATTTTTAAATATTCCTTACTATTTATTTAAATAAATTAAATATATCAATTTATTATTATATATGATCAATTATTAAACTTTATAATAAAAAAGTTAATTAAATTATAACTTGATAAATTATCCACTGTCCACGTAAATAACTAACCATTTATAATCAATGATCATGGTTATGGTGCGGGATAAGGTTTGAATCTTGATACGTGTCATCATTCCAGTGACTTCCCAGAGAACTATCTTTCCTTCAAGAAATTGGGGCCAAAATTAAACTTTAGCCATTGATCTAGGATCATTAAACGGTCTCAAATTATACATTTAACATTATAAAATGATGGATATTAGGTTATGTGTCCATGTGACTAGCTGTGCTTATCGATACCAATGTGTTGAGTCTGCAAACAAGTTGGCAACAAATAAAGGCGATATTCACTGGATGTGATATTGCATTAATTACATCTCTGATAAATTACCATTTGGGATTGGCCCACATGATGAGTCCTGTCTTTTGAAAATTGCCAATAAAATAAATAAATTTTCAAACAATAGATAAAATTTGTCAGTACAATTATTTATTTCCCTTCAAAAGAAAACCATTCGCCTCATATATTATAATTTGTTTACTTCAAAAGAAAAAAATTGCCTCATACAATATATATTTTCCCCCACATTAATGTATTATTTGCCAGGATTTTATGGAATTTTCATACGGCAGGGAAAAAAATCGCCAATACAAACTATTTTATTTTCCTAATTTGGGAAAAAAATCGCCTTCATTAAGAATTTGTTTCCCTAAAATAATGTAGGATTCGCCAGGATTTTACACCTTTTCCTCGGGGGGTTTCTTAAATTTATCCCTTGTTGAAGATTAATTTGATGCCCTAGTGAGCTCATCGTATTAATTTTCATTGTTATTTACAGCCAGTTGCAATACTTTGTTAATTACCAATATATATCATGTCCTCAAATAGTAAATATGGGGAATAGTATTGAAGAAGGATAAGGACCTTCTCTTAGTCCTTTGGTAAAGATCCTGCACTATATTTAATGTCTAATTGCTAATCTCTACCAAACTATCCAGGGTTGGGAATGGTCACAGTTAGGAATTATTCTTACTTCCAATCATTCTTGTTGAAGTTCATGTTGGATCTCTTTTTAATGTAAGAGTTATTGATGACTTAAAAGGAATTTGGACATATAATGGCTTAAAAGGAGGATTAAATATAGTTTTAGGTCAGTCACAACAACCACATAATATACCATTGGATTTCATAATGATAAGAAGAATTCAATAAGTTGTTTGAAACCATTGTGCCATTGCCTTATAGTTGAACTAAGTTCCATTTGAACTTTGCTTCATTATCCCTATTGAGTGACGAGTCATTGAATCCACACCCAACAAGGCACTGGTAATATATCCTTTTAACTTAACTAAAATATTTTTTGGGGGATTGAAAAGAGGTTTTAATCTCCAACAAATCTATTTTTTTAGCAAAATGATTTAATTATCCCATAGAATTAATTTAATGCTTTGAAAATTATTTTTATTTGCCAATATACATATTTTTATGGGTGGAAATCGCTAATACAAATATTTTTTTAGTTTTAAAAATATTACAATTTGCCAAGATTTTTCAGAAACTTTGAGCGATTATGAATGACTTGGCAATGGAGATTACTATTTTTTCTGCATGAACTAAAAAATTTCGCAAGTAAAATTAATATTTTCCTTGGGAATTATATACCTTTCACTAGGTTTTTACACCTTGTTTGAGGGGGGTGTTTCTTAAAGTTTTCCCTGATTTGCACCACCCTCTCTTTTGGTTTTTTCTATGTAAGCAACAATCTATAAATTGTATGTCTTCCATGTGGGTTTTAAGAGTGGAGTGAGGAAATTTCTCTTTATAGGGTTATGTTGTAAGATTTTCTCTAAAAGAGAAAGATGTATAGACTCCCTATAAAGGCCTAGACCCTGCAAGTGTATTGTAACAGTTTGTTACAGATTAATACATTGATTTGATGCTTTGGAGTGTGGGTTTTTTTTTACTCAAAATGGTTTCGTTCTCATTCTTTTATGTTATTGAATTTTTGGTTTACATGTCATTATGCTACGATTTTGTTTTAGATCTAGTAATTGTAAAATTATCTTTCTCTAAGGGTCAATGGATGAGAAATCAACTATGCTTGTTTCCGCTTTAATGTCTTAGTAGTACATGCTTGTATCATGTTATTGAAATCAGATTTAAAATAAAAATGTAGGCTATTGAAGGTGCATAATAGTTCTCAGAGGTCTTTTGAGCTTCGTCTTTCCATTTCATTTGGTATAAGAGCTTAGATCCATGTTTTGCATGTACATGTATATGAGTTTCATGTACTTACATGAACTTGCATATCTCTTGCATGTAATGCTATGACGATCCATTATATTTAAGGTTTTGGTAATTTATTTATTTTTTATTTCTTAGCTCGACAAGCTAGAAGGATTTTGTTTTGAAGAAATTGATTGAATTAATCCTTGTTTAGTGGAAGGTTTGTATTTGATTTTTTTTGGGGGGATACAATAGTAACTCTAGAAGATCTAATTTTTATGAAGTTGATTATGTGGTTATAGTTGAGTTAATATTGATCCAAAAAGCTCTTGTTTGACAGTATATTATAACCCTCATGCATGGTGGTGTTATTTCATTCTTTGGTTGTGTGTAGCAAAGTATTCATGTTGGGATTTTTTTTATGCTCTCTATTAATATGGAGAAACCTAGGTTGTCATGGCTATAGTTTGATGTGCTTATGTTGGGTTATTGGTTGTAGTCTCTAACATTGGAAGGCATCGATTCATTAGTTTAAATGCATGTTCGCCACAAAATTGATCATTGGATGCTAAAATATTTTGGAATAGCCCAGCTCCTCCACATTCTGCAATTATCGTTAAATAGGAAAACTCTATAATTATCATAGATAACATAAGTTAGAAAATTCTAATCTCTATCCAAACAATCAAAGATTCAAGACCCACACAAATTGTATTGGGGGGTGGAATTCACCTTCTTTCAAGTAGGGGATGGGTTGTAACTTCAATTTGATGGTTGAATGTCTATATTTTGTCATTTTAACAATACACAGTACTAGCAGTTGCATTCTTTTGTACATGAAATGGTGCGTGATAGGCACTTAGATTTTTAAAAAGATGAAATGGTCATTAATTATTAATATAAAATTAGATTGTTAAAAAAATTATGTAATATTTCTCAAGATCTAAACTATACCATTCTATTTAATCAGAAAACCATGTTTAATCTATAAATCATTATATACATAACAATGTATTTACGTACTCTAAATAATGTAACCTATTATTTTTACCATTCTAATGTTTTATCAGCCAAATATATTCTAAAAAAATGAGTGGAAGAATAGTTAAAGACAAACATTATTTAATTGTTGTAATTTGGTCTCCTTTGAAGACATTAATTTTTCCATTAGTATGCAAAGGGAAAATAGTTTTTGAACCATCGGTAACACCTACACCAAAAGATAGGCTTTCAATACAAATTGAAAGTACAGATAACAAAGGTCACCAAAAGTGTTAAGTTCAAGAGAAACTTGACAAGACAGATCACAAGAGAAACCCAAAACAGTTTGCATTATTCAACATGAAAATATTGAAGTGTAAACCGACTGAGAAAAAAATAGAGAAAACCGACAGAGCAAGGGAACCCGATGGACATTTCATAGAAGAAACACCGAAAGATGGACAACAGAGCAACCCGAGCATCAGTCACCGAAATTCAATTTTATCCCAAGAAATGTGGATCTAATTTCCATGGCAGATAAAACACTTATGTTTTATATTTAGCATTTTGATTTGATTTAAAACCATTTCTTGAGGGAAAAGCAATGTAATTGTAATTTTTTTAATCAATCTAATTGATTGAAAACATGCAAACTAGGAGATCAAGGTCAAGTTGTAAACCTTTGACCATAGAGTTATCTTTGTTATACGTGAAACTGAATTAGGTCAATCTATTGCATAATAGATGTGTAATCATTCATTTCAAATGGATGTGATGATGATAGTAGCCAAGGAGCACATCTATGGACCAGACTAAGAGTTTCAAGCAAGAACAAGAAAAGATGAATTAGGTTATCAAGAACTAGATTCAAGGCTACTGAGCAACAAAGGTATTAATCAATCACATTAGGTGCTACATTGTACATGTGAATTTATTGGATCTGTAATAAGAAATTGTAGATTGCATACACTTAGGTCACTGAATATTTTTGTCTACATTCTAAAAAGTGTAGCAAATAGAAGAAATCCTTTCAAGAAAGGTGGATTTAACAATCCTTTATAAATCTCTTAACTGGGTGCACACTAAACAGTGTTGCTAAAGCTCTTAATAGAGTAGACTTTAAACAGTCTCCACATAATACTCCTAACAGGGTAGATCATCAGAAGTCATCAAAATTGTAAGCCTTAATCGACCCTTCCATTTTACAGATAGTGAAGCTTTGTGGGTTTCATCGCCACCATATTTTTTACCTTCTAACAGAGGTTTTCTGCGTTACCAAATATTGTGTCAAGTGTCTATACATTTCATGAATGTTTCTATGAAATTTTTACATGCTTATTGAGTTAATGATTTGATATAACATACACAAAGATAGAATAGCTTACATGGATGGTATTACAATTGATTACATAAAGGATTAAGGTTAAGTGATAAAAGTTTTGAGGGTGTTGATTCACCCCTCCCCTCTCAGTACACTGCTCCATTATTTCCAACAATTGGTATGAGAGCTAGATCTCTTAATTGGAAAAGTTTAAAGACTTAAGAGAAAAGGTCATACAATGGAAAGGTAAAAGCTAGACAAGAGAATTGAGAATTAGAATTTAGAGATACAGATCTTCTATGAAAAATGTAAAGAATCTAGAATTAAGATGAGACAGTTGCTGGATGAAAAAAAGATTATGGCATCTCGTTGTAATGAAACATACTATCATGAAGAGGAAATACCTGATCTATTTGAGTCATCACAATCTACATCTAGAAAAACATCAGACACATCTAAAGAAAGCATAACAAGTATGAATGAAATCAATCAACATCTGGTTGGACAAATGAAATCTCTGCAAATCGGTCAAGAGACACAAATGGTAAGAATGATTGATGTCATGAATAATGCTAGACAAGATGAGCTAGAAAGATTACTAGTTATTGATGACAGGAGGAAGATTACTGAAAAGCTACAAGAGAAAGAGTTAGAAATACAATGACTTACAAAACATCATCATGAGATCACCAATTAGATTATTCTTATGAGTCAGGAGGCAAACTGAATGAACATAGAACTCATTGAAAGAATAGAAGCTATCAATGAGCTAAGAGAAGAAAATGAAAAACTGAAGCATGAAGTGAGAATTCACCAACACCATAATGACATGATCAAGAGAGCTGAAGAAAGCACCAAAAGGATGGATGATTTTCTGGATGGACAAAGAAGAGTCAACAACCATACCGAACTAGGGTATACCAAGAATGAATAATCACCATACCAAGCTGATCCAAAGAATGTCTACACAAATTCAAGACCAAGAAAATAGTCATGCAATCACTGTGGCAAACCAGGCCACACATCAAATGTTTGCAGGAGAAAAATAAAAGGTATTCCTAAATCCACACCTTCATTCATAGGAATTTGTTATAAATGTAACAAGAAAGAACATAAAGCATATGAATGTAAATCTGAGGTGAAACAACCAAAGAAGGAAACCTACATGGACAAATATTGTCCTACTTGCAAAATGCATGGGAACACATCTCTTGAATGCAGCAGGAAGAAAAAGAAAGCATGGAATCCTAAAGAAAATGAAATTGCCTATCAACTGAAAAGAGTCAGTAACTCATATATTTGGGATTACAACACATGGGAAAACTGCACAACATGTGGAAGATTTGTACACATGGCTGCAAACTACATGAGACAATGGATGAGAAAGTCTAGGAGTTGGACTAACCCCAGAATGACATGTTTACACTGTCATAAATTTGGTCATCTAAGAAAGGATTGTAGAGACCGAGTGACAGAGACAAGCACCTTTGCCAATGGAAACACCATTGAAGACATCAAGAAGATGAGAAACAAAATGTGGAGGAAAGCTAGAAACACTAATGAAGTTGGACCAAGAAATGCAAATGGTGACACCTTATCCAATGGATCTGGTGACATCACCACCCCCACCTAAGCAGAACAAGTAAGTATGGAACTACATTATACCAAGTTATATTTTGCATCACTTCCATTATACATTGATGAAATGCCAAACTAGCATGATTAAAGATGCACTATGGTATTATTTGTTATGATTCTGTGAATTCAATCTCATCGGTCAATGCTTACTAAAAATCATCACTATACATACAAATCTAAGTTTTCTATACTTATCGAGCATCATCGGTTAACATTTAAAAAGCTAAGTCGCTAGTGTAAACTGAGCTCCGTCGGTAATCATGTAAAAAGACAATGTTGTCTTTGTTAGATACCGAGATCTGTCAGTAAAAAGTCAAATAAGTTGACACCTGGCCCGAGAATCGCATTCTCACCAAGAATGAAGTGGGTATGCTACCCAACAACTCCATCTTCAAACACAGAGAAGTGGGTGAGCATTTATGACATGACTTAGGGCAAAAAGTCTATAAATAGTCGATGGAAGAACTCATTATTAACAAAGTGATTTGAGCAAAGAAGAAGAGCGAAACCAAAGAAAAAAGTGACCAAATTATAGAGATACCTCAACCCTATTCACAACACTTAGAAAGATTCCTAGCAGTCACAGAAGGTTGAAGTAAGTAACAACATTCACCAAGAACTCTATTTTCTTTTACGGGAAAAAGCCCTAAATTCTGAAATGATGGAAACTACTTCACGAACCTCCAAGATCAAGAATATAAAGGAGAAAAAGGTCAATCTAATCAAGAATTCCACTTGTGAAGAACCTCATTACAAGATCTGTCCTGAGGTTTCTTCACAACCCAAAAATGCTGGTGCATTCTCCAGTATACCAGCTAGGGTTTTGTTCATTGAGGATGTCTGAGCGTATATTCACTGTAAGATTGTAGAAATAGGAGATCTTGAGGTTGAGAAAGATTACAAAAATCTTTGCAAAGATGATGGAACAATCCAAGAAGAACATAAGCACATTGAAGTGAAAGGACTCAAAAACTCCCTATTATTCCTCAAGGAATTCAAGACCAAATGGATTTAGTTAGTGCTAATAAGAGTGCATGACCAAAAGATATGGCTGGATGAGCCAAAACTGATAATTAGGGATGTTATACACGTTGTTACGGGTTATCCTATAATTGATAAACCAAAGGTACTAAAGAATCCTCCTCGCGTTGACATTGAAAAGACTACAGGATTAGCATGGGATGGAAGATGATTAAAAGTATCCACCATCACTGATGATGAAATGAAATTTGGAGCATGTGTCTTAGGATACAAATTCTTTCAGGCTAGCAGGATGAATAGTCTTGCATCCGGAGCAGTGGATACAACACAAAAAATTGTTAAGAAGGGACTACAGTTAAATCTATCAGAACTTCTACTAAGGCAATTAGATGAGAACATGAGGACAATCAGGACTGCAAAGTCTAACTCATGTAAGTTTGGTTCACTCATTATGTGCATATTTTTCTATTTTCAAGAATCCTTCCCATCTATTAGTAATGTCAAATGGAGCACTACCCAACCAGTGACCACACAGATTAGCGAGTTTATCAAATCACTATGAGATAATTTTGAATCAGTCATGGATGAATACTTCACTGGATTCAAAGATAAAATGCAGAAGAGGATGAGGATACCAGAACAACTGGTAGAAAAGTATAAAACCAAAATTTGTTTTATAGTGGACACTTATTACACCTATATCAAGCCAACTGTACTAAGAACAACATGGTTAGCACCACTTGACTCTGAGGTCAACATAGATCGAGCAATAAATTCCATTAAAGCATTAATTAATGAACCATTGGACAAATCACAACCTAAGTTTGAAACTTATGAGGAAGCCAAGGAAAGGATTAAAATTGGCTTAGTTGTGAAGAAGATTGATAGGAAGAAGGACAAGATGGTTAAGACTTTGAAGAAAAAGTTGTCGGTAAATAAAGAGGAAACAGAACAAACAGAAGAAATTGAGGGCCAGTCATCCGTCGGTGAAGCTGAGAAGGTGAGTGACTCAGAATCCATAGATTCTGATGCACCACCCCCAAAGAAGCCTAGAACAACTGCTACACAAAGGACAAGGAGTCAAACTGCTAACGCAGACTCACCACCTGTCAAGAAAGGTCAAGTAAGGACCTATAAAAGAAAGCCTCAAACTGGGAAAAAGGGCCCGACAAAAAGAAGGAAGTTCATCAAAACAAAGAAAGACATAAAGGATATTGAATAGGATGAACAACCTCTTAAAAATAAGTTCCCTACCACCATTGATGAGGTATGTACATCAATTATCAAGTCAGGTTCAATGACAGACCCTAAGATCAGAAAATGGCTCTCTGGACCCTGAGGACTAGGATAAGTTAGAAGAGGCAATCATTACAACAATGTGTGTATTCAAATATGTGTCAATACAATTTGAAGATAATATGCCAAAACAACTTATGGATAGATTTTCAGCTAGGTGGACATATGATCTAAAGGAAGAGAAACAAATAAGGGAAAGAGCCCTAGTTTCAGTTATGTCACCTGAATCTAAGATGGAAGAGATGAAAGAAATGATGAAGAAACATTCCAACAGGTTCTCACCAAAGTTAAGAACCTGCAAAGTGCTACAGGGACATCTAATTGAGCTAGATAGAAAAAGTGAGTATGAATGGAGAAAGATAATTAATGTACCAAAAAGGGATTCAAGCCCCAAGCCACAAGAAGCTCTAACCGAAAAGCCACACAATGAAGAAGACCAGGCTAAACCGAGCCCCAAACATATTCTATAACTGATGAGGATGTTAATGAAGAAGCATTAAATACAAAAGCAAACAAGGATATGGACACTATAGATAAAACATGGCCCAATAATAATATCATTGATATTATCGGAGGAGATCCTACATATGAGGTACAGAAAGATGAAGATGTCACTATTGTCCCAGCCCAAACAGACAAACATGACACAACTATAGATGTTGCACAGGTGAATATACAAGGCCAAATGCCACTGTTAATACAAGCTATTAACATAATATCACAAAAGCAAAACTCACCCGAGCCTGATGCAAGCATACCCAAGGATAAGGGTAATGATGAATATAAAGATACAAATAAAGAATAGAAAGATACAACTGATGAACATAATGTATTAGATAGAGAACCAAAAAAAATAGATGGAGAGAACAAAAACAAAGGTGAAGAAGAAAAGAAAGATGATGCTACTCATAAGGATACTGAAGGAGATATTGCAAATAAACCAAAGGTTGATGTGAAGACGTCCACTCCCAATCGACAGGTAGATACCAAGTAGTAGGCAACAGACACAACACCACAAAAGCCTTCATCTAGCACATCTGACCAAGAAAAGGATCTTGCTTTGGTGCTACATTCAGGTACTTACCACTCAACATCCAAGAAGAAGAAGAAGAAGAAGAAGAAGATAAATAAGACCAAGATGCAGGTAACACTGGATGAAATCATTGAGATACTGAAGTATGACCCTTCTACATTGGATTTTGAATCACTCCAAGAGTATGGGGAAATATGTCAAAGGAAAGCTATGCAAGAAAAGCTAAGGAAAGAGCACAAAGAATCCCTGGTGTTAGAAACTACAAGGGATATATTGACACAAATAGTACCTGACGTAGATGTTGATCAAGATGCCCCCATCCTTGATAAACTTTCCATTATAATTGAGGCCATCACATCTCAGAATGTGGATGCAGAAAAAGCAATTGAAGAACAAGAAGAACAAAAATATCAATACAAATTCACAGAAAAGATCAGTCAAGAAGTGGTAGAGAAAAAGGTAAAGCTTTCAGAACTTGCAAATGAATTAGATCCAATAATTTTTTAAGCTATTTCCTTAATACAAAAGATGTGCACTTTAGAGAAATTAACCAAGGAAAAGAGTGATAAGATTGCACAAATAGATTTTGATCTAAATACAAGTGCACACAGTCTAACTACAAATGATAATACAATCAAGATGCATTTGGAAAAGATTATGAAATCTAGAAGGTCGAGACAGGAAATTCTAGAGGCAGAAACCAAGTTTAGAGATGAGGTTACTGAGCTACAGGCTCTAATGCTACCAAATCTTACACTTCTGCAACATCACATGACTTTGACAAGATAGTTAATTGCCACACCAGAGATGTCTGTAGCAGATAACATCTATGATATGCATGCCTGAATCAGATTGGAGAAAATGGCTCTTGAACACCTAAAGGAGCAATGGGAGAAACTATTGGAAGACATGAATAATTCCCATTCCCATATTTTTGATAAGTTGTAAGCATACACCTTTTCCCTTACTATCAAAAAGGGGGAAAATGGGAAAATTATATGTATAGTAGTAAAAAGGGGAAGAATGATATGATACAAAAGGGAAAATGATATGAAGACAAAGTGAAAAGGGAGTATAGTATAAAGGCAAGTGTACATGTATATGCATATACTATACCAACATATACATAGGGGGAGTTATAAATGACAAGGTGAACACATGGTGTACATACTAAACATTTTAGTATTTTGCACATATCAATTTTTTATACTAATGTCAAAGGGGGAGATTGAAGACATTAATTTTTCCATTAGTATGCAAAGGGAAAACAATTTTTGAACCATCGGTAACACCTACACCGAAAGACAAGTTTTCAGTACAAACTGAAAGTATAGATAACAAAGGTCACCGAAAGTGTTAAGTTCAAGGGAAACTCGATAAGATAGATCACAACAGAAACCCGACATAGTTTGGATAATTCAACCTAAAAATGTTGAAGTGTAAACAGACTGAGAAAAAAGTAGAGGAACCCAACAGAGCAAGGGAACCCAACGAACAATTCACAGAAGGAACACCGAAAGACAGACAATAGAGCAATTTGAGCATCAATCACTGAAAGTCAGTTATATCCTGAGAAATATGGATCTGACTTCCACCTCAGATAAAACACTTATGTTTTATATTTCGCATTTTGATTTGATTTAAAACCATTTCTTGAGGGACAAGAAATGTAATTATAATTATTTTAATTAGTCTAACTGATTGAAAACATGCAAACTAGGAGATCAAGGTCAAGTTGTAAACCTTTGATCATAAAGTTATCTTTGTAATACATGAAATTGAATTAGGTCAATCTATTGTATAAATAGATGTGTAATCATTCATTTCAAATGGATGTGATGATGATAGTAGCCAAGGAGCACATCTATGGATCAGACTAAGAGTTTCAAGCAACAACAACAAAAGATGAATTAGGTTATCAAGAAACAAATTCAAGGCTACCGAGAAACAGAGGTATTAATCAATCACATTAGGTGATACATTATACATGTGAATTTATTGGATCTATAATCAGAAATTGTAGATTGTATACACTCAGGTCACTGAATATTTTTGTCTACATTATAACAAATGTAGAAAATAGAAGAAATCCTTTCAAGAAAGGTGAATTTAACAATCCTTTGTAAATCTCTTAACCAAGTGCACACTAAACAGTTTTGTTAAAGCTCTTAACAGAGTAGACCTTAACCAATTTCCACATAATACTCCTAACAGGGTAGATCATTAGAAGTGATCAAAATTGTAAGCCTTAACCGACCCCTTCCATTCTGCAGATAGTGAAGCTTTGTGGGTTTCATCCCCACCGTAGTTTTTACCTTCTAATAGGGGTTTTCTGCGTTACCAAATCTTGTGTCATATGTCTATACATTTCATGAATGTTTTTACATGCTTATTGAGTTAATGATTTGATATAACATACACAAAGATATAATAGCTTACATGGATGGTAATACAATTGATTGCATAAAGGATTAAGGTTAAGTGATAAAAGTTTTGAGGGTACTGATTCACCCCTCCCCTCTCAGTACACCATTCCATTATTTCCAACATCCTTAAAATAATATAAGTCCAAAATTGATAATAATAAACCGGGGAAAAATAATTCATATGACCAAAATAATTATAATAACCTCTGTGTAAGACAAATAATACAATAGGAGAACAATTTAATATTTTTTATATGAACAACTGTAGAATTGAGTAAATTGACACAACCAAAGACATCTCTCTGAGTAGAGTATACTGACAAGGTATCAAATAGTTTAAGTAGATTATACTGACAAGGTATCAAATAGTTTAAATATATGCAAGTATCCAATAGTTTTAGCTTAAAGACAGAAGAAAACTCAGATTAAAATCAGAGGTAGGTAAAGGATAAAAAACATGGTGAAAGGGAAAAAAAAATTAAATAAACTATCAACTAACTTAATTGAAAAAAATTAATCTAAATTAATAACCAAGTCTAACCTAAATTAATAATCTAAATTAACATCAAAACTTAATATAAATTAAAACAAAACCAATCTAAATTACAAACTGTTATAAATTAAAAAGTTAATCTAACCAATCAACAAAACTAATACCAAATCTAAAAATTAAAAGTAATTCTAAATCTAAGATTGGTCCATTATGGATGCATCATTCGTGGCTTAATCCAAATCTAACTTGATCTCTACTTGCAAAACCCTAGAGAAATCAGAATTGCTAAATTAATTGAGAAGCGCCAACCGAATTTATACTGGAAAAGATATGAAATTATATACAAATATATTGTAAGAAGATAAATAGATCGAACATTCAGAATATATTTTGCACAAGTAAACTAAGGTTTGAAATGTTACTTGAAGTATCAAATCTTTGTACTCTCATATATTCAGGACATTAAAAGTCGGTCTTCAATGTCTCGCGCACTTGGAAATAAAGAAAGATTGGAGAATAAATCACATGCAAACCAAAAGACCATTAAGCTAGGAATTAAAATTCGTAATAGCCAGAATGAAGTAAACTTAACTCATAATAGTACTTTCTAAAATATTGATATTTTTAATAGAAATTTGTGCAAAAAGATCTACACAATTGGAAAAAAAATGTTTGTCAAGGGCTGACAATTTTCTGGCAAAACAAATAATTTTTAGGGAGTAAAGCTCCCACAAATAGCCTATCGGCTAAATAATAAAAATTTATTTTTTGTGTATATGATGATAAATAAAATAGATAATCAAAATTTTTTAAAGCTTATAGTAAATATATAGACTTATGTTTGCATGTTTCTGCCTCTAATAATGTACCCTTCCAACATGGGAAGGACAACGTTAAATATATAATTGTCATAAAAAAATTCTTGAAATGGTGGGGCTAGCCATCAAATTTAACATGGTTTTATTGTCATTCATAATTTTGATATGCTCTCTAATTTCTTCATGTGGATGAGGATTATATGGTCAAGAAACAATGCTCACTGTTTAGGCACATTTGATTTGATTCAAAATATATTTTTTAGAAATGTGTGGAAGTTTTTTCTTTAATGACATAAGGAAAAAGAAATGACAAAGCAAACAAGCATATCAATCTACAACTAATAAACCATTATGTGAGTGGAGGACCTTTTTAATTGTAAAATCAACTCATTCACATGAAATCATAAAATATTAAGAAAAAATCAAATATAACATCATCAACCAAATACATATTACCTATAAAATGAATGAGTTGCTACGACTATCGAAAACCAAAAGAATTTACCAAACTGACAATTTGTATGATCATATTTTAAATATAAAACATAATATTTTTTTTAATAAAACTAGATTGAAACTTTAGACATAAATAATTATAACAATCAATTAACTCACATTTTGGACACCTTGAAACTGAAGTAGGTGGATCTAAATGAAGGATGAAATGTAGGACGAAGAGAACGCCAACATGTCCATCATGTCCATCATGGATGTGAGCTACACAAAATGTAAAACAATGGTCATAGAGCTTGTGGCACTGAAGACTGAGTTAGCTATGTCGAGGACCAAGGTTCTAGATTTTGAAAGGAAGATGGGAAGTGTCACTAGGTCTGGCCTCCACGTAATGCAAAGTTTGGCAACCTCTTTATGCCTCGTGCAGAAAAAGGTGTTCAGTAAAGATGTCGAGGAGGAGAGAAACCATAAGGAACTACTCAAGTTCCTTATGGGGGATTGAAGTCATGTGCTCCATCAAGTTTGTTGAGACACCAAGCCTTCTGGTAATGCGTAGTTTCTCTTGGTTTTTTTATGTGTCTTGTATTAGTTTCCCACGGGGGTTCCTTGTCATTTCTCCTTTTTGGTTGCAGGTCCTGGACTTGATTCCAAGGAGAACACCTTAGTTTCTTATAGTCTATTGCTAGTTATAGTTGGCTATGTGCTACTAAACTTATTTAATTATTTTGACTATGCTATTAGCCACTGCTTACATTTTACTATCAGTAGTTTGTAGTTTTTTATGTTGTTATGCTATTAGTGTGCTATTGTTTTGGTTTCAACGCCCTTGGGCTATGGTTTTGTAAGGGACAACACCCTTGTTTTGTTGTTGTTCAATATAAAAAGAAATCAATTAACTAATAAACCATTATGTTAGTGGAAGACCTCTTTAATTATAACATTACCTTTGTCACATAAAATCATACCAATTTAGAAAAAAAATCAAATATAACATCACCAACCAAATACATATTGCCTATAAAATGAATGGATTGTTGTGGCTAACTAAAACCAACAAAATTTACCAAAGCGACAATATATATGACCTTATTTTAACTATAAAACATAATGTTTTTTAATATAACTAGATTGAAACATTGGACATAAAGAATTATAATAGTCAACTAGCTAATAAACCATTATGTTAGTGGAGGACCTTTTTTAATTGTAAAATCACCTCATTTACATAAAATCATAAAATATTAAAAAAATATCAAATATAACATCACCAACCCAATACATATTATCTATAAAATGAATGAATTGTTATGACTAACAAAAATTAAAAGAGTTTACCAAACATTAAGTGTAAAACATAATTTTTTATTAAGACTAGATTGAAACTTTAGACATAAAGAATTATAACAATCAATAAATATTCAAATTAAAATATTTTATTTATATAACAATATTTTAACCATAAAAACATAATATTTTTTTTAAAGACAGGTAGTTGAAACTTCCTACATAGGAAATTATAAACAATTAACATACCTATGAAAATATCTTACATGTGAAAAAGAAAATATTAAGTTAACTGAATAATATTTTTACTAACATTTTTACTCCAATAAACATAAGAACAATAGTAGGATTCTCTATAGGAGGTCTGCACACTCACTGTACTAAAAATAAAAATTAAACCCATGGTACAAAATAAAAATTAAATTTTTATTTTCTTTAAAAAAAAATTGAATTTATTTTTTTCAATAAATAAATCTAATTCATATACCAAAACTTAATTAGAACTTTTTGATTGATTTTAAAAAAATAGAAATTGAATTTGATTTTGATTTTAATTATTTTAATAATGATATCTAGTATCAAGATACAACTATCTCTAGATTAATTGTGTCTAAGCTTTTTTCATCAATTTTTTGGATCACGCTTCATGATCTATTACCATAATTCTCTTGGCTTTCTTCATCTTGATGATAGATTATAGAGCATGATTCTAAATTTTGATAATGAAAACTTATACACAATTTAATCCAAAAACAACTATATTTTAATATCACACGGATTGTGGAAATCTCTTATCACTGATATCTAGCATTTTAAATTATATTAATTTTAAATATAACACAATTATGTATGCGCCACATAAATAAGGAAAAAGGAAACAACAGCAATTTCTCTATAATTGTTGCCTGGTTTAATAATGGACGTACACGTGTGTGCCATCGAACTATCGAATCTACAGTTGGCATAGAAAACATGGAGTGGACGTCAGTGTCGAGAAGTCTCACATAATATCCAGCATCATCATATCTAGTGTGCCACGACTCTCTCTTTTCAAATAATGTAAACTGCCTTGCCACACCAAAATACCAAAACAAGTGGTTTACTGCTTTTGTTTAAGTCTACAGTCGTCATTCCACCTTATAAAATTAGTCACTCTTATCGACTCTGAGTCATTCAACCATATACAATTACTTCCTTTTCATGGTCAGTCTTATCCACTGTAGTCTTTGAAGAATCCAAGCATACATTTTTCTAACTTTTTGAAATCTGTTTTGAGTAGCAGTCAATGAATTTGTAGAGGCAGAGTGCAGTTTAATCAGTAGGGTTGTGACTGTGTAGTACTAGTATTTGAGGGCTTTTTGGGCACCTGTATTTTGTAATGGAAAGCCAATTGAAGGAGAGGAGGAATGGAGGAGGTGTGCTGGACTTGGATCCCAAGTCCACAGTGGGAGGTGGTGTGCAAGATGTCTATGGAGAAGATGCTGCCACTCAAGACCATATCATCACTCCTTGGAGTGTCACTGTTGCCAGGTTACTTCTTCATCACTGCTCTTTGCTTAGAGATTTCATCGATTGTGTATATTTGCTTAAAGATATCAGTTTTCGTGCTGTTGTTAAATTCAATTGTGTATATTTTGCTGATCACTCTTCTTCATCCATCATCAAGATGTCAAGAGTAGAAAGATTGGATCATTGAAAGATTGGACCATTGAGTACAATTTGAATAGCTTGATCATCAATTATCAGGGATGAGAAGATTATAGATTTGTATAAGAAGTTTGTGGGTTTTCTTGCTTGGCTAGTTGTGGTGGTGTCTGGCTTACTATTCCATTGTTGGTATTCATTTTCCATAGTCTATATTGAAATAATCATTTTCCATAGTCTATTTTGAAATAATCAAAATGATTAGATAGCTTAAGAGTAGAAAGATCGGATCATTGAGTATAGTAATTTGATGCAAGGAACAGGACAAAGAAAACTCTTAGCTTGATTGTAAATTGTCATGGATGAGCAGATTATAGATTTGTAAAAGAATTTTGTGCATTTGCTTGCTTGGCTAGTTGTGGCGGTGTCTGTCTTTTGCACTGGCTACACTGAAATAATAAAAGTGCTTCTGGATTTGTTGTATAAGTTTTTTATATGTTTTTTTAATGATGTTTCCATTCAGTGATCCATCTTTGGAAGAAGTAGAAAAAACATCCACCTCGTCCTTCATTGATTATGATCTGAAATGTGGATGCATAAAACATAAACATACTCCAGAAGTACATAAACATAGTCCAGAAGTAATCTTATTGTCACCACTTGATTGCATTAATGATGTGTTATTTTAATTCCAAAATAAAAATCTTAGAAGAGGGAGATTTTCAAGATCAGAGAGTTGTGAATTGAAGAGCTGATTGTGTTTGCACATCATTTGCTCTGGATGGCCTTAAATCATCACTGTTTCGTTGATGCTATGGATCAGCATTGCACCTCATTAACAATGGTTACTAACGAACTCAAAAGTTGAAAGAGGTGATTAGGAGCTGGCACATAAAATCTTGTTTAGTATACTGAATTGAAGATTTGGAAATTAAAGGCGTTAAATTTTCACAATTCATAAAGATAGATTAGATAGATTCTGGATTTAATTATGAACAATTTTTCTTTATCAATGTTTCAGATCACACTACACTATATGATCATCATCAATTCATAAAGATAGATTAGATAGAAGGAACAAAATTGGTTTATAGAAATTGAGGAGAATCTTCATTTTCAATTGTTAGCTAACCCTCAAATTATGACATTGTTACTTTCTGACTAGTGAGATAGTTCTGGCCTGGCCTGTGATCAATTAAAAGGATGAAGGATCTTGTGAATCCATATACTTAGAATAAGAGTAGGTAATAGGCTGTAGAGCGTTGAAGATATTTCTGGGTATAATGTGTTTTTTATTCTAGATCTCATACATGTTTTGCGATCGAAATTCTCAAAATCTACAAACATAACAGACTCATCTTCTTGTTTGCATTTTCATGGAAGCAGTGGATGTGCATTACTGCGAGATCCCTCCTATAACAAAGGATTGGCATTTACTGAGAAAGAGAGAGACACTCACTACCTGCGGGGTCTTTTACCACCAGTTTACCTGTCACAAGATCTTCAAGTAATTTCCTCTGTCCTTGAAATAGCTCTGTTTTTTGGTTCTCTAAATGAAATTGATTTTCTACGGAAGTAGCAGAGGAAAATCCTGAGTGTTTATTCAGATGTTTTGAGCTGTTATTGTATCCCATTAAACCTTAGAAACTAATAAAAGTGAACATTGAAATTCAAGAGAAGATCAGTGGCATTTTTTGAATGGATGTTACAGCATTTATGAAAATTGTATCTCCTCCATCAGCCTTGCCTTTATTTAAAGCAAAAAAAAATCAGATTTGGTTACTATACTTATTGCCTCCTTCTACAGGCAAAGAAGCTCATGAATATTATTCGTGAATATCAAGCTCCTTTACAGAAATACATGGCAATGATGGACCTTGAGGTACACCCTTGAAATTTTTAATTCTTCTGAACAAACTAAAATATGTTCTGTGCACTTTATTTTCTCATTATAGCTGCTTAAGACACCACATTTGAACATTTTTAAATCCTGAATAGACAACTGCAGATTTTATTCCAATTGGGCATAAAGAGAAAGTTCCTTTAGATAAGGATATAAAATACAAGTGAAATGTTACAATGATTTGATTGTAGGATATTTAAATGTGTTTCAATTTTATATTTGAGCATTACATTTTTTGAATCGAGAAGAGCTGTTGTAAAACATTTATACAAAAATATTTATTCTATAACCTATTGCATGTTCTCTCTTTAGTCTTGCAATGTATTTAAAGGCATAACCTCTTACTGTGCTTAATGTTGTTGGTTGAGAGAAACCTATGAAGTGTGATACCAACTAAATACATGGTGATACAATTTTTTTGATGACAGGAAAGGAACGAAAGATTGTTTTACAAACTCTTAGTGGACCATGTGGAAGAGTTACTTCCCATAGTTTATACTCCAACTGTTGGTGAAGCCTGTCAAAAATATGGATCAATCTTCAGACGCCCACAGGGTCTTTATATCAGCTTGAAAGAGAAGTATGCTATTATTTCCTTGTTCTCATTTATGTTTATCCCTTGAGTGACCTTTCCTTTTTTAAAACTTTGCAATGTAATATGTAATGTTATTGCCAGAGGCAAGATTCTAGAAGTCTTGAAGAACTGGAATGTGAAGAATATTGAGGTTATTGTTGTTACTGATGGTGAACGCATTTTGGGACTTGGGGATCTTGGTTGCCAGGTAAATTAAGAACTATAATATGTTAATATGTTGACTCATATTTTTTTGTTCAGTACAAATTGAAATTTTGTATATGATTTAGCATTTTTATGGGTATGGTGCAAATTGAGATCTAGTGCTTTCTACAGATTATCTATATGAGCAGACCTAATAGATGTCTTCATTCTCTCTCTCTGTCTTTTTGGTCACAGAAATTAGAAGAAAGTTATAAGAGTCGAACGATTTATAGGAAAATTTTGAATGTTTGCATTAATGTTTTCATTTTGTTGTTTCAGACTTTACTATCTTCTTTTCATTTGTATGCTATATTAGTGTATTCATTCTCTGTCTATCCTGTATCTCACAATCCTTATTATTTTGGTCTACTGGCAGGGTATGGGCATACCTGTTGGCAAATTAGCTTTGTACACTGCACTAGGTGGTGTTCGTCCTTCAGCGGTATGTTGAAGCATATATAGTATTTGGTCAGATTTCCATATCATATAATTTCAGACTCCACTATTCATCTACAATTTAATTTTAATCCTTAACTGTATCTGCTCCACCATTGTAGAAGAAGATTCCAAATTATCTTTTGTACTTGATTAAAAATTTGCACAAAACCACCTGTACTGCTAAAAAATTAAGCTAAAAAATTAAGCAGCAAACTTAGTTAAGCAGCTACATGGGACCACCCTGTTATATGTATGTTCCAGAACTTCCTTGGTTATGGCTCACTTATGAATTACTGAAGATGTTATCATAGTCAATATTGCACGTCTTTTTGCCTTGTAAATTGTTGTGTTCCTATTTTTCAATCACTACCATGCTTGTATCTGCACAGTGTCTTCCAGTTACAATTGACGTAGGAACCAACAATGAGGAGCTATTAAAGGATGAATTTTACATTGGACTGCGGCAAAAGCGTGTTACTGGCCAGGTTTCTTTTTCATTGATACACAGAATGCATGTTTAATAACTTATTCAATTAGTAATAACATATCATGAAGCTAATAGTGTAAGTTTCTGCCTTGCAGGAATATTATGACCTCCTCGACGAGTTCATGACTGCTGTCAAGCAAAACTATGGAGAGAAAGTCCTGGTCCAGGTTAGGTTTTGGAAAATCATTTCCTTAGTTAATTTAATTTGATGGCTGCTAATATTGTTGCATACCCATGTGTATAAGCATATGGACTTGATGTAGCATTATTCTAGGTTTTCTATTGTTTTGTTCACTTTTCCTGTACTCTATACAACCAAAATTCTTGACTGCCATGCCAATGAAGCAGGAACACAAGAAATTTCTACAGCATCAAACATTTCCTGTAATTTTATAAATGAATTCGATATGCACTATAGTTTTCAATCTTTTAAGAAAATCCCTAAAAGATGAATTCTGAAAATTGTATTTTGAAATAATGAACTCTACATTCTGATTCCAGTTTGAAGACTTTGCTAATCACAACGCCTTCGAATTGCTAGCAAAGTATAGCACGACTCATCTGGCTTTTAATGATGATATCCAGGTATGTTTGCATTTTGGTATATCTGTAGTGCAACCTATGAAAAAGAGACACTCTTTGTCAGTCTGAAAAATATTTCAAGTACTGTCTGTGATCTACTTATTGTTATGACTATACCTATGCATCCTTCTTGAAATTGTTGTGAGTTGACAATTATATCTGTTTAAGAATTTATGCATTTGATTGCTCAAAGTTTCATCAAGGATATATTGAAGCATTGCAGGGTACAGCTGCAGTGGTGCTTGCAGGGTTGGTTGCATCGTTAAAGCTGACTGGTGGAACATTGGCTGATCATACCTTTCTTTTCCTTGGAGCTGGAGAGGTAAATTACTGTGGCCATTCATGAAGATATGGTCAAGATAGAGTGGTATGAAGATATGGCTAAGATAGAGTGGTGACAGCATTCTCTTAAAGCATCTACACAACCAAATTGACAGTGAATTTATCATCTAGAATTTTATATCCAAGCCATGACAACCACCGTAAAATTTGTTTACTGTGTCTTTTTTGCAAATTAAGATTGTGTTGTGTTTGTCCCCTGAAGTTGAAACTTTGTGATGAGATTACCCACCTGCACAGTCTACTGCAATAGGGTTTTACTAAGACTCGTGTAAAACAATGTGCTTTCAAAATATATAATTATTAAAACTTAAGGAAATTGCAACATTTTAGACACCAAATGTCGCTTACCTCTGCCAACCTTTTTTAATCGATTTTGCACTTTATTGATCGGGGTTCTCCCTTTTCACATTCTTTTTCCATTTTCTATATTCTCCATTTCCTTCAGCTCTCTCCTGAACCACGATACATGCATGAGCTTAACAAATTTTATTGCTTCTTTCTGTGCACCAAATGTCATTCATGCTCTGAACCGTTTTTATAGTTTAATCATAATGAATTAAACCCAAGGTTATATTCTTTTAACTATACATGCTTTTGGCTTTGTAATTCTTGTTATATAGTAGTGAAGCCTGGAAATCCTATATCGACTATACTTCTGTTTTTTTTTCTTTATTTAGACCATCCACAAATTACAAGTGTCCAGATATATTCCAAATTATGCAATCATAAATATGTTTGGTCCCGAAGAGTTCTCATCACAAATTATGGGTAATATTTTGTGCAGGCAGGGACAGGTATTGCAGAACTGATAGCACTTGAAATGACAAGACAGGCATGTTTTTCAAATGCTATCTCTTTCAAAAGTTTTTCTTGTTTTCCTTAGGAAAAAATTCAAGAGTTTGTAACTACATTTTCAGAGTAAGAAGACACTTGAGGAGGCTCGAGAGAAGATATGGTTGGTGGACTCAAGGGTATAGTACTTTATCCTACTCACTTGGAATCCAGTTGTTTCTTTTGAGTAAACAATGCATGCTTATATGTTTCACACCTTCATTCTTTGGGTTATATTTAATAATCAACAAATACAATTCATACACTATAACATAATTTTGATGCACATTGCAATTACAACTATCCATCAGGTTGGGGTTATAAAGCTTTAGTTTGTAGCAACTAAATCAGCTGTGTATTAAGGCAACTTGATCGTGTCTTCCAGGGACTCATAGTGAAGTCAAGAATGGAATCCCTACAACACTTCAAGAAGCCATGGGCACATGAGCATGAACCGCACAAAGAACTCCTGGATGCTGTGAAGGTTTGATTTTGAGATATAAAACATGCTTTTTGAATGGTTATTTATGGAAGTAGTACCTTAATTTGTTGTAGACATTCATATAATGCAGAGCATTATGCAAGACTGATTTCAAGAATTGAATAGATATCTTTCTTATCAACAAAATAACCAACTCTTAACATAATGTATGATTCAGGCAATCAAGCCAACTGTATTGATTGGTACATCAGGGGTTGGAAAAACATTCACAAAAGAAGTAATTGAGGCTGTTTCCTCTTTTAATGAGGTAGACACGCTTTTTTCCCATTAGCACTTCATTACTTAAAATAAAGCAACATAGTTTGTTGATATATCTTGTCACCTTGCCCTTTCAGCTCATTTCGGCCTTATCTTCCTAGTCAAATATTTTATCTGGCTGAGTGAGAAGTACATTTGTAGATTAAGGAAGGCTAGTAGTGCTTATGGGTAACTGATTTTGCAGAAACCTGTTATTTTGGCTCTCTCTAATCCAACTAGCCAGTCTGAATGTACTGCAGAGGAGGCTTACACTTGGAGTGAGGTATTGATTTCTTTTAATGTACAATTGTGAAGAATAGTCTAGAGTTAATTCTGATCTTTTGACATGAACATGCAAGAGCCTGTATCAGGCACATTCATTTTCATTAATGTTGAGTCAAATGAATGAAATGCCAATGGCAGTTACAGTTAAGCTTTTAGAAGCACTATTTGGATTCTGCTTTTAGGATACTTCTCTTTGTAATGAAATGTTTTAACTATCCATTGCTCTGCAGGGGCGTGCAATCTTTGCAAGTGGAAGTCCATTTGATCCCGTAACTCTGAATGGGAAGACTTTTACTCCTGGACAGGTTATATTCATTTTTACATCACAACATCAATGAATCCTAGAACAGAGTCTTTCTAAAATCCTGATTAGATTTACATTAATACTGAACACTATTCTTTACATAACTTGAGGTTCTCCCAGTATATACTATTAGATAGTGAGGATTGTAATGTTGGATTGATATAGGAACAAAGCTTAACTTTCAATCTGTTAGATGTATGAAATTTTCACAGTCCATCATAATAAGTAGTTTGTGGCTTCTGGATTTTGACTGTGATCCGAAATGTTGATGAAAACAAGTGCTTACACAGTCAAAATCCAGAAGCCATAAACTACTTATTTCAATCTATCGTTCAAGAACCTTATAAATGTCCCAAGTTATTTGATAGGAAATAATGAAGAGCTTTTAAAGGGTTTCTCTGAGTACTAATGCTTCCTTTTTCTTTTTTCACAGTCCAACAATGCATACATTTTCCCTGGCTTTGGCTTAGGAGTGGTCATGTCAGGTTCAATCCGTGTACATGATCAGATGATGCTGGCAGCTGGTAAGGCCTTAATCTACTTTAAAGAATTACAATTTCTTAGATGGAAGTGTATTACCTAAGATGTGTAACAATTGAATTATGGTTGTGAAACAGCTGAGGCTTTAGCTAATCATGTCACTAAAGAACATCTTGAGAAAGGGCTTATCTACCCACCACTCAGAAATATCAGAAAGATTTCGGCTGATATTGCAGCAGGAGTTGCAACAAAGGCATATGAACTGGGTATGTGGTGTATTTAATCTTATTTTCTAGGAAAAGACAGCTGAAGTTTTGTTACTTTTCCTGAAAATGGATTTGGTTCAGGAACATATATTAGGGACATTACTTTTGTCTGAAAAAAGTAGTTATTAATCTTTGTTTGCATTTTTTAAAGCCAGATAATGAAAATGTTGCATGTGCTGTTTCAGGATTGGCCACACGCCTCCCACGTCCTGCAAATTTGGTGGCATGTGCTGAAAGTTGCATGTACAGTCCAGTTTACAGGTCTTACAGATGAAGATAGAATCGGTTTTATCGTGTAAATACAAGTGCTTTCTCTATAAACATTAATGGAGCCTGCCTAGCTCTGAATTTTGTCAGGGCCCTTTGGATCACGGCAGATCTAAATAATCCATTGTTTCTGTCTAGGGACTAAATTGTATATATACGATTTTATGCATGTGCTTTTCAGAAATTTCAAAATTTTATATTTCTTTATTTGCTTTGAAAGATAAATTTTACTATGAAAGTGTTCCCAGGTTTATCAGAAAAAATCATCTCCAATGAAACAAATGTAAGCTAAGAAATTCTATTCTTATAAGCTTGAGGTGGTCAATTATAAATCAGCATTAGTATACCTTAGCTTTGAAGTATGGTATCCATTTTGGTAAGTGGATGCTTCTCTCCATAATGATGATTCTAAAAAAATCATGAAATTGAAAACTAAGAGAACAATTAGATGAGTGTAAAATATATATATATATAACAATTAGATGAGTGTAAAATATATATATATATATATTTTACACTCATCTAATTGTTCTCTTAGTTTTCAATTTCATGATTTTTTTATTATTTTTTGGGTGAAATGGTTATTTTTTCATTTTTGGTTTTTAAGTAAAGAGGTATTACCTTAGACTAGTACTCCAATACTAATGAGGTGCAAAAATAATATAAAATCTATGATACATGAAGATGTATCTCTTATCCCATCTTATTATTGTTGCTTAAAAATAAGAAATAAGCTTTGAAAATTTATTATTAAAGATTTTTTGTGTAAAACTAAAATTTAAGATTATTGCTTATTTATAAGGAGCAAAATTTAACTTTCATCGGCCAAAATAATTGCTCAAAATTCACTCAATGTAAGACATCATACACGTTGCACTTGTGTGGCATATGTGTGTGTGTGTGGGGGGGGGGTGTAGATCACTCCCATTCAAATGACAAAAATCAATGGAATAGGGGAGTGTTTAGAGAACTACCCTCTTCGCAAGTAAGGAGTGTCAATGGTCTCTATGTATTGAGGAGGTGTGTCAACTAGATCACTTACTTTGTGAGGAAGAAGCACCTAATGATAAATAATTGTGTTGATGCCTAGTGTTGCCATTGGATTGTGAGGGTGAATTTAGCAAACCTTTCAAGAGGTGTTATAGTAATCCTTGGATGGCTAGGTGCATTGTTAGCATGGACTAGACTATAATAAATCTTTGTTGAGCATTGGTAAGAAGGTGTTTAGTTGTCAATGTTCTATTTGAAGTAACTCTTGTACACATGCAAATTGAATTTGTTATAAACAAAGAGTTTGCTCCTAAAATTTTTCTTGGTCTATTACTTCTAATTTAAGTATGTTGTTTTGAGCTTGTTTAGGTTGGATTCGATCCAATCCTCTCTAACCCCAATAAACATGAGCCTAATGGTGGGAGAGAGAAAATATAGATATACCTTTTCCTAGTATACTAATTGTGTTTTGCATTTGACTTGCTTTCTTATTTTTTGTTTGTTTGTGTGTTTTGTTTTGCTTGGTTTGCCTTATCTTGTTAATAGGTCTTTTGATTGCTTTGTTTGTTATTTAGTTTTTCCCCGTGGCTTGTTAACAAATATTTTGTTTGCTTGATGTATTTTGAGAGGTTGGACTAATGAATGAACTATTAACTTAAATTCAAAAAATAAACAAGTAATTTATGTTTGATTTTTGCGTAATAGAAATATGATCTAATTAGCTTACTTGAATGTAACACAAATGATTTTGAAATGTAATATGAACAATTGATTTGATTTGATTACCTTGCCTTGCTAGAAAAGACTTGATTGTTGCTTGTCATTTCTTGTTAGCGAGGGCTTTATGAAATGAATTGAAAATGATTGTGTTGAAATGACAATAAGTTTTACAATCTATTATACACTAATGTCATACAATAAAGAAAATAATTCTACCTATTTAATTCTAAATCTATAATAGTGATGGAATTGTTGGAATGATAGAAAGGTGTGTACTAAGAGGGGAGGGGTGAATCAGTACCCTTAAAAACTTTTCAAACAAATCTTTGTAATCATAAACTATAATAATCGACTGAGTAGTTTGCTTTCACCATATATGAAATGTCATTGCTGAAATATAAATGCATGTAATCAAAACAATAAAACATTCATGAAACTCAAGTACACATTGATGAACTATAACTGATTGAATGTTTGAAGATGTTAAGTTGATGATCACCAAGCTGCAGAAAGTTAATGCAAGACATTAAATCAGTTAATGTATTGTATTGTCATTGATGTCAACTTGATATAATCTGATTGGTTATATACATATTGTCAAAGACTTCAAAGAACCAAAGAAATAAATGTTATGCTATCAGTAATGCATAAAAGTTTAGTATACACCAAGTGACAACAAACACCGACGGACAGTGCACCCCGACAGATAGAGAACCCTGAGAGAAGAGTCACCGAGCAAGTTTCCCGAGAAAGCATTACCAAGCATAACTTAAGTGATACCCGAGCAGAACTAAAAGTCACAGTGTTGCCCGACGGACAGACAACCCCGACGGATAGAGATGCCCGAGGACAACTGAAGTCAAGACTGAGCAAACAAGGAGTTAAACAATGAAAAGAACTGAAGTTCAGAAATGACAAAAGACTTAGCTGGCAGGAGCTAAATATGGAGTTGACTGGTTGATCACATTGTTTTCATTGACAAGTTAAAAGCCAGAGATAAGCTAGAGTTTTAAAGCTATTTTATTCCAGTTGTCGAGGAGAAATCTACGGGATAAAATTGAAGTAAGCTTTAAAGCAAGAATGGCAAGAATTGCGAATCACACCAATAACAAGAAAGACAAGGACTTGGAAACAGTGAAATTATTTCTATAAGAGAGACAATCTAATTCATTATGAATTGGTGGGTGAATAGAGAAGAGGATGATGTAGAGAATACTCATGGTGAAGAAGACTTCATACAATCCTGATCAAACAAGATGAAGAATAGAGCTAAAGATTTCTGCAGACACCGAGCAACAGAGAAGCACAACATCGTTGAGAAGAAAGGAGTGGAGCAAAAGGACAGAAAAGAAACATTGATCAGAAAGGTATTATGAGCTTATAATAGATCTGAATATCTGCAAGATTAAGTTGTTTATATGAACATATCATTTACTGTTTTAGTTTAACCATTGGATCAGAAAGTCTCTTAACCGAGCAGGACTTAACAATGCTTTATCTATTGAGATACATCCCAAGGAGTATCAAAAATTCTCTCATGAAGATAGCATAGTGAAATGTCATATATCAAGTGATTAACTATTATATTAAATCCTCTAACAAGGTCACACTTAATAGTGTGTTTGTAACCTTTAACAGGGTTGGCTCTTCACCAAGCTCACTTCAGAAGAGTGAAAATTTTGGGTTACCGGTCCCAAGTGGTTTTTTCCCTTAACATGGTTTCCACATTAAAAATCCATGTGTCAAATGTGTTTATGGTTCATTACTTTAATGTTTTTCTTTACACATTACTAAAATAGGATTGATCGGTGAACACTAAGTTATTTACTGTATTTCGGTAAAAGCTAGACTGCTATTTGATAAAGCTTAAGAATAAGGTTTAAACAGTAAACTCTGAGTAGTAGTTATTTGATAAGATTATTTCAAGGCATACATCTTGTAGGACTAAAGATAACTAGAGGTTTATATTTGAGATATAAAGTTTTGTGGTTGATTTATTGGAATATTTTTGAGGCCACTAATTCCCCCACCCCCCTCTCAGTTATTCTAACAATTGGTATCAGAGCTTGTGTTCTTGGAAGAAAGGTTTAAAGACCGAAGGAAAAGATCACAAGATGAGAAAATGGGATATGCCTAAGTTGAATAAGGACAACTTTGCATCATGGAAAAGAAGGATAAGAATCCACCTATTAGGTATTGGGAATGATGTTACTCAATACTTGGATACTGAATATGTGTTGCCTATAGGACCTCACACACTTGATCAATTGAGAGAAAAGCACAAGCACAATTCTATGATGATAGAACTTGCTTCCTCACTCTCCGATGCTTAATTTGAAGATGACAAGTCTGCATTCCTAAATGGAATACTAGAAGAAGAGGTATACATTGAACAACCAGAAGGGTTTGTTGATCGTAACAAGGGAAACATGGTTTTTAGACTACACAAAGCCTTGTATGGTTTGAAACAAGTACCGAGAGCCTGGTATGAAAGACTTCACTCCTATCTCATAAGTATTGTATTTGTAAGAACAAGTGAAAACAATAATCTATATTTAAAGGAAGATTTTGATGATAACATTTTGATTGCTGAAATATTTGTTGATGATATCATATTTGGGGGTAATGATATGTTATGTAAATCTTTTGCTAATGAAATGAGCAAAGATTTTGAGATGTCAATGTTTGGGGAGATCATATTCTTTCTTGGTCTATAGATTCTTCAACATGATGTAGGCATATATATCACACAATCCAAATACATCAAGGAAGTGCTGAAGCTATTCAAGATGGAAGATTCCAAACCAGTTGGAATACCTATGACAACCGAATGCAAGATGATAAAGTAAGACAAATCAAATGAGGTAAATCAGACCCTATATAGATCAATGATTGGAAAACTCATGTATGTTGTTCATACTAGACCAGATATAGCACATACAGTTAGAATAGTAGCAAGATTCTCTGCTAATCCCAAAGAATCACACATGAATGCTGTCAAAAGAATTCAGAGATATCTAAAGAATACCGAGGACTATGGATTATGGTATAAAAGAGAAGGAAAATTTTAACTTCAAGTCTATACAGATGTTGATTGGGCTGGAAAATTAGATGACAGAAAGAGCACCTCTGAAGGAGCATTCTTCATGGGTGACAGACTTGTCACATGGATAAGTAAGAAGCAAGTATGCATTTCACAATCTACTATAGAAGCAGACCTTTAATTTGAGTCATGGGACCTTTTGGGAAGTGCAATTAGGGCTAATGTGTGTAAAGCCTTCAAATTGACACATGTGTCATGATGATGTCATCATGATGTCAGTAGAGTCTAATGTAGGTCAAAATCATGTTTCAACCCATAATTGGGTCTTTGGTGAAGTTTAGTGAAGTTTTGAGTCATTTTGATGTGATTTGCAAGAAATGAGGAAAAGTTGTCAAAGTTGCATTTTCCAACTTTGCAAAGTTGCATTTTGCAAGATTTGGACAACTTTTTCAAAAGGAAGCCTTAAGGGGATAATAACTACTTCTCCACCCTATATAAGGGGAATTTGGACCTTGAAGCAAGGTTGGACGTTGGTTGTACAGACAAAGTTTTGAGAAGAAATAACAGTTATATGTTTGAGTGTGCAAATTTGATGGTGTAGACAAGTTTACTTGGTGAGGGATTTGAGAAGGGAATCTTTGTGGATTAGGGTTGGTAAAGAACCCTAATAGGCTAGAGAAGTGGCATATAGAAGACCCTAGGAGAAGATAGGGTTGTGAGCAAGACTTGTCATTACATCATCTTGGAAGTGATGTGAGTTCCTATTGGCTTCTCTTCCCCATACCCCTTACACTTAATAAAAATGGGCTCCTAAAAAGGTGTCTAGAAATTTGGACAAGTTATTGTCATCCAAATTGAAGGTGGTCTTCCCAAGACCGTGCTTCCAAAAGTTGATTTTCGTCTATCTTGGAAAATCAACTTTTTGGAAGAGCTTTCCCAAGTCAAAATATGATGTCCTATAGCTGAAAACACCCTTTACCCATAGGTATATGAAGTGGACTTGTCAAAAATGGGTTAAACTCAAACTTGGGTGACCATATGACCGCTCAGAAACCCCAGTTAAGTTCACCTACAAGTTTCAATGGATTTGACCTCACTTTGGGGTCACAAACCAAGTGGTCTTTATGGGAAACACAACTAGGTACCAAGCAGTGAAGGTGTACACTCAAGCTCTCCAAGTGGACAAGCCATGCCACATCATTTACACAACACGTCAATTGACACTACATAACACATCATACTACACTTGGCATATCCACTTGTAATTACACATAATTTATGAATGCAAATTTAATTAACATTCACACCACATACACTGTATGAAAGTAAACACATCGCAATGATGTTTTGTCTCTTTTTATAGACGCAACCTTGGATTTACATAATTCACATAGGGGTTAGTCATGGTTCTCCGTTAAAATTCCATGGTCATGATCCTGCTACTCAATTCAAATATCAGTAGTCCAAGGAAAAACCGTACATATAATCAATGTAAATAATTGGCAACATTCAAGAATATATCCTTTACAACTACATTCACATAATTCGCCAATTATCCATAATAATATGTTCAATCAATTTCCTCATGAAAACACAGGTACACATTAAATCATATGCAAAATCAAATCATCCTACAATACCCAATTGGACACAATTCACATTCCAATATAGTTTAATCCTATTACGTCATCGTAATAATAATCCAATTCTACTAACCACAATGCATATAATAATAATTCATCATAACATTGTCATGTTACCCATTTAATTTAACCAATCTAATAGTTAATTGCATTATCCTATTAATCATTTAATGAAAATCACTACATACACAATCATGACTCAACTAAATTAATCAATTCACATTTTCATACAAATAACATTTAAGCACCTAACATTTATTAGAATCACAACTCACCCTATTGCGAATACAATTTCCTTATTCCAAATCAATACACACAAATAAAACACTCAACTGCATTGTTGTAAAAATTAGTTAGCCAATTAACCCTAATGCAACATAATCTTTCGTAGAATCATCTACATGAGTAAGGGAGAAAATAGATTGCATCAAAATCCAATCTGATCGAATAAAATATAAACCCATAATGAATCAACATAAAGAATTCACATACTAGGTCCATCATAAGGATAAATGAATTGCTATGATGAATCAAGCAGAATCTCTCCAAATACCAAGCACAACAATAGTGGTAGTCTCCGACTAAAAACATGGCTAAATCAAACCAAGTGGATCACATAAAATCCTTTCACAAGAATATCATAGCATCAAAAGATCATCTAATCCAATCATATCATAACATAATAGGACCTCACCTCGGATCTCAAGTCCAAGGTAAGTCACACAATCAAGTAGACAAAAGATCACCCCAAGGGTAAAATCTCACAAGGGTTCAACATGGTCATGAATACAAGAATAAATCCAATCCACACACCTCGAGACGTCAAACATAGAAGGGGAATGAGGGAGGATATGTGTGTGTGTGCGTGCGCGCGCATGTGCGCGCGTGTGTGTACAGATGCATACATATGTATACGTATATGCATATGCACCTCCTTCACATCGCATCAAGTATACATATACATACATTTATACATTAAGCTTTGCACTTATATTTTTACAGGACCAAGGTGGTTTCCCTATGTAAAACACCTAAGTATTATTTATTGAGAAATACATGACAATATTGAGATGTAAAATCCTAGGGCCAAAGACAAAGGGAATGGAAGCATGGGGAAATCCATGATAAACTACTTGATTCCAAAAATAATATGGCATTATTAAATTTTTTAAATTATTGAGTCTAGCAAAGAATCATAGAATAGTGGTTTCATTTAAGACTATTAGAATTTACCTCAAACAGATGTAATATTACTTTCTTTTATGATTTAGCTATGGGGTTTACATAGTTAGGCCTTAATAAACTCTTGGATTATGTAGGCCAACACTATATTGGTACCTTAAGAATGGCCTTGAACACCCATTAAAAAAATATTTTTTAGAATGAATCTAGTATAATGTTGTACTTGATAACACATTGAGTCATGTTTTATGTATTTTACATGCATTTTAAAGTATGATTCTTATTCACAAACAAGACTTCTATGATCACTTTCCTAGTAGATGATTAATTCGAGTGCTTGATATAACATATTTGAAGAATTAGAATTAATTTAATGGAATTCATCAAGTTCTTATTGTTTTCTATGGACTTACACTAGTTATTGATTTCCTTGTGAAATTTAATGGAAATTATGTGATTCTATATGCTCTTGAATCTCACTATATATTACTTAAAACACACATTTACACCTACTAGAAAAAAAATATCCATCCTAGCAATATGCCCAATTATACATTATTCTTTTTCTTCACTAATAACTTAAGCTAGCCAAAAGCATGTTTCTCCTTGCATACACACCCTATTTTTCCCAAAATAAAGATGAAACTCTTTCTTCCTTTTTAATTTTATTTATTAAATGTTATTTTATCTTTAAGTGTTCTATATTTTCTTGGTTCTTGATCAGTTGATTAGATTGTGAGATCTAATTTTTATTATTTTTCTAATATGAGGTATTAGTTTTTTGGTATCAAGAAGTGACTTGGGTTCTCATGTACATACTCCTCTCATTTATATTTTTTCCTTAGCTTGGGTTCTCATGTATCCTCCTCTCATTTGTAATTTTTTCTTAGATAATATTTAAGTTACTATAATTATAATTCTTATCTTAAGTATCTAATGAGACTTTTATGTTATGTTATTACCATACATACATTAGAGAAGTATCTATGTGTAACAATGCCTAATAATTATTGATTGTGTTCTCATTAGGGGGTTTCCCTATGTACAACACCTAAGTATAAGACCTAACTATTGAGGTACTTTATAATAGAAAGGTCATTCATGTAACACATTGATTGGCCTTGAGTTTTTTATTGACTAGTTCAATTTGAAAATTCACTTGACTATATTATCTACAATTTTTCTAGTTTTGATATGGATGTTAAAGAAACTATATTGAAAGTTATGGTACATTTAGTTTAAATTTCTTGGCATGGTTTTTGTCAACGCTTAATTTCACTGTGTAAAGGTGCATTTAAAGCTATTTTTATCGTTCTCTTGAATTTTATTTTTTTATTTATAAGGTAATATGTACATTATAGATTCCTCATTTAGTAATTGTAAATTTACATGTTTCAATATATATGCAGGTTACATTCATATATATTTACACAGAGCATCATGGATATGATTTTTCCATAGATGACCTTTTAGGTCAAAATCCTCCTTGGCCTCCACCTCCACTTGAAAACCCTACACCTCCACCTCTACCTCCACAACATCCAGGTCCACAAGAATTGGCTTGTTTGAGAGAAAATATCATGCAAATCATAAAGGAAATATTAGATAACATGATATCATTAGACATGAGCCACATCCACCACCACAGTTAGTGTACCTTGCAAATTCTATGCAATCTATTGTGGATTATGTTAGAGGACTTGATTTTGAGCTTGATAATTTCAATCAATGGAGGGAGGAGATGTGTGATTTTTATGCTGATGGCCTCTCTTATAAAGAGGTTAATGATTTGATAATTACAAAAGGAGATCTAGCTCGCTATTTTCAAAACCCAAGAACTAAAGACCAAATATCTTCAAACAACAAAATAATTTTTATTTGGTGGTGCACACATCCATAAATTAGTGCACATTTTTTGGAGTGGCAGTGGATGGTAGTTGACCATTCACCACACGCTAATCACAAGGTGCCATTATATTTTTTGAGAAATTATGGTATGAGATTGAATTAGGTATGAAATCTAATTAGTTTGACATTTGAGATTGAATTGGGTATGAAATCTAATTACTTTTACATTAGATAATTTAAGGGGGTTGGTGGTAGTATGCCACAAAATAGGCGAGGGGAAAGTGTTACTGATGAAACTCAATATCGTGTGTATGATGCTCTCCTTATTCTTCCTCCTACTCCATTTATTCCAGCACTTGTTCAACATCAAGCAGTTCTTTCTATACTTGGTTCATTGAGTGCCCTTTCGGGCAATTTGAGTGAGCAGTTGACGCAGATGACAGTTGTTCCCACCACACTACATTATTGCACAAGTTGAAGGGATATATGTGTGGGTGGAAATGATCCTACACCTTCTAATGCAACTCATGATGATGATGATGATGCAACTCATGGCAGAGACGACATCATATCATATATCAATTTTCTCTACTTTGAGGATGATCATCCTACAGAGGTAAATTTATTTATAATTTGTGCATTATCAACAATTAGATTATATATCATATTAAATTCCATAACATGTAGATTTTTTTTTTTACAAAGGATGATTGATCCTATTCCATCTACTATTGTTGACATGATCTAGCATTATCATTTGTCATCCACGCCGAGAGATATTGGCACACCATTCCGGATACGCACATTGATCTATACATTTATGAACATGTTTAAAATAAAGAATTAAAACTCAAGTTTAATAATGTGTTCAATTTTTTTTTTGTAATTGTAAGGTATTGGATTGTCTGAAGTTGGCTCACATTCGTGTCCTGGGCCATCAGTCATGGCGGAGCCTTACATACTCAGTATTTTTTTTTATCTAGACATTTAAGTACATGTAGGAAATTTAAATAATTATAACTCAAATTTAATAACGTGTTCGATATATTTTTTTCAATTAAAGGGTTATTAGATTTTCTGAGGTTGGCTCACATTCACATCCTAGGCCATCAGCCATGGTGGAGCCTCATATACTCATACTTTTTTCCCCATAATTTTTAATTGTTTATATACTTACTAATTCATGTACAAGTTTGATTCATGCTTTATCATTTGACATGTCAGTAATACATTCTTATTAAATATAATTTTTTAGGTAGACACTACCATTAGGATTAGTATGACTGCTAGATTGAACCAATTGTAGCCATTGTCATTGTCATTTGAGGATACTGTTTAAAATTAAATTTGAAATGTATAACCTATAGGTCTTTTATAGAGATTATAAAAATCAAACCACTTGATCATACTCAATGTTTTGTAATGTTTTTTGTACATGATTTTACTACTAGTACTTTTGTTTTTGACGAGAGTGAGTCTTCACATCCCATAGAGGACATTATTCACCATGCTCATGTGGTTAAATTTTAGATTTTTTTTATTTGATTACTTTGTAAGTGAATCATACATTAAATTTCAATCATAGACATGTCTCCTCATTTATTATTTTTAACATGTACAAGATGATGTAGCTACTCATCATATAGTAGACACATAGGATGATGTCACTAGTGAGTGTACTTCACATGCAGAGTAGACAGAGTGGGATGGTACATATCAGTCACATTCACATGGAGTGAAGAGGACTGTAGATTAACTTTATGATTAGAGTTAAATTACATGCTAGTTATTTGAGTTTCTCATATTATTTCATGGACTTCTTACTTTTTCTCATTTACATGTTATTAAGACTTGTTATCTTTCTATTAGGAATTGCTATATTATTATCATGGACTTGTTACGGTGGTACTTGTTATATGTTATTATCATAATCTTGTTATCATGTTATTACTTGAATTGTTATGTTATTGTCATGACTTGTTATGTTTTTTATTTTATTCATGGACTTGTTATCCTATTTCATTAACTTTTTATAGTGCTTTGATTGTCTAAACTAACATTATCCCTAAATAATTTGGTCGTTATCTCTAAATTAATATTATCTCTAAATAACTTTGGTCATTATCTCTAAATTAATATTATCTCTCTAAATTAACTTCTTATTTAATGATATAATTACCTAATATTGAGTGAATGATGTTAAATGTATCACTAATGTCAAATTTGATTAAGGTTTAAAATAATTAATTATCAATTAATGGCATAATAATTTTTCAACTATTGAACATGAAGTAATTAAAATATTGATTTTAAATTAACTATCATCATCAATTAGAATAGGCCAATTAATTATCATGAATATATATAAAATTGTATAATAATTAAAGTTGACAACATAGGACCAATACATTGTTTACAAAAATTGGACCAATACAAGTGTACCATGTTGCATATAACATGTTTATGTTCTACTAGGAGACCTGCAACATAAAAATGAATGTTCAAATATTATAAAATATGTATTTAAATAAAGTTAAATTAGTGCTAAAAAATATGTATTTAGATAAAGTTAAATAAGACAATTGTACTCACCAAGCATTAGAATTTTGATTAGTCAAAAGTTAGAAAATGTATAAGTTGTAGTTGTCATCCATGCCATCAAGTTGTACTTAACACTTGAATAAATAAACAATTATCTATATATAAGAAGAATATATATGTTAAGTGGACAAAGACAATTATCAAAATCAAATGAATAGGACCAAAACTTACATGTATTTTATATATTCTAATGTACCATCTACATCCTCTCCCTTCTGCACTACGTCTATGATTGTCTTTTGCTCTTACATTGAGAGTGTCCATACTATTTTATTAGAAGGTTTACATTTATATCTTTCTAATTTAATATTTGTTGCAACCACCAAGTGGGAATAGTGTATAATCTTCTTTTCTGTTTGGTAGTCTTCAAAAGCTAGAAAATCATTCCTTCTTGTTAGGTATTTGTGTAGCCATGTACCAACCACCACAACAGACCCAATTGGATACTCAAAATCATCATCATCTACTCGCTGACATATTAAATTTTTATTAAGTTCTACACATCAAGATAGCCAATAATTAGTCTCCTCTTAATTGTCCTCAGGTGCAACAACAACATACACATGTCCTGCAAACCAAATTTAAGTGTGTACATAAAGTGTTATATTAAATTCAAATACAATCATGTTATATGGAATACATAAATAATATAATTTAAAGAAATCATAAATTAATTAAATTTCCAGGTTGTATGAGTTTTGAAACATGATCATAGTCTTCTGAAGAAAATGCATGATCTAACTCTTCATTTGTTGTATCATTTTGATCTTGTGTCTCACTAGGTGTTAAGGATTTATATTGCCATTCTTCAACCCATTCCATATTCTTGCATGCTTCCCAATCACCTGCAACACAAAATTCACAAAAATCTGCAAGTTCCCTAGTCCATTAGTCCAAGTTCTAGAATTAGAACTCTTAAATGAATGTCATCTAGCTGACCCATTGATTGTATCACAATCATATTTTGAAAGTATATTCTTCTATTAAACTAGCTAGAAGAAGAGTCTGATTGCATATTTTTTTTAAATTTATCATGTACACAAACTTAAATTACACCATTCCACAATTGTGCGTGAATCTTTAAACTTGGCTTTATCTTTAAAAAATTGTTATATTGTCATTGATATCAAACCTTAACTAGTAAGACAATTTCTATCTAGTAAAGTGCCATATAATTTGATTGATGAAGAAGATTTGAAAAGAGGAGATAACAAGAAGACCTAGTGAAATGGTGGAGTTATGAGAAACTACAGTGGGTACTTGATGAGTTGGTAAATTGACAAGATAATGTGTTGTTTATCTTTAACACTAAGTGAGGAATGGAAGACTAAAAGCTTAGTCTTGAATGAGAAAAAGAGAAGTAGATTAAGGAACTTAAGTTTAAGGAGTTTAAGCTAAGTGATGCGAGTGTCGATTGAGCGCTAGTATATGCCGAGTTACATAGTGTCGATCAAGCATCAGTATTTACCAATTTGTCTAGTGATAATCAAGCGGAAGAACATGGTGATGACCGAGTATCAGTATTTTATAGTTTGATAAAGAATTGAGATCCCAACCGTCACAGTTGAATTCTTGGGGTATTAAAAGCGTAATGAAGATAAGGATGAACGTCGTGGAGAATTTAATGAGAATTTAATATATGTTTAACCGAATCTATGTATGGATTCAAGAAGGAGTTTTGAGAAGTATCTACAAGGTAGAAGGAGAATGAAATGTTGGAAGGATTCGTTGGATCCGACCAAACCCTAAGACCTACGGTGATGATTAAGCGACAAAAGATCAAGCTACCTAGCTGGAGAGGTATAAGATTAACCTAATTGCAGGTTATTGGAAATACAAGATGGGAAAGAAAGATACTGAGAGGGGGGGGTGAATTAGATCTTTAAAACTTTTACCTCTTAAAACAAACTGATCCACAACCATGCATAAATGTAATTGATCTATCAACTAGTAGCATCCATAACTTAAAATAAATAACTCAAGACACAAAATTTTGGTAACCTAGAAACCCAAGAAGGTAAAACTGGGGTGGGGATGACACCCACAAAATCTTCATTACTGCAGCAATAAAGTGTGCCTATTAAGGCTACAAAATTTTATCACACTTGATGATCTACCTTATTAAAGGTCTTCCTAGTTAAGAGCTATAGATCATTAAGGATTTATTCTTACAAAAAAGTAAGAAATCAGCTAAGAGATTTAGAAAGGTTTGTTAGAACCACTCTGTTAAGATATTTCACCTGATACACCTATTAGAATGTCTCAAGATCTGATCCTTCGTTATGCACTCAGATGCTGATGACAGATCTCCTCTTTCCAATACCTTCTCTAATCTAATAATCTAATATATCTTTTCTTTGTTTCTCATTGCTCTTTTACTATGCTAGATCTATGCTTCTTCACTCTGAAACAACCCTTCACACATTTCTCATGTACGCATACACACTTCCTATAAAATTAGGATAAGAAGCAATCTTATATACCTTATGGATCTGGCATCTAGATCTAGATCAAATACTTATGCCACTTGGGCATTCCAATTTTCTGATTGGTTCCATGCCATGTATTGGGATCAATGATTTAATGTGTAATTAACTCTGTTGAAAACATTAAATGCGCAAACAAGTCAGCCCAAAATAGTTTACCTTCAAGTTTGTGTCATCCCTGACATGTATGAAAAAATTGTCTAGCTCAGCATATGAAGACTCTGACGCTCAGCATGGACTGATCAACTTCACTCGGATTTTGTGTAACTCGGCAACTACTGACTACTCGGCAATGACTACTGCTCGACCTATACTGGATAGCTCGGCTGCAGTGATGACTGGATAACTTTCCTAGATAAATGACTAAGTTTGGGACACTAATGATTAATAAAACTTAGAGATCAACACAGGTTAGGTATGTAGAGTTTGATTCAGTTGATTGTCAAATCTAAGTAGAAGGTAGAGAAGGCTGAGAAGAGTAGTAAAGAAATGTGAAGTGGTGATTACTTGATGGATTTCCAAGAAGATCAGAGAGATGGAGATGACAATGGAGGCCAGTTAGTGAATTAATATTTGAGCAAAAGTGGATCTGTATTTTCAAAGTGTGTTGTATGTTTCAGATCAAAATTGTTGTTACTTTCTAACCATTGTATCAGTTAAAATCATTTAATCAAGGTTGACCTAGTAGTCATTTTCTAAATCCTTTAATCAAGGTGGCATTCTAATGGAATGATCTAAGTCCCCTGACAAGGCTCACTTTTAATAGGGTGATTAAATCCTTTAACAGGGTCACACCTAACAGTGTGTATTGTAATCTTTAATAGGGTTGGTTCCTCACAGAGCTCACTTCAAAAGAGTGAAAGATTGGTAGCATGTTACTGGTGATTTTTCCCATATTGGTTTTCCATGTTAAATCCCGATGTCATACTTTTGTGGATCATATTTGATGTGTTTACTGTTAAGAGTTTTATATTTGCAAGTTGATTACTTTAGGACAGTGGACTGCAAGTTTATGTTATTAATCATATGTTATAGAGACCGAGTGGATTTTTGAGTAGATCTGAGTTTTTAAAAGTGTTTAAAAGTTCAATTGGTACATCTGGACCTGAGCATATCTGATTCACCCCCCCCCCCCCATTTTTATTCTAAATCATTCAAATAATTGGTATCAGAGCATTGTGGTGCTTGTATAGAAAATTTTGAAGGTACTTAAAGCTAAAGATCAAGATGTATAAAAATGAGGTACCAAGGCTAAACAAGGAGAACTTCCCTACATGGAAAATTTTGATGAAGCTACACCTAGCTAGAATTGGAGAAGAAACAAAATACTATGTGGAACATGATTACATAACTGTGCCTACACCTTTGACAGCTCAACAGATGAAGGAAAAGAAAGAACACAATCAAGCAATGTTGGAGATTGCATCAGCCCTAAGTTATCCTGAATTTAAAGACATAAAAGACCGTACTACTGCAAAAGAAATGTGGGACACAGTGTCATCTATCTATGGTGGAGACCCAAATGTACTAAGATCCAAATCTAAAAGATTAAGAGGTAAGTTCGATGAAATGAGAATGTTATAAGGTGAGACTATTGTTCAATATTGTAGCTGAGTTAAGAAGGTTGTGAATTCTATTAGAGGAGATAATGGAACTATTGATGATGTTATTGTTATTAGAAAGGTATTGATAACCCTACTTCCTATTTATGCTATTAGAGTTTCTGCAATACAAGAACTGAGATGTACTCCTGGTAAAAACTTAACTTTGGAAGGTCTAGTTGGTAGACTTACTTCTTTTAAGTTATAAAATTTTGATAATTTCACCCCTCACAATGTTGATTATGCATTCAAATCACAATTTAATATTCATAAGACTAAGAAAGGAAAAGAAAGATGTGTGAATAGTGATAGTGACACTTATGATGATGATCTTGAGGCACTTAAGGCTAGAAGACTTCTGAGAGGAAAAGGAAAATTCAAAGGAAAACTTCCTATAATCTATTTTTATTGTAATAAAGTTGGCCATATTGCAGCAAGATGCCCTGACAGGAATGACAAGGATGAAAGAAGAGAAAGCAAGTACAAAGACAAGAGGCATGACAGAGACTACATAAGGTACAAGGACTATAAAGAAAAAGGTAAGAAATACTGATATATTGCTGAAGAATAAACTGACAGTGAATCCGATAAATCTGATGACCATGATATAGAAGTTGTTTATGTGTCTATGAAGAATGATTCTGATGGGGATGAGAAAATTGCACTTATTTCATATATGAGTAAAGGTGATAGATGGATAATTGATATTGGTTTCTCACATCATATGACTGGTGATAAAAGTAAGTTTGAAACCTTAAATCATTGCGAAGGTGGAAGTGTTAATTTTTGTAATGATACACCATATCTTGTGAAAGGAAAAGGATCAATAAAATTGACTGATAAGATAAGATGTGACAATGCTTATTGGGTTGAAGGAATTAACTATAACTTGTTGAGTGTTGCAGAGTTGAACACTTCTGGATACCGAGTTGAATTCTATCACAAAAAGGATAAAATCTTTGATACTAATGGTGAACTAATTGGAAGTGGAGAACAAAAAAGAGGTAACTTGTTCTATCTAGATCTATCTGATGAGACATGTTTGTTTGCACAATATGAATATGCATGGTTATGGCATAAGAGGTTGTGTCATGTGAACTTTGATAATTTGGTAAACATTAGTAAGATGAAAAGAGTAAGAGGGTTACGAAGATTGAAGAAACCTGATAATGTGATGTCTAAACAATGTCAATTGGGAAAAATAAAAAAGTCTAGTTTCAAGAGAAAATAATTCTGATGATATTTTGGAATTGATTCATATTGACCTTTGTGGACCTATTGGAGTGCAAAGCTACCATGGTGATAAATATTTCATTCTTTTTTTTTTATGATTACTCTAGAATGATGACTGTGATGTTTCTCAAAGAAAAATATGATGCCTTTCAGTTGTTTAAGTGGTATTTGAAAAATGTTGAAAAAGAGACAGGTAAGAGATTGAGATGTATGAGATCTGACAAAGGAGGAGATTTTATATATAATGATTTCAACTTATTCTGCAATGATAGAGAAATCAAAAGATATATGTCTGCTCCAAGGACTCCCCCACAGAATGACATAGCTGAAAGAAGGAATAGATCAATCATGGATTGTGCCATAACACTGATGATAGAGAAAAATGTTGTACAAAAATACTAGAGAGAAGTTGTAAGCACAACAGTCTATACCTTGAACTGAGTACAATTCATGAAAGGTACAGATGTTACACCTTATGAGTTGTGCTATGGTTATGCACCTAATATAAAATACTTTAAAATATTTGGAAGAAAATGTTATATACTAAAGGACAATAGGAATGGAAAACTTGATGCTAAAAGTGATGAAAGAATATTCCTAGTTTATTCCACTAAGAGAAAAGCATATAAGTGTTTTAATTCTAACACTAAAAAAGTTGTGGAAAGTGCAAATAATGGAATTTATGAATATGCAAAAAAGAATGAAGTTGAATGCAAGAAAGAACCTGAAGATTATAGATCTTTTGTATACATGAATGAAGGAGAGCCCAAAATTTTACCTAAACTAGAGAAAGAAGCTTCCAAGCACCAACAAGAATCTGTCGAGTCACAGAAAGAAGTTGTTGAGAAATAGGAGGAAACTACCGAGCAATCATAAGAGGACGCAGAAACACAAGATGAACCTAAAGAGAATTTGCAAGATGAATCTGAAGAACAACATCAAGTAGAAAGGATACTAGAGCCTACATTAGCAAAATATGTGAGGAGACATCATAAAATAGATGAAATCATTAGAGAAAATATTCAGAGGTCATGACAAGAAGCAAGTTGAAAAATCAGACATGTTTATTATGTGAATTTGAGCCTAAATCAGTGAAAGATTCTTTGGATAATGAAGATTGTATTCAAGCCATGAATGAAGAAATTGAGCAAATAGAGAAGAACAAAACCTAGACACTAGTACCTAGACCAAAGGAAAAGAATATTATTGGAACCAAGTGGGTATTTAGAAATAAGCTGAATGAGCATGGAGAAGTCACAAGAAACAAGGATAGACTAGTATGCAAAGGATATGCACAAGAAGAAGGCATTGACTATGGTGAGACATTTTACCTAGATGCTAGATTAGAAGGAGTTAGGACTCTACTTGCATATGTAGCTTACAAAGGATTCAAAGTGTATCAGATGGATGTTAAATTAACATTTCTAAATGAAATACTAGAAGAAGAGGTATACATTGAACAAACTAAAGGATTTGTTGATTCAAGCAAGAATAATATGGTATCCAAGCTACACAAAGAATTGTATGGATTGAAACAAGCCCCTAGAGTATGGTATGTGTTGGATATATTTCTAATTTTCTGAGCCTTGATATAAATTTTTGGTTCCCAATCTCAATTTTTCCTAAAGGTGTCAAGGTCTGTTCTAGTATGCCCTTAAATTTTCCTGCAAGTGTCTGTATTTTGAGAATTGCAAAGAAAAATGATGTAAAAACCTTAAACCCTAGGTCATTTGTGCCCTTGTCATGCAAAAACCCTAGTTCCTCATAGCCTTGTTCTTTTTTGAAGTTACTTTTTTTGAAATAACTTAAGTGATTTATATGTCATGTGATTTTAAGTCTTTGCCTTTATGTCTTAATCTCGCAAGCAAGACCGAATATTCCAAATCATTTGGAGACTTAGCGTAAGCTTTAGTTACGCATTCTCAAGAAGAAAAGAATATTCTTTAAGTCATTTAGAGACTAAGAGAAACAATCATGGATTAAGATTTGATCATGTGGATAGTGCATGATCTCGTAATTAAACTCAAGTTATAAGAATTACTTAGAAACTTGGAGATTTACTCAGTAATGTAATCTCTTAATACACCCAAGGTCAAGATAGAGTTCATTTATGTTGTGTCACGTAATCTCCATAAGAAATTAGAGTTAAGTAAGAGGTTCAGAGATTAAGAGATAATCATTGATCTTTTCCAAGATGAGCAACTGGCGCATGATCTCTAAACAAATGCTAAAGTCAGGGTTTCCTTCAGTGATTAAGAGATAGTCGTTGATCTTGTTATATTTTTGACTTGATCGTGTGGCTTGCGCTTGATCTCCAAATAAACTCTTGAGTTAGTAAATCATGTGGCGACTTAGAATTCATTCAGTTGCGCAATCTCACAAACTTACCAAGGTAAAAACATGGTTATTTGTTTTGATTAGTCATGAGATCTCTAAACGCAAGAAGGGTTAAGTAAAATCTCATGAGATTAAGCAAGGACTGTAGATGCTTGGTTGATCCTGTGGATATCATTTATTCATAGAATGAAAGAGAAGTTAAGTGATAAGTCTTGAGATTCAACACATGTCGTCAGATAAAAAGGAAATCAAGGACAGTCACATAATCTCGGTAGGATTTGATGAAGTACAAAAAGCTTGTGAGACTTAATGCTAACTATTGATTGAGATAAGATCTGAGGGTTGGCGTTTAATCTCTAAATAGAACCTGAGTTAAAGAAATCATTTAGCGACTTTGAGTTTTCTCAGTCGCTAAGTATCCAAAATAACCATGGTTAGTTATGGTTAAGTCAAAGCCAAATCAAGTTATGATGAAATAAATTTGAACCATAGATTAAGATTAAATCTTATGGCTAGCGTTAAATCGCTAAATGAAGTCAACAAGTAATAAAGCATTCAATGATCAAGAGATAGTATGTTCAGATTGAGACATGTGTATTAGTGGTTAAGAAGATTTGTGGCATGCATGAAGTCTCAGAATAAACCCAAGGTTGAGCTAAACTCTCAGTGACTGAGAGATAGCCTTTAGTTGCATGATCTCATAACGAACTTGATTTAAAGCTAAAGACTAGGAGATTCAGCGCATGCTGTCACATCAAAAGGAAATCAAGGGAACTTGTGTAATCTCAGGATAGATTATGAAAGTAAAAAATGATTAAGAGACTCATCCAAAGCCGTGGATCAGAATCTAATCATATGGCTAGCGTGAAATCTCTGAATAGACTCAAAGTAAAGAGAAAAATTCAGTGACTTCAAGTTTGCTCAGTCGCATGATCTTTGAATAGAATCAAGGTTAAATTAAGGTCATTTATTTGCCTTAGTCGCAAAGTCTTAGAATGAATCTAGAGTTAGACTAACCATATAGAGACTTGGAGCTGACCATTAATGAAAAAGAAGATCCTGTGGTGGGCGTTGAATCTCATGATGTAACATGAGTCAAGCTAAATTCTTAGCAACTTGGAGATAACACAGTCAGAAATCTCAGAGTAGACTGTGGTTAGGACATGGAAAACTTGTAAGGGTTTGTTCTCGCACCGTGATGTAAAAAGCTGACCAATTAAATAGGAAAGATCCTAACAGGATCTGCTGATCTGTGAAAAGATGGAAAACAAGCCAATCACATTGAGTTTAAAGGCATTTTTTTCATAAAATAAGGTTTTAAAATTGGAAAAGGCACTCATGATTTTCCCAATTGGCCTATTCAAATTTGATTATCTGTCAACTTTAGGTGCCACAAATAGAAAAAATTGATGTCGAGGCATGTAGAGTTAAGACATAAGGGATTGAATAACTTTTTTTTGGCTCCCGAATTGACTGGTGCATTGAATTCTCTATGATAAATAGCTCAAGCTTCTGTTCATTTCTGCTTACCAAGGTGTTAAGAGCACATAGCTAAGAGATTGCATAAGTTTCAGAGTTTTCAGAAGTGAAGGGTTATTTGAATTTATGAGTAAATTGTAAGGAAGAGCTTGTCTATGAGAGGAGAGTTATTCAGAAATATTTAGAATCAATAAAGATGAGTCAAGCAGCACCAAGCGGGGCCTCAACCAATGGAAGAAGTGAAGATGCAGAGGACCAGAAAAGAAAAAGAAATTATTCTGAAGAATTTGTAGCTTTATTACCTTGAACAAACCAAGGAAAAAAGGTAAATGATGAATTCCTCTCTGATGATATGGCAAATTGTAGAGATCCTAGGAATCTCGGGGTTTCTGGTTATCATCTTTTTAATTAATTTTACAATAATGAGGACAAGTCAGTCCCTATTTCAAACCCTTGGACATCAGGGTTAGCAAAGTTGAGAGTCCCAGACATATTCACAAATACAAATTTGTTAGTAGAATTAGATAGAAGGTAAGATACTCTTTCCAAGACTATCAAGAAGAGTGATGGAACATCCCTAGTTACTTTGGATAGGGCATCTTTCATGAAGGCATTTGATATTTATAATCCTTGCACCATAAAGATAGATTTGATCAAGTTGCAGAGTAGGTATGTCAGAGAGGCCACCATTTTTAGCGGACTAATTCAAGGTCATGTGACAAAATCAAACATAAGTTACATAATTTCCATACCAAATTCTACTGCACCCTATTTTTATAAGGACCCGAGCTTCTATATGAAGTATATTGCTTATGGATTGTGTAGGGTTTTGGGAGTAGATGGGGGCAGTGAAAGGATGTCTGAAGATATTTTGATGATTATCTTGGAGCTTCAAAAATCACATGCTAACACTAAATTTGACTACATTCAGTATGTCATTGACCCGATGCACCAAGGGTTTATAGATATCGAAAAGAAGACCCATCCCAAGTTCTTACATTACTCTCTTTTGATGCATCTGCTCTTATATTTCAATATTAACATCATGGACATCCAAAATTTGAGACCAAGGATACAGTTCCGCGGTCAACAAAACCCTGTTCAACTCTGGCTTAGGGTTTGGAATTACACTTCCAATGAAAATGAGTTTTGTGGTTTCCGCAATTGGATTACATGTCAGATTTTAGGTATGCTAGGTATGAATATGAGAAGATTTCCCATCAAGGTGTTGCAACTTCTCATGCCTTGTCAATTTGTGGATAAATGGATAGGATATCATAAATGGGGAGAATTTTTATTATGATAAGACCTTTACTTTAATGAGGGTTTATAGATTCTCCTAGCCACCACACATACTTCCACAATATGCACCACAAAGAATAGCTGTGATGGAATTCACCTATCAGTTAATGTAGAATGATAAGGAGCACTTGGCTCCCTATAGAAAGGGTACATTCACACCCAGGTAGTTTAAAGTCTACAACTTCACCATTAGGAAGAGAGCCTTGGACTCAATGAATAAATGGTTGGGAAAATATAGAATGAATGTCACTTGTACAGGTACATAGACCTAGAAGGATTCATCAAAAGTGCAAAGAAAATTTTGACTCCAACCGTAACCACCATCAAGGAGCATGAGGAGTGTGTGGAGGAGGACCTCATAAGAAATATCTTCAAAGATGAATAAGTAGCAAGGAGGGTAGATAAATACCAAGAGTTAATGATCCTAGAGAAATAGATGAAGTAAAAGGGAACCCCCTTTGGAGGTTTCTTTCTAGGAGTGCCCTACTTGCATAGACTCGATAAGATGATGGAGTCTTTCAATAAACTATATAATCAACTTGAGGGGTTGATTGAGGAAAAATAAAGAGGCCCTGATAAGCACTCTTCATCATAATATGAAGAAGATAGTGAAGGAGGTTACTCATTTCATAGCCCTCCTCCCATGGATCAGCCACCTACAATAGAGAAGACTATAGAGGTAGACCTCACAAAGGTGCTTGATACTGAAGTGACTAATGAGCCCCTGAGAAAAAAAAGCAGAGAATAGAATCAGGGGAGCCTTCTCAAGTAAAGGCACAGGAAAAGAAAAAAGATAGAATAAGTGCCTTGATTTCTAGTAATAGGCCATATGATCACCAACTCAAGAAGACCATTAGAGAAGGAAAGAAAGTGAAGAAGGATGCAGAAGAAGAAGTTGAATTTCCCCTTCTACTTTGTCAAGATGAAAGAGAGTTGCACCAAGAAGAATTATTGAATGATGATGCTTTCATCAATACAGAGGAGTTCAAGAACTTCTTAATTTGGATGAAGTAGCAAGAAGTGGGATCACAACTTTAGTTGATAGGGGATGAATCAGTTCTAAGTGAAGCTTTGCAAGCCCTGCAAGCATGTGATCTTGAAACAAAGAAGATAACACTTGAGGAGGCTAGACAACTAGTCAAATCTAGTGGGATGCTTCTTGTGCCTAGTTGGGATCTTTCCTCAGCCTTCATAATTGATCAAATTAGGAGGTAACTAGATGCAAATCTTTCTTTTGAGACACAAATTAGGGAGATGATTAGGGGATGTGGATATGATCCGCGATCTCAAACTTTAGCAATGTGGTCTCTAGCACCCAAAACACAAAATCCATCATTAATCAACGTGCAAGAAAAGATGGATGAGGATAAGATCATTTGGTCTATCCATAGTACTGGTGACTTGGAGATATCCTAGGTTCGTACCCACTTTCCACATCTTAATGAGGCTAAAATAGAGCAAATGTCCAAGAGATACCAGAAAATCTTTGATGAATCAAGTGTTGTGGTGAAAGATAGAGAAAAGTGTTTGATTAAGATCAAGTCACTAGAAGGAAAAATAGAGGAGTTGAACAAGAAGCTACAAGAGGCCCCCAAGGCTATCCTTGCTCCACCTAAATAGGTTGTGGATGCCCAAACTGAGACCACGAGGGATTTTTCACTTGGGACAGATCAAGTGGACAAAGATCAGAATAAAGTGTCTCTAGAAGCCCTATGGAAGATCTTGCAACACAAGATAGATGTCCTAAAAGGTAAACTTTACTTGGTGCATAATGCTTATAGAAGGCTACCTGACCTAGAGGCAGAAGTCAACAGTCATATTGCAACTTTGAGTCCTTATTTTGGCACTTGGTTAGGAAGGGCATCACTGTTTGAAAGGTTGGGAGCCTTAAAACCACATAGAATAGATCTCCCTGAGATTGTATGTCAAGTGGGGGAAGAAATTGAACAAATTGGAGCTACTTTGTCTTTCTTTAAAGGTAAAGAAAATCAAATACATGCAAGGATCAACATGTTTGGTCCAGATTATAATAGATTTATTCCTCCAATAAAGGGAGAAGATGACAAGATCAAAGCAATAGGAGAATGGAAAAATTCGTTTGACACTTTATTGCATGTTAAAGAGGAATTTCTAATAGATAATATTTCTTTGGATATAGATAGATTTAATAAGACCTTGGATTGGGATTTCAAAGTAGAGACATACTTCATCAGATTTTTCATAGATGTCAAGGTCATAAAAGATGCTAGATGGGATAGGCAGAAGGCACATCTATAGAATATTCAAAGCTTTAATTGATCTTCAGAGGAAGAGGTTGCACAATGGGATTTCATCACCAAGCCCAAGAAGAAAAATCATGTAGCCATTGACTTAGATGTATTGGATGAGGAGTAAAGTAACACCTGGCACCTGATCTATGGGCACATGGAGGTTAACCATCAACAATAATAGTGTAAGTTAGCCTATATTTGAGGTCACTAGGTATCACAATAACTTTAAGAGGTTACCCATAATATTTGCATACAAAGGTGACAATTGTTAAAGATTTGGACTCACATCAGATCTTCTCCTCAAGTGTCTTTTCCACCGACTAAAAGTATAAATGTATTTTTGTCTTCTAGTACTTTTTAGGTTTAGGTTTAGCCTAGCCATCCAAATCTTTTTACATCCTTTCTCTTTAAGGATTCCAAGATGGCTAGTGCTCTATATATAGCAAGATGTAACATATTTTTAAGAATGGTGAATATACAACTACGAGGTAGACTTCTCATTTTTGTCTAGTTTTCAAGATTTTTAGTCTTTCTGAATGTTTTGAAATAGAGGTTTATTAATAAAATAAATTAGGGTTCCCTATTTCACATCTATGGTGTCTACTTGTATTTATGTTTATGCTCTTGTATGTTTAATTTTTAACGCGTCTTAAATTTACTATTTATAAGGTAACTGTGCGATTGTTTGTGAGTTTCTTTCAAGGAAGGATTAAGTCTTATAAATAGTTCCAAAGGGTTAGATATAAGTGTGAGAATTTGATACATGGATGTGAGAATGAAAAGATAGTTTGTAAGTCACTCTATCTAGGCTTCACATGTGTTTTTATTAATTAGTCTCTATGAATATTTATTTCATTTGGCTCTTTGCCCGGGATTAGGCTCTGGTCTAGGTTCTGGAAAGCAGTTATCATCATCAACCTCAAATATAAACAATCATTTACTTTTATGTTATCAAGAACATGCATGCTTAATCACTTGTATTGAAAATACAATTTAATTTGTTGATTCCTTGGAGAGAGAATCATTAGGTTTGTGAGTCCTACATTCGACTATCATAGTTTTACTATTTTGTTACTCACACTTTCAGTAGTTTATTCTTTGACATACTTTGAATATTGGAGACTTTCTATACATTTAAGGATCGGTGGAATCATGTGTTATATATTCAGTACCTGATTATGTAATCAGGGTACATTTGAGATGCTTTATGTTTTGATTAAGTTCTAGCTATGATGATGTCGTATATGAGATTTAAATGTATGAATGTAATATGATAAATTTGGTTTACAAAACCGATGCTAGGTAATTTTAGTTCTAATGTAGATGTGGTTTATATGCATGTATATTATTGATGTCATGTTATGTTTCATATCATATTTTGCATCTACTGATGTGTGCATTGAGTGTGCAGGAAAAGTTGACCATGGATCTAAACCGGGGACCTAGTAATGGAACCTAAGTAAATTTCTATGCTTTCCAAGGTCCCATTTATATAAAGAGACATGGACCTCATTGTTTATGTGGTTATTTCATAAACGTGGTTTGCATGTGTGTAAATTAGATTAGTAAATGTTCATGTGATTGAGTCATGTCATTTGTTTTAATTTAATGTGCCAAATTTGGAAAGTGTTGCAATTTAATGTTGATGTGGATAGTAAAGGGAACCAAGGTTAGTATAGGGTTAACTGAGGTTGCCTAGGAGTAGTACCCAAGCTTACCCCAGGGTTAGCAGTTTCTAAAAATTCTTCTTGACTTAGAAATTCGTAGGTTAACTTCAGGGTTAGTTTAGGAGGTCTTTTGGGCTCCCAAGAGGTAACTGGGGTCAGTTTTAGTTACCCAACTTGGTACCCTATGGGTTATGAGTCATTTTCAATCATTAATGAGCCTCTAAACTCATTTATTGCACCTCTAAAGTGTCACTTTAAGACTTGAGCGAATTTGAGGAGTTGTGTAACTGTGGTCAATCTTCCTCTCCTACCCAAGTTGCATTTGACTCCACCCATGGAGAGTTTAGGCGAGTGGATAGTTAAGGGTTGGTTAGGGTCACCTCACCTTTGGGTTAAGCCTTTTTCTTGTTGGAGGTTTGCCTATTTAGGGAAGGATTAAGGATGAGTTGAGTGTTCACCCACTCTCTACCCTTAGAGACAGAATTTAGTTTGAAGGAGCTTTTGGAAGAGGAGCTTAGGAAGGATAGTTCAACACCAAAAAATTCCTCATTTTAGCTTGGAATTAAGGTTGGATCTCTTAGAAGTAAATTTTATTTTTTTCATGGTTCTTGAACTTGAAACTTCATTAATGGAATCCTATGTATTTTTGAAGTTATTTTCAAAATTGAAATATAATGTTTTGTTTTATGTTGTCTTTATTTTGTGTTGGATTTCAAATGGGTATCTTCAAGGCACACTCACCCTTGGGAGGGAAGAGTAACCTTGAAGGGGTAGTTGGAATGATTCCAATTTTAGTGTAGAGTCTCCCATGTGTGGAGGGAAATACATGGGGTTTCATGATACCCATGATGCCAAGGAGGCCCTAAGAGGCACCTGGGGGTGCATAAGGAGGTTATTTCATGACTGCATCTTGTGAATATGGTCATATCAGGTCCATGTGTGGCTTTAGTTTTATTTTCTGATGCTTGGATTTCTCTTACTGCGAGGTCTACCACTACCCCTATTTTTAGGAAGGCCTCATGGAGAACTTCCTTTTGTATACCCTTGTGTTGAGAAGTTTTCTTGTGTATGAGTTTTTTGTTTGTTTGCCTGCTTGTTGTGTATGCTTGATTGTATCCCGTTCCAGTTTGGATCCCCAAGCTCGGGGGTGGCCTTGTAAAGGCCTAGGTTGGGAGGTGAGCCTCCATGGTCAACCTCAACGTATTACAAGTTCCTGATGGGATAGTGAAGATGCATTATACCCTTATGTGAAAGATGGGTATGACTTGAAAATCATCATTTTGTAACCTATCTTGTTGAAGGTTTTCATTGTTGCAAAGTTGTAATAAGACCATTGAGAAAAATTGTTATCCTTCATTATTTATAACCATTGTAATTGTATGGCTTCCATTATTTCAGAATTGAAAAAGGGACTTTCAGGGGTTTATGCAAACCATATTGCTTGTAGATTTTTTTATCAAATTTATAATGAGATTCAATGTACAAATATAAATTACTCCCTATTTGAGATCTCAAGATAATGTGTAACCTATAATGCTTGGTGAATTTTCTATCCTTATGGTGACATGAAGGTTCTAATGGATAGTGAAAGCTTGTTTTATTTTGTAATAGGGAAGGAAGTATATATATCATGTTGAGGCAAATGAGTTATTGTCTATTTAAAATTAATCAAGTTTAAAGCTTGAGGTTGGAGTCTTAGCTAAAAGTCCTAGATAGGATAGATCAGTTATTTAGTGATTTTTGGGTTAAATTTGTTCTCTATGAATAAAGCCATTTTAATACTAACACCTAGTTTGGTTATATACAAAATAAATAGAAATTTAAATATATTTTGGGAATTGATGTTCTTGAGGGAAGAATTCATTTTTTTAATATATTTTAGTAAATTCTGGAAATTATTTCAAAAAAAATTTATACTTAAAATTAAATTTTCCTTCCACCATTCTATTTAGAATAAATTATGGAATTTAACCATGTAATTAAATTTTAAAAAATATGCTCCTAAATGCCCACTGCTTTAAGGTATACAGTCTGAATTTTCACCAATCCTTTTTTTATTATTATTTCCTATTGTTTTGTTCAGAGTAATATATACATTATTATATTGGTAAATGTTTTTTTTTTAAATGAAAAGATTAACTTTAAGAAAAAAAAATGAAAAAAAACTCTTTGTTATAGCGCAGAGCGCTGTCTTGCAACTTTTTTTTTTTAACGAATTTAGGGATGGGGCATGATCGAAGCCACCCCCCACTCCCCCATGCTCTTGTTAGGGTGGTCATGGCTGGGTGCGCCAGAACTGCGCATGACCACTGTGCAAATAGTGGTGGGCGGGGCGGCGGTCGCGCTAGGCCACGCCACCACTGCATTTTCCGCCTCCCCCTAGACCATACAGACGGTGGTGTTACCGCCTGCGGCCACCACTACTTCTCCGCGTATCCCTTCCATGCCTCTCCTCCGCCCCTGCGGAAGCTAAAGCATTTTTCTCTACCGCCGCTTGCTCCTTAGACCTGCACATTAAAAGTTAGGGTTTGTTTATAGACTGAGCACTTTCGGGGCATAAGGGGGTTTTGGTGCTATGTTCATACTTAGTAATTTTTTTATTATGAGTTTGAAATATTTGTTTTAGGGTTAGGTTAGGATTGGAAAAGATTTTGTCTAGTTAGAAATATATATATATATAGATTTGATTTTATATGTATATGGATAGATTTGATTTACAGGTAAATTAGAATTATATATTTTTTTTAAAAAAATTAGAATTAGTTTTTAAGAAGTTGATTTAGATAATGTTATCATAAAGTTTTATTATTAGATGAAATTATTTTTAAATTAGAGGATTTAATTTGTTTAAATTGATTAAATTAGAATTATAGTTAATGTATTTTTCTTATTTTATTATTATATATATTTTTAGATCAAATATGGTTGATTTTAATAAAGTTACTATATCATTTCTCATCGACTCTCTTCATTAGAAACTAATTATTGCATAGTTTATTAATTTTTAAATAAAGGGGGATTAAATTAAATGCTTTAAAATTGAGGTTATAATTTAATCCAATAAATCAATTTCTAGCTGTGTTAGACATTTTTATCTTCTGGCGGGTATAGGCTACCTCTCTTTGTCACGTCATCCCTTTTTAGGGTATTTTCTATGTCGTCAGCCTAATCAAGTATGGTTGAGTTTTGGTCAACTGAGGTCAAGCCTTGACCATTTGTCTCGATATTCAAACCAGGTGCTCCTTGCAGCCTCTGGACCCTAGGGGTTTAATTTCACGTCGATCAAAGATAGTTGACTTTTTGGTCAAATGTAGGTTGACTGTTTGGTCAACCATCTCAGTTTGTGTGCCTAAGCCCTCCATAGGACTTAGTAGGCCTTGGTAACTCCCTTTCATGTATTTCAAAGTATAGTTGACTTTTGGTCAACTCTAGTTGACTTTTAGTCAATTGTCTCGATTTGCATGCCGATCAAGGTATCTAATTTAGGAGTCCTTGTAGGATAGTTCTAAGAGCTATCCTACCCCATATGAACTTCTATTTATTGATTCTCTTCTGCATCATTTTGCATGCACCTGCTATACCATTAGGGTGGCATAACCTCACCTTTTAGTGCGTTTAAAAAAAAAATTTGTTGGTGTTTTTGCATAACTTTTGGGCATGGCATTTTGGTATCAGAGCCATGTTTAGAAACATTGGGAACCTAACCCACTACATTACCACTAAATTTTTCTTGCATGTGTAGGATGCCACCTATCACTCGTCAGGTCCATCAGCAAGGGCGTGGTCAGAGACATGTCCCCGCGACACGCATAGAGGTATGACCTAAGGTAGAGGATCGTAGGAGGGATCATAGTCCACCTCCTGAACCACCTCCCGATCCTAGTGCAGCTCTATTGCTAGCGTTTCAAAATTTGGTTGGTCTTATCTTAGACCGCATGCCACCAGTTAACATAGAAAGAGAGAGAAGTAGGAGCCCACCTCCTAGAGCAGGAGGGAATCAGGTAGATCAGGAATAGGAGTCCATTGCAGTGCCAGGGGTATTCCTAGGGGAGGTGCATAGAGACTCGACAAAGCATCCTCCAATATTGGGAATCAGATCACAAAATTGATGATGCTTAAACTGCCTCCCTTCATAGGAGAAGCAGATGGGGCAGGAGCAGAGGCTTGGCTTTTAAGTCTGGAAATGTGCTTTGGGTTGCGGAATTATGGAAGAAACCTTAAAGCATGGTTCACAATTATTTTGTTAAGAGATGGGGCATCCACTTGGTGGAGGCATGAGGAGACTAAGGGACTTATAGACATCAATACCCTCACATGGGGGGCTTTCCTCCAGCTTTTCAGAGAGTGGTATATTTTAGAACAGTTCAGACAACACCATATCGATCAGTTCCATGACCTCCCGCAATGGGGTCTTACAGTAGCCTAGTATGAGGGCAAGTTTCTTGATCTCCTACCCTATGTTAAATACATGGGAGATGAGAAGCTACAGGTGAACAGGTTCATCAAGGGATTAAATCCCACGATTTTGGATAGGGTATGCATGGTACCTTCAGGGAACTTAAGGTTCATAGTGGACAGGGCCTTAGTAGCCGAAGAGATAGTCAGGGGCCCATAGGATTATAGGGATAGGTCACAAAACCACAATACCTCATCCCACACCTCTGGATATCAGAAACCCACATAGAAGGGGAATCAAAGGAACTCTACAAGAACATTTAGGGCCCCACAGTAGCAGCAGCCACAACAGTCTCAACAGAACTAGCGACAGAGGCCACCATAGGTTTAGCAGGGCTCTAAGCCTAAGCAGTGGTAGTCACAGGGTCCTAGGAAGGACCAAAGACCTTAGGCACCATACACCCCTCCAGCACAGACTCAGCAGTCCTTTAGGGTTGGCTATAGTGGTTCATCTAGGACTGCAAGATCTCAGTATTCGAGGCCTCCTAGAGTTCAGGTTCAGTCATGAGGACCATGTTACACTTGTGGTGCCATGGGGCACTTAGCTAGAGAATGCCCAAAGGGTGGTAGTTAGTGTGCAGCAATTTCAAAACTGACAATTGGGGACAGGGGAAATCCCACATGGTTTTTGCAGTGGTAGACAACCGCTAGGTAGAGCACCAGGCTACCATTATTGAGGCCTCAGGTAAGATCAGAGGTAGCGATGTTACTATTCTATTTGATACTGGAGCCATTGAATCCTTTGTTTCTCCATCGGTTGTGGAGCATTGCGGGCTTGTGGCAACTAAACAAGAGGTTAGATGGGAAGTAGAGTTAGCTTCAGGAGCTAGAGTTTCCATGACCTTAATGGTTAAGGATTATCCAATCCAGATTGGTGGCATGACCACCATAGCTGATCTCAGAGTCACTCCCCTTAGATCTTATGGCCTAGTTCTTGGCATGGATTGGCTAAGAGCCCATAGAGCCAAGCTAGATTGTCGTAAGAAGAGGATAGAATGTTTGGATGATGATGGTACATATACAATTATTACTGTGGTTCATAGGCTCGTATCCCTTTATGTGATTTCTGCCATGTAGCTTAAGTGATGCATGCGGAAGGGATGCTAGTTGTATGCCACCACCATCAATGATAGGGAAGAAGAGATAGAGAAGGAAACTTCTCTTGATGACTTCCCCATTCTTCAAGAGTTTGTAGATGTGTTTATGTCAGAGCTACCTGGTATGCCTCCTCATAGGGCAGTAGACTTTCACATTGATCTTGTACCAAGATCTGAGCTAGTTTCTAGAGCACCTTATAGGATGACCACTAATGAGCTTAATGAGCTGAAGATACAGCTTGAGGAACTGATAGAGAAAGGACACATTCGTCCTATTGTTTCTCCTTGGGGTGCACCAATTATCTTTGTAAAGAAGAAAGATGGGTCGCTTAGGCTATGCATGGATTACCGACAGTTGAACAAAGTTACCATCAAGAATCGGTATCCACTTCCTAGGATTGATGACTTGTTTGATCAGTTGCAGGGTGCCCGAGTCTTCTTAAAGATAGACCTCAAATTTGGTTACCATCAATTGAGGATCGTGGATAGTGATATTCACAAGACCGCATTCTGCACTAGATATGGCCACTATGAGTTCACTATGGTTCCATTTGGTCTTACGAATGCTACAGTTGTGTTCATGAGGCTTATGAATGGAGTATTATGTACCTTCCTTGACAAGTTTGTAGTGGTGTTTCTCGATGACATCTTGATATATTCCAAAGATGAAAAAGAGCATGAGGAACACTTGAGGCTAGTGTCGCAGTGTCTTAGAGACAACCAGTTATATGGTAGCTTGTCAAAGTGTTCCTTCTTCAGATATGAGGTTAAGTACCGAGGTCATGTTATTTTAGGTGATGGGATCTCAGTAGACCCATCAAATATAGATGCCATTATGGATTGGCCAACACCTACCACTATGACCGAGGTTAGGAGTTTCATGGGTTTAGCTGGTTACTATAGATGGTTTGTTGAGGGATTCTCTTGAGTAGCACACCCCATTAATTCTCTTCAGTGAAAGGGAAAGAAGTTTGAGTGGATTGAGAAGTGTGATAAGGCTTTTCAGGAGCTCAAGAGAGCACTCACTAGTGCACCCATTATTGTTGTGCCAAAGCCCTCAGCAGACTTTGTGGTTTGCACAATTGCTTCTTTGGATGGTTTAGGAGCAGTCCTTATGCAAGGTGGATGAGATATATCCTTGGAGTCTAGAAAACTAAAGACTCACGAGCTCAACTACCCTACCCATGACCTTGAGCCCACAATAGTGGTGCATTCTTTAGTCAGATGGTGATATTTTCTCTTAGGACATCGGTTTGAACTTCATTCAGACCATCAGAGTCTTCAATACATCTTCACTCATCCAAACCTTAATGCTAGGAAGAGGAGATGGATGGAGTTCTTATGTGAATATGATTTTGATGTCCATTACATCAAAGGGAAAGAGAACATGGTCATAGATGCCTTGAGTAGGAGGCGACACGAGCTTTCTTCTATGACCACTGGCACAAATTTGTGAGGTCGTATTCTTCATCACTTACATGAGGATGAGATGTATGTAGAGGTTTGTGAGTTGATTTGATCTCAGAGACCCCTTGAGGGGAAGTTTCCAGAGTATACTTTGGAGTCTGATGGACTTATGCGTCATAGAGGACGTATCTATATACCTTCTTCCGGAGGATTGCATGAGTTTGTGATGCTTGAGGCTCATAGGACCCCTTATGCAACACATCCTAGAGTGAAGAAGATGCATGCTGACTTGAGGAAATTATATCATTGGCCAGGCATGAGATTCTGGATTGTAGAGATGGTAGATAAATGCCTAGAGTGCCAGAGGGTGAAGGCGGAACACCATTATCCAGGTAGAATCTTTCAACCTCATGAGATACCAGTGTGGAAATGGGACACCATATCTATGAATTTCATAGTAGGTCTTCCTATGTCTTCTTGTCATCATGATGCCATCATGGTGATAGCTGATAAGTTGACTAATGTGGCTCACTTTTCACCTATACGAACTACCTTTACCGCACCAGCAGTGGCACAAGTGTTTTTGTGAGATATAGTCAGAATTCATGGTGTACCTCGTAAGATCATCTCAGATAGAGATTCTCTCTTCACTTCATCCTTTTGGAGAGAACTTTAGGACGCTATGGGTACTAGGCTCAACTTCAGTACAACTTATCATCCTGAGACATATGGAGAGACCAAAAGGGTCAATAAGGTGTTAGAGGACATGCTTCGCATGTATGTCATGGACCATCAGACCCAGTGGGAAGAATACCTACACTTAGTGGAATTTTACTATAAAAATGGGCACCAGACTTCCTTGGGTATGCCTCCCTACTAGGCTCTTTATGGTTGGCCATGCAGGACCCCACTCAGTTGGGATAGGATCAAGGATAGAGTTTCCATTGGTCCTAAGCTAATCAAGGATATGGAGAAACAAGTGACTTTGATTAGACAACAAATTGAGGAAGCTCAAGATAGGCATAAGAAGTATGCAGATGCAAAGAGGATTGATCGAGCCTATCTAGTTGGAGATAGAGTCTTCTTGAGAGTGCGACCACATAAGAGTCCATTCCATTTTGGAAAGGGCTCTAAGCTAGCACCTTGTTTTGTTGGACCTTTTGAGATCCTTGAGAGGATAGGACTAGTTTCTTACCATTTAGCATTGCCACCTAGCCTGTCACACATCCATGATGTGTTTCATGTTTCAGTTTTGAGGAAGTATATTTATGATGAGTCTCATGTGATAGATTGGGATGCCTTGTAGGTGGAGTCGGATGGGCAGCTGGCTTTGGAGCCAATTCGTATATTAGCTCAGCAGACATTGGCTCTTCAAGGCTGAGAGTTGGACTAGGTTAGGGTCCAATGGGATTTCTATGATGAGGTTATAGCCTCCTGGGAGGACACAACACAGATGAGATCATAGTACCCTCACCTCTTCGATGAACTCCATGAGGAACTTCATGCCTAGAGGGGGTGGATGTGAGGCCTACATTAGACTATCTTAGTTTTACTATTTTTTTACTCATACTTTCAATAGTTTATGCTTTGACATAGTTTGACTATTGGAGACTTTCTATACATTTAAGGATCAGTGGGATCCTATGTTATATATTCAGTACCTGATTATGTAATCAGGGTACATTTGAGATGCTTTATGTTTTGATTTATTTCCAGCTATGATGATGTCGTATATGAGATTTAAATGTATGAATGTAATATGATGAATTTGGTTTAGGAAACCAATGCTAGGTTATTTCAGTTCTAATGTAGATGTGGTTTATATGCATGTATATTATTGATTTCGTGTTATGTTTCATTCATGTTGTTTTGGATCTACTGATATGTGCATTGAGTGTGTAGGAAAAGTTGACCATGGATCTAAATCGGGGACCCAGTATTGGAACCTAAGTAAAATTTTGTGCTTTCCAAAGTCCAGTTTATATAAAGAGGCATGGACCTCTTTGTTTATGTGGTTATTTCATAAATGTGGTTTTCATGTGTGTAAATTAGATTAGTAAATGTTCATGTGATTGAGTCATGTCATTTATTTTAATTTAATGTGCCAAATTTGGCAAGTGTTGCAATTTAATGTTGACATGGCTAGTAAAGGGAACCAAGGTTAGTATAGGGTTAACTGAGGTTATCTAGGAGTAGTACCCAAGCTTACCCCTGGGTTAGAAGTTTCTAGAAAGTCTTCTTGACTTAGAAATCCGTAGGTTAACTTCAGGGTTAGTTTAGGAGGGTCTTTTGGACTCCCAAGAGGTAACCGAGGTCAGTTTTAGTTACCCAACTTGGTACCTTATGGGTGAGGAGTCATTTTCAATCATTAATGAGCCTCTAAACTCATTTATTGCACCTCTAAAGTGTCACTTTCAGACATGAACGAATTTGAGGAGTTGTGTAACCTTGGTCAATCTTCCTTTCCTACCCAAGTTGCATGACTCCACCCATGGAGAGTTTAGGAAAGTGGATAGTTAAGGGTTGGTTAGGGTCACCTCACCTTTGGGTTAAGCCTTGTTGTTGTTGGAGGTTTGCCTATTTAGGGAAAGATTAAGGATGAGTTGAGCATTCACCCACTCTCTACCCTTAGAGACAAAATTCAGTTTGAAGGAGCTTTTGGAGGAGGAGCTTAGGAAGGATAGCTAAACACCAAATCATTCCTCATTTTAGCTTGGAATTAAGGTTGGATCTCTTAGAAGTAAATTTTATTTTTTTCATGTGTGTTCTTGAGCTTGAAACTCCATTAATGGAGTCCTATGTATTTTTGAAGTTATTTTCAAAATTGAAATATAATGTTTTGTTTTATGTTGTCTTTATTTTGTGTTGGCTTTCGAATGGGTATCTTCAAGGCACACTCACCCTTGGGAGGAAAAAGTAACCTTGAAGAGGTAGTTGGAATGATTCCAGTTTTAGTGTAGAGTTTCCCATGTGTGGAGGGAAATACATGGGGTTTCACGATACCCATGATGCCAAGTAGGCCCTAAGAGGCACCTGGGGGGCATAAGGAGGTTGTTTCATGACTGCATCTTGTGAAGATGTTCATATTAGGTCCATGTGTGGCTTGAGTTTTATTTTCTGATGCTTGGCTTTCTCCTACTGTGAGGTCTACCACTACCCTTGTTTTCAGGAAGGCCTCATGGAGACCTTCCTCTTGTATACCCTTGTGTTGGGAAGTTTTCTTGTGTATGAGTTTTCTGTTTGCTTGCCTTCTTACTATGTATGCCTGATTGTATCCCATTCCAGTTTGGATCACCAAGCTCGGGGGTGGCCTTGTAAAGGCCTAGGTTGGGAGGTGAGCCTCCATGGTCAACCTCAACATATTACAGGTTCCTGATGGGATAGTGAAGACGCATTATACCCTTATGTGAAAGATAGGTATGCCTGGAAAATCATCATTTTGTAACCTATCTTGTTGAAGGTTTTCATTGTTGCAAAGTTGTAATAAGACCATTGAGAAAAATTGTTATCCTTCATTATTTATAACCATTGTAATTGTATGGCTTCCATTATTTCATAATTCAAAAAGGGACTTTCAGGGGTTTATGCAAACCATATTGCTTGTAGATTTTTTAATCAAATTTATAATGAGATTCAATGTACAAATATAAATTACTCCCTGTTTGAGATCTTAAGATAATGTGTAAACTATAATGCTTGGTGAATTTTCTATCCTTATGGTGACATGAAGGTTCTAATGGATAGTGAAAGCTTGTTTTATTTTGTAACAAGGAAGGAAGTATATATATCATGTTGAGGCAAATGAGTTATTCTCTATTTAAAATTAATCAAGTTTAAAGCTTGAGGTTGGAGTCTTAGCTAAAATTCCTAGATAGGATAGATTAGTTATTTAGTGATTTTTGGGTTAAATTTGTTCTCAATGAATAATGCCATTTTAATACTAACACCTAGTTTGGTTATATACAAAATAAATAGAAATTTAAATATATTTTGGGAATTGATGTTTTTGAGGGAAGAATTTATTTTTTTATGTATTTTAGTAAATTCTAGAAATTATTTGAAAAAAAATTTATGCTTAAAATTAAATTTTTCTTCCACCAATCTATTTAGAATAAATTATGGAATTTAATCATGTAATTAAATTTAAAAAAATATGCTCCTAAATGCCCACTTTTTTAAGGTATCCAGTCTGAATTTTCACCATTCCTTTTTTTTAAAATTATTTCCTATTGTTTTGTTCAGAGTAATATAAACATTATTATATTGGTAAATGTTTTTTTTTAAAAAGAAATGATTAACTTTAAAAAAAAAAAATGAAAAAAAAAACTCTTTGTTATAGCGCAGAGTGTTGTCTTGCAACATATTTTTTTTAACGAATTTAGGGATGGGGCGTAGTCGAAGCCACCCCCNCCCCTCTCCCCACCCGTGCTCCCCCTCCCCCTCTCCCCCCCCCCGCGCTCCCCCATGCTCTTGGTAGGGTGGCCGTGGCTGGGCAGCGCCAGACCCGCGCGCCACCACTGTGCAAACAGTGGTGGGCGGGGCGGCCGCCGCGCTAGGCCGCGCCACCACTATATTTTTTGCCTCCCCCTAGACTATACGGGCGGTCGTGCTGCCACCTACAGCCACCACCGCTCCTCCGCATATCCCTTCCACACCTCTCCTTCGCCCCTGCGAAAGCTAAAGCATTTTTCTCCGCCACCGCTTGCTTCTTAGACCTGCGCATTAAAAGTTAGGGTTTGTTTATAGACTGAGCGCTTTTGGGGCATAAGGGGATTTTGGTGCTATGTTCATACTTAGTAATTTTTTTATTATGAGTTTGAAATGTTTATTTTAGGGTTAGGTTAGGATTGGAAAAGATTTTGTCTCGTTAGAAATAGATGTTTTATATATATATATATATATATATATATGTAAATAGATTTGATTTTATATGTATATGGATAGATTTGATTTACAGGTAAATTAGAATTATATATTTTGTTTAAAAAAATTAGATTTAGTTTTTAAGAAGTTGATTTAGATAATGTTATCATAATGTTTTATTATTAGATGAAATTCTTTTTAAATTAGAGGATTTTTTTTTTTTAAATTGATTAAATTAGAATTGTAGTTAATGTATTTTTTTTATCATTATTATATATTTTTTTAGATCAAATATGGTTGATTTTAATAAAGTTACTATATCATTTCTCATCGACTCTCTTCATTAGAAACTAATTATTGCATAGTTTATTAATTTTTAAATAAAGGGGAATTAAATTAAATGCTTTAAAATTGAGGTTATAATTTAATCCAATAAATCAATTTCTTGCTCTGTTAGACATTTTTATCTTCTGGCGGGTATAGGCTACCTCTCTTTGTCACGTCATCCCTTTTTAGGGTATTTTCTATGTCATCGGCCTAATCGAGTATGCTTGACTTTTGGTCAATTGAGGTCAAGCCTTGACTGTTTGTCTTGATATTTGAACCAGGTGCTCCCTGTAGCCTTTGGACCCTAGGAGTTTAGTTTCACATTGATCGGAGATAGTTGAATTTTTGGTCAAATGTGAGTTGACTTTATGGTCAACTATCTTGGTTTGCATGCCTAAGCCCTCCATAGGACTTAGTAGGCCTTGGTAACTCCCTTTCACATATTTTAGAGTATAGTTGACTTTTGGTCAACTCTAGTTGACTTTTAGTCAACTGTCACGATTTACATGCCGATCGAGGTATCTAGTTTAGGAGTCCTTGTAGGATAGTTCTAAGAGATATCCTACCCCATACGACCTTCCAGTTATTGATTCTCTTATGTACGGTTTTGCGTGCACCTGCTATACCATTGAGGTAGCATAACCTCACATTTTAGTGCGTTTTAAAAAAATTTCGTTGGTGTGTTTTTGCCCAACTTTTGGGCATGACAAGGTTTACGTTCCTGAGTCAAGAACTCTAAAAAGAAGGATGAGAATCCTTGTTTCACTGTTATTTTCTATTTTCAAGTTTATAGTTTGGCTTGTTAAGCTTTGTGCTAAACTGATCATAGTGGTTTTCAGGATGTGTTATCAGTTGTTGCAATAAAATGCAATAGATAAATCAATATAACCCTTAATCCACTGTCATAAGTTATTGAGAAGTAGTAATCTATAGAAGGTACACTTTCCTGAGCCTATGGAGCTCAAAGAAGAAGGAGGATTAATCCTCATTAATTAGACTTTTACTTGCATGATTCAGGAATTGGGAATCTAAGTGTCAAACATTTATGTTGTATTAAGATTCTGCAAGAAAAAGATCTAACAGTATGAAAGATTACATAATTACTTAGTCAAAATTGGTTTTACAAGGACAAATGACAACAATAATTTGTACTTAAAAACTAAAAAAGGTAAAGGGATATTTTTAGCTGAAATATTTGTTGATGGTATCATATTTGGAGGTCAAGATGCTTTATGCCAAACATTTTCAAATGAATTACAAACTGAATTTGAGATGTCTATTTTTAGAGAGATCAAATTTTTTGTTGGTTTGCAAGTTTATCAGATGAAGAAAGGTATCTACAATACTTTATCTAAATATATAATCAAGGATATATTGAAAACCTTTGGCATGGAGGAATCAAGACTAGTAGGTACAACCATGGCTACTGGATAGAAACTATCAAAGACTGATGATACAACAGAAGTAAATCAAACCTTGTATAGGTCAATGATTGGGAAGCTACAATATGTTGTTCACAAAAGACCAGATATTGCATTAGCAGTTGGAATTCTTGTAAGATTTTCTACAAATCCTAAAGATAATCAATGTTAGAATAACTGAGAGGGGGGGGTGAATCAGTGGCCTTAAAAATAATTCCAATAATCCAACCAAAACTTATATCACAAATATAATATCCTCTAGTTATCTTTCAGTCCATCAAGATGTATGCCTTATGTAATTCTAACAAATATATAATGTTTGGTAATATATATTGTTTATCTCTTTCTAGCCTTTACTGAATAGCAGCAATTATACTTAGTGTTTACCGACCAATCTAGTTTTAGTAATGTGTAAAGTAAACAATCCATGCAATGAAAGAAATACACATTTGACACATGGATTTTAATGTAGAAACCATGTTAAGGGAAAAACCAATTGGGACCAGTAACCCATAATTTTCACTCTTTTGAAGTGAGCTCAGTGAAGAGCCAACCCTGTTAAAGGTTACAAACACATTGTCAAGTGCGACCTTATTAGAGGATTCAAAACTAATAGTTTGTCTTTTTACCTAGCATTCACTATGCTATCAACACAAAAACCTTTTGATAATCTTGAGTATCTCAATACAATAAGGATGGCTAAATCCCACTCAGTTAAGAGATTTTCTGAATCAATGGTTAAACTGAAACAGTAAATGATATGTTCAACAATACAACTTTAAGTTGCAGATTTTCAGATCTATTGTTAGTCCAATAATACCTCTTTGGTCAATGTTCACTTCAGTTCCTTTGCTCTCATCTTTGTTTTTCTTGGTGAATTCTCTATCCTCTATTTCTCGGTGTTAGAAGAATTTCTTGGCTTTGTTCTTCAGCCTGTATGATCAGATTTGCATGAAGACTTCTATCTTCACTAGAATTATATTTAGTATTCCTCTTTTCATAATGAATTCCTTGTCTCTTTATATAGACATGATTTCACCATTCTATCTTCTTGTTTTTATCGTAGATCACTTCTTGATCCGCAAGTCTCGCCATGTTTTTCTTTATTCTATAAAGTTCTACTTTAGTTTTATTCCACAAATCTCACCTTGTTAACTGTGAATAAAACTAGCTTTAAATCTCCTTATTATCTTTAGTTTATGTGTTCAATGAAAATAAAACAATCAATCAGTTAACTCTAAATATAGCTCTGCCAACTAAATTGTTTTTTCATTTTCTAACTCTAGTTAGTTTCAATCAAAGACTTCAGTTGTGCTCAGTCAACGACTTCAGTTATGCTCAGTAATCACTTGCTCGGTTTATACTATGAACTGATCTACTCGGTATACACTGTGAAATCTCACTCGGTGTATATATTACCGACGACATAAACTTTGTCTTTTTAGATATTTAAGGTTAATGACAATATTTTTTTGAACAATCAAACCATATCAATTTGACATCAATAAAAATACAATATATTAACTAATTTAATGTCTTGCATTCACTTTTTTAGCTCGGTGATCATCAACTTATCATCTTCAAACATTCAATTAGTTATAGTTCATCAATCTCTCCCTTTGGCATTGATGGCAACATATTATGAAATATGTCATATCATACCGAAATTATTGTTTTATAACCAATTCAAGTATCTGACTCTCGGTAAGCTCTTCTAGCTTAGAATTGATTATTGTTGAGTGCTCCCCCTTTCTTTATTCCCTTAAATGGATAGGTGTAGCAATTCTATCTTCTGCTTCTATCTCTCCCTTTCTTGTAGAATATTTTCTCTTCATCATCGTTGGATCTTTCACTCCTTTTGTAGAAACTTATTTCTCTAATCTTTTCTCTCCCTTTGACTAGTGTTCTTCTCCCTGATGGATATTTCATTTAATCTCTCTTCCTTTGTATGATCATGATAGATATTTCATTGAATACTTCTCTCCCTTTTACAACAATGCCAAACAAAAATATATCATTGAATCTCATGTCCATCAAAAATATAGCTCTGGAGTATACAACAATATCTCTGGTGTGAGGTTTAGATAAGTACCTTCTTATACTGATATGTCATTGCAGTCCATATCTCAACTTGCATCAACATGATTAATCTTCTGATAATGTGTAGGCTGATGCAGCCTTCTAGTCAGCTTAGTGACCAGTAGACAAGGGTTGAACCCCTAGTCTATTCCTTAGGTACTCCAATGTATCTTTTGGAAATGGTTTTGTGAATATGTCTGCTAATTATTCTTTGGATTGTACATATTCTAGTATCACCTCTTTCTCTTGTACTTGTTCCCTCAAGTAATGATACTTAATAGCTATGTGCTTTGTCTTAGCATGCATCACAAGGTTCTTTGAAATGTTTATAGCACTAGTATTATCACAATAGATAATGATTGGTTCAAGAATTTCTTCATTCATACCTTTTAGTAATTTCTTGATCCATGCAATGTTAGAGCAATTTGTAGTAGAAGCCACATATTCTACTTCTACAGTTGATTGAGATATGCATCCTTGCTTTTTACTTATCCATGTGACCAGTCTATCACCCATAAAGAATGCTCCTCATGTTGTGCTCTTTCTATCATCTATGTTTCCATCCCAATCAACATCAGTATAGACTTGTAGCTCAAATTTTCCTTCTTTATTATACCGTGCAAACCATAGTCTTCTGTATTCTTCAGATATCTCAGAATTCTTGTAACAAAAGTCATGTGTGATTTCTTAGAATTAGTAGAGAAACTTGAAACTATACTAACTGCATGTGCTATATCTGGTCTAGTGTGTACAACATACATTATTTTGCTAATCAAATATCTGTATAAGGTCTTATTTACCTCGATTGTCTTGTCTTCCTTTGTCAATTTGCATCCAGTTTCCATAGGTGTTCCAACTAGTTTGGAGTCCTCCATCTTGAATATCTTTAGAATTTATTTGATGTATTTGGATTGTGTGATGTAGATGCCTTCATCTTGTTGTAGAATCTGTAGACCAAGAAAAAATTTAATCTCTCCAAATATTGAAATTTCAAATTCTTTTCTCATTTCATCAACAAATGACTTGCATATCATATCATTACCTCCAAATATGATATCATCAACAAATATCTCAGAAATCAGAATCTTATCATCAGTATCTCCTTTCAAATATAGAATACTATTATCACTTGTTCTAAAAAATCCAATACTAATGAGATAAGAGTGAAGTCTTTCATACCATGCTCTTGGTGCTTGTTTCAATCCATGCAAGGCTTTGTGTAGTCTACAAACCATGTTCCTCTTGTTAGGATCAACAAACCCTTCAAGTTGTTCAATGTATACCTCCTCTTCTAGTATTCCATTCAGAAATGCATATTTAACATCCATTTAGTATACTTTGAATCCTTTGAAAGAAGCCTAATAAAGTAGAATTCTTACTCCTACTAGTCTGGCAATGGGTGAAAAGGTTTCTCCATAGTCAATACCTTCTTCTTGTGTGTTAACATTGCATATACAAATTTTCAAATTTTCATGCTTTGGCAATTTTTCTCGCATCTTTTGATTCAAAATCCATGTCTTTTCATGTCAAAAAAGCAAATTTATGGTTAAGTCTTCAAATTGCCTCATTCTAAGCTTTAGTCACACACCCACGATGATATTTTAAAGTGTCTTTTCAGATGCGCGAGTGAGCGACGAGTCATTTTTAAGTAAATCGTGTAGTCGCGGTCATGTCTTGTTTAGTTAATTTAGGTGCGCGAGTGAGCAACTTGGTCATTAATTTGTGTTAATCACGTAGTCACGATGTAATTTTGAAGCCAGGTTATTAGTGTACGATTGAGCGAGTTTGAAATATTTTGTATGTTGCTCACTCGCGAGGGATCAAGTTCTATGTTAAAAGGTTCACCAAGTCAATGATGAGTTAAGTTTTTATGTATTGCATAGTCGCGGTGGTCTTAGGTATTTCACTTTTTGGTCCACGACTGAGCGAGTGATGTAAAAGAAGGTCTAGTCACTCACTCGGGCTAAGTTATTATGCATATCATTTGAACCTATGAGTGCATGAGGAAGTCATATTTTTAGTACTTCTCACTCGTGCAAGTCTTAATTGTTGTCTTTTGTGCAGTGCGAGTACGCGATACAATATGTTTTGGTCATCAGATGGTCCTTGTCGCTCAATCACACAGGAAGTATTTAGTATTTTTAAAGTGTGCGAGTGCATGACTAAATGATCAGTTTTGTTCTCGCTCACTCACCAATGATCCATTGTTTCAAATGATAAGCGTGCAAGTGCGTGATGAAGAAAAATGGAAAGTTGTCTCTTAGTCGCTCGTGAAGGAAGTTAAGTTAAAACAGATCAACAAGTGAGAGATTAATACATTGTGAAGGTGTGGTGAAGGCACTTTCTCAGTAGCAAAGGATTCATTCATAAAGAAATCTCAGCAGCGAGTATGCGACTAAAAAAAAAAAGGTCATCGCTCACTCGCTAATGCTTATGAACTAGAATATCTTGTAGCGCGAGTGAGCGACTAAGTAAAAGTGCATAATGAAAATAGTCATCACTCACCCGCAGAGGTATAAAGAGAAATCAGAAAGCCATAGTGACTGCATAACCAGAAAATAATATATGATTGTTTTGAAGAATCGCTCACTCACTCAAGCGCAAAGCATGATAAGTAGAGGTCAGCGAGTGTGCGACTGAGAAGTGATTGAGTAATAAAGATCATATTGCTCACTCGCAAGGTTTCAAGGAAAGTAAATTTTTGAGTGGCGATTCTATGACTGATAAAATGAGAAGTAACGCCGCTCACTCACTCAGGTATAAATACAAAGCATAAAGAGATAGAGAGTGCGTGACTATCAAATGATGAAGTTTCCAGTTAGGTCATCGCCTAGTTGTGAAGCATATGAAACAAAGCAAAGATAGATCGCGAGTGTGCAAATGCTTAAAAGGAAAGGTCTTGTCAATCACTCAAAAGGAAAAATTTGAATATAAGCAAGGTACAGTGGGTTAGAAACAAGTTGACAAGTGGCTTATTTTAGGCTTACGAGTGCAAAAAGAGAAAAACATGTGTACTCTTTTTCCAGCAGGGATCATACAGTGTGAATTAATGGTAGCATTATTTACAGAGAGATGATTGCATGATACTTCAAGTATGAGAATTTGGCATTCAAGTGGACAAGACACTGATTTGATGGCTATAAGTATGAATGATTAAGCTTGATTTTGTATAGTTTTCAATTCTGTATTCTAAGATTTTATGTGAAGAGCGACAGAGCTTGTTTTTCTAAAATAGAAATATGAAGAAGAAAGATGAGTCAAGCTACTACCATTGCTGCCTCAGAGGGGTCTGAAAAGAAGAAGGCTACAACAAAGAAATATATAGAGGAATTTTATGATTTGTTGCCTAGTACATCAAACGCAAAAAGTGCCAAATGGGATGAGTGGAAGGATAGATGGAGTCAGTGCAGAAATCCTGTCACTATAGGTTACTCAGGTAATACTCTGTTTCATTATTTTGGGAACAATAGAATTAAAGCCATCCCAATTTGTAATCCCTAGGATTTAAACATGGCTAAATTAATTGTGCCTGATATATATGTGGATGTAGAATTAATTAGGGAGTTGGCTAAGAATTACTTCCCAGTAGCTAGGGTAATTAGGAAAAAGAACAAGGAAGCCCTAATGCATATCAATAGGAGGTCAATAGCGGAGGTTTTTGGAATTACTGGTGCATTATGCAAATAAATTGACCTAGACAAGATAAAGGCAAACTATAAGAAAAGGGAGAAATTGGTTAAGAAATATGAGATGCCTAGATTCATGCCTAGAGTAGAAAGAAATCTGGTGATAATCCCAGATAATGTTCAGCCTCCTTTTGATTTGTCCATTTTTCACCATTACGTCAAATGCACAGTGTATGGCTTGAGCAGGGTGTTAGGTTTTGATGGGGATGCTACTCTCGCTGTAGACCTACTAATGATGGCTATGAACATTATACATCCAGAGGTCAATTCAGATTCAAATTATGTGGGGTACCTAGTTGAAGCCATACATGTAGCACTGGTAGACATACAAAATAATGTCCCTATCCCAACTTTCAAACATTATTCTCATGTGATGCTTATGATTCTAATTTAAAACAAGGCTTCCATGGACAAAGAACTACAACTGTTTGATTCAAAATATGGTGTCAGCATGTCGTTTCAAAGGTGGACCCTGGTATGGGACAGTTCCTCTATAAATTCATCTTTTGTATGTTTCTCTAACTGGATTGTAGATCCAATCTTTGATTTACTAGGAGATGATAGGGAGAGATTTCCAATTAAGGTTATGATAATTATAAGGCCTTATCAGTTTGTTGAGAAGTGGCCAATCACTCACAATTGGGGGGATTTATTTTTCTTTGATCATTTCACTATCATTAGGGTATATGGTTGTTCTCAACCTCCTCATATCCTCCCTAAATTTGTGCCTCTTAGAGTTGCATTTTTAGAGTTTGTTTGGCAACTTACTTGGGTTGATAAAGAATTCCTAGAAGGAAACAGGAGGGGTACTTTTATCCCTAGATTATGGGTGGCCTTTTATTTTTCTATTGGGAAAAGAGTGTTTGATTTGATCAATGACTTTCTAAAACAATATAGAATGTCTACAACTATTGCTAGATTCTGTGACCCTAATTTTTTTTATAAAAATAACTCTGAAAGGTATGGTTTCTTGGGTAACTGTCAGAGATCATGAGCCTCTAGATGAGGAAGATATTGTAAGAAACAAGTTAGAAAAAGATGAAGTCCAAGAGAGAAGAAGGAAATGGAATGATCTTCTTAGGGCAGAAGCTGAATGGAAGGAATCAGATAAGACTTTTTATGGTTTCTTCCCTGACCTCCCATACTTGAAAAGAATGGAGGAAATGCTTAAATCTTATGACACCTTGATGGCACAAGTACCACAATTCAGTGCTAAGGATGTACAATCTCAAGGATCTCCAATTCCTATTGCACTACATGACAAGGAACATCAAGAAAAACAATAGGTACATCAGGAAAAATAGGAGGAACAGAGCCAAGAAGAAGAAGAAATTGGTGAAGAGGCTACTTCTGTTAGAGAGCCACCCAAGTAAAAATAAAAAACAAAGAAAAAGAGGGGGCAGGATAGGAAGAGTTTGGCCAAGGATGTGATAACAGGACGTGGCAAATATTTCAAAAAGTTAAAAAGGTAATTATAGAAAGAGCCACAAGCTGAAGTTCAAGGGGATAATCACATGACACTGTTTGGAGAAGCTGATGAGAGGATAATGATAGAAAATAAATTCATGAAAGATGATGAATTCATAAAATATAAAGAGCTCAAAAGATTTTTGATCAAAATGAAACAAAAAGACTTGAGACAAAGTCTAACCATAGGTGAAGAATATGCAGACAAAAATGAAGAGATTGTGAAGACACTCTAGGATTATGATCTTGAGAGTGAATAAATCACTGTGGAGCAGGCCAGATTTCTAGTACAAAATAGTGGATTAATGTTGATTCCTAGTTGGGACATACAGTCCACATTTATCATCAATCAGATTAGGAGACAAGAAGATCCCCTATTGAAAATAGAGTTTGAGATGGATGAAGTTTTGAAAGGATCAGGATTTGATCCTAAATCCAAGACTCCAGCTATCTGGTCATTGGCCCCTGGTACACAAGCCCTCTGTTCGTGACCATAAGAGAGGAAAAGAGAGTAGACAGGATGATTTGGAATCTAAAAAACACCAGTGACACAGAGATAGCTCAGTTGATGACCCAAGTGTCTTTCATGAACCTAGCAAACGTTGATGATTTATCTAAAAGGTATGAAATAACTTTTGGCCAGATGATGGCCTTAGCAAAAAAGAATGAAGAGGCGGTGGTTCATAACCACACATTGGAGGAGGAAACTACAAAATTAAACAAGGAATTAGTGGAAAGTAAGAGAGAGAAGACTCCAGTCCCTACAGAAATAGAAAAAGTTTAAATAGATGTTGCCACTAAAATAAAGGGAGATCCAGCATTGGCAGAAGGCCAATCCAAAGAATTATCATACGATCAGAGTGTAAATATCATGTTTGTTATATTGCATATAATGGACAAATTAAAGACAACCATGTTATACAGTGATGATTTTCCAGATAAAATCACAGATACAATTGAAATGATCAATGAAAGTGAATAATACATATGGCTTCTTCAATGTCAAGGTTGACTTAATAAATAATAAATTTAAACTATTTGGTGAGCAATGCCCTCCCCTGATCCCAAAGATATATGATGAAGTTGGCATTCTAAATCCACAATCCGATTAGATAGATGGATTTTACAAGATATTTATGGATGAGGAGATGAAGCAATGCCTGGAGAAGGATGTCAATGCTGAATATTGCAATGAACTGATTTAAAACCTCTTCAAGGTTGAGAGAGATATGGCAAAGTTTGTTTCAGAGGCAAGAACAACCATTGATGCCAGATGGACAGAAGCTGTGGGGAAGCTAGAACAGGTAAAGAAATTTGATTGGCCCACCAAAAAAGAGGTAAATAGGTGGGAAACAAAGCTGAAAGGATGAAGAGGATATTGTCAACTGCACCAACAAACCTTGTTCAGACTTCACCAACTTTTGCCACCTGTTTTCTGTTACAAATTTTGTTTTTATGTTAACTGCAAAATTGTTTTTGAAAAGGATTTTGTAAATCTCTCCCATGTAGTTTGTAGCTTGTTGCATCCTTAGTTATAAAAGGATTCCAAGACTACTGGGAAGAGGATAGCCATTTTCCATTTGGAAGTACAAGTTTAAATGTACAAACTCTAGTTTAAGACTAATATATTTTTAGGGTTTTGAAATACTGTTGAATGTAATAGCAATTTTGATTATGAATACAAATGAAATCCATCAATAATTTCTGAAACATATGATGAGTATTTTGTCTTCATTATGGTCTTCTGAATTTTATCTAAATTGAATTCTCAAGGAATGTTCAATTTATACATCTGTTAGGAAGATTTTGAAATAGTTTTAGGGTTCTTTCAAGGAAAGATTAAAGATTGCCTTAGGGTTGTTTCAGTAAGAGTCAGGGTTTATAATGAATTTGATGAGTTAATTTTTTATGTGTGAGGATAGATATATAAGGTATACCTTTGTTTATGTCAGATGTTGTAGTTGTCTTAAATTTTTGTTCATTAGCAAAAAGGTTAAAGCTATGCAGCAGTGACTCCATACCCTAGGATTAAGCACTGGTCTATTTTCCATTGAATTAGGTGACTATCACTATTAAAATTGATCTTTACTTTTATGTTTGATCTGTTCAATAAATGTTACAATGGTCAGCCCCTGTAATTCCATTCATACTCTACTAGAATAATTTAGTGATTTGATTGTTCTGAGTTGGAAGGGTAATCTCGCCCGAGTTTATGGAGCTAAAAGTGTAGACGGTTTAAAAACCCTATTTCTGTCATTCTGTATCTTGCTTGGTCAGTGTCTGGGATACATAGAGCAAGCTCTTTGAGAGTATTTTTATGTCAAAAAGAAAAGGAACTAACAAAAAATGGGGACTCTACTGGGGAATTCTTTCAAGGAATGTGTGAAAGGTTAGTCTGAAGATAATATTTCATATACATAAATTCCTTGAAGTCTAGTTTTTGAAATCACAAGTTGTGTATTGCACCTTTTTGAATCATATCCTCTAATATCATTGTCAAAGTGAATTTTCATTATTTTATTCCCAAAAATTTTTGGGTGGCAACTCCGAGTTATTGGTTACAGTGTTTCTAAGGGGAACATTAGCAGATCAAGTGTGTGAGATTTCATTTTGGATAAGATGAGGAATACAAAAGCAAACACAAAGAATAACTCTCAAGCAACATCAGAGAGTGATGTTTCTAAATTTTCTAGAAGGAACCATTCTAGGAAGGGAGAGTCTTATAACAACACATCTTGGAAGCCTAGATCTATAGGCCCTAGCTAGTCCTTAGGCACTATTCCTGAGAAAGAAATTAATGAACCTTTGAATCCTGAGTCTAACACAACTGGCTATTTTGAGGATATATTTAACCCTAGACCAAAGAGTGTGTATCAAGAAAAGGGGTAAACATCTTCCTATTTTAAGGGTATCCCTTATGAACCAGTTGAAGACCAAAAGGGAGATAATCTGATGAATATATATGATTCTTCCAGTCCTGATATTAAGGGAGTCCTCATAGATAATGACCTTTTGAAGAGGGAATTAGATGAATTAATGCTTATCAAGAAGAAAAATGACGAGGCTAGAGAGGAACAAATTACAAATGCAATCACTGAGAGAGAGAATTTGAAAAAGCAGGTTTCCCAATTAAAATTGGCAGTTGAGGGTGCTAATGAGGGATTTCATGGCTTGAATAAAGAACTTTTTGGAGATGTAGACACCCTGAGAAAAGAATGCCAAGAAAGAGAACACCTACTTAAGAAAAGTGATTCCAGAGATACAGGCCCTGTGGTGAGGCAAGTCATTAATTATGAAAGTAAAAAACCTCCTAAGTCTCAGATATCTACACAAAATGTATCAACAGCTAATGTTACACAAACAGATGTTGATAAAGGAAATAAAAAAATCACTAGCATTAAATTTTCTAAACCTAAGATTGAAGAGGGTATATCTCAGGATATGTTTTCACTGGATATGGAATTAGAAAGGGCCAGAAAGGCCAAGGATGATATTGCAAGGAAATTGGAAAAAATAGAACTAGAAGCTGTTGCTGTAGAAATGAAAAGAAGGATTTCCTTCTTGAGTTCCATGACTAATCCCAATGTAAAAAATATTGCTACTGCAGCTAGTCAAACTATGCCTGTATTTAATTCTAGTATTCAGACCAATAATGCTAATGAAAATACCCAGGCATATGGTACAACTCAAGGAGTTGTATCACAGTCAAGAGTTAGTTGACTTAACAGAAATATTAGCCACCAAAATGTAGGCATTGGTCAGAATATTGGTAATATTGGCCAGAGTGTTGGCCAGAATATGGGCACTAATTTTCAAAGAAGACCTATTCATTTAGAGAGATATAGGAAATTGTTTTTTGATGGTATCCCTGGCCAACCAAAACTTATTCCTAATGAGGTCATAGATAAGATTCCCAAATTTAGTGGGAATAATGCCATAACTGGTGAAGAACATCTAAAAGTATTTTCGGATACAATGAATGATTATGAAATTGGAGATGAGGATGTTGTGATGAAATTATTTGTGCAATCCTTAACTGAGGATGCAAGAGACTGGTACCAAGGTTTTCTGAATCATAGTATCTATTCTTCGGATGAATTTTTTAGAATTTTCAAAGAACAGTATGGTGACAAGATAAATTCTAGTTTTATGTTGAATGAATTCAACATTGAAAAAATTTACTAATAAAGGCATTGTTGAATTTAATGTAAGATTTCAAAAGGCTATATACAAGTTGTTCCAAGGATTGAGACTAGATGAAAATGTATGTGTCACCACCTACTGTAATGCTTTGGATGGGAAGATAGCTTATCTACTTAGAGATAAAGATCCTCAAACCATGAGAGAAGCATATAAGTGTTGGAGATTTGATTCTGAACAGTTGATTGATTGTATGTTTGTCATTGATGACAACATATAATACACAACAGTACTTTTGTATGTACTTATCCATATGATGACATGAAGACTTGCGTGGATAGATAAATGTTGTTGACATGTTTATTATGCTATTTTCATACACACAGATCTAGATATGAAGTTTTAGTAAAGATATGTAATTCTGTTATTGGCGGTTACAGTTCTGGGAGTATAACGGTTTAAGGCTGACATATGTGAGGTATTCTTGAGTTGTGCCTATCTTTAGGATATGCGTGTGTATATTCATGATTAGTTATGATTTGGTGATATTAAACCAAAGGTGCCAAACATGTTTCAAGAAGATTGCAAAGTTATGGTTAAATTGGTGAAGCCGACTTAGTGAAGTGACACATCTATTTAGTTTATACTTGAGCGGTTGTAATTATGCTTGTGCGCTTAGTAGAGACGACAAGAATGTTATGAAGATTTTTCTAACAGGTCCCATGATCTCATACTTGGTGTATGTACTTATAGAAGGTCATTTGTGATAAGAAGAGTTGTGAAAGCCAGAGATAAGAAAAGCATAGTAGAGTGTTAAAGCAGCAGAGCTATATTTATCATATGTTGATAATATAGATATTAAAGTTGAAGCTTTCAGAATATAGATAAGATTGTTGTAGTGCTTTACAAGAGGTTAAAGCATCAGTGCACAAAAGGAACTAATCAGACAAGTAGTGTCATAAGCAATAGTTCATCTTGTTGATACAGTGTGTATCAAATATCTAGAAGGTTGTAGCCTTCACCACTTGGATAGTGAGTCCACCACCCCTAACAGGGTTATTGTAAAAGACTCCTAATAGGGTTAGACCCTTAACCAGGTCACTATACTACTGCATTGTAATGAACAACTC
>MU225447.1:5039465-5066173 GCA_018584345.1 Thuja plicata
AGCTTGAGAAGAAGTGAAATTTGGATTCTAACTATAAAAATAAAATTGGTACTATACATATATTGCTTGGGTTTGTCTTTGACTAGTTAAAGGGGTAAAGATGATTAAGCTGTCTGTTGTAGAGGTGATTTATATCAAATCATATCATTTGATATTAACCTTTAATCTAGTATAATGTTAGATTGTGTAATTAATTAAATCAAATTTGATCATTAAATCAACTCATGATGTTGAATCAATATCTGTCAGCATATAGTAATGAAAACGATGTGGCTGAATAAGTCAGACAGATTTAAACAAGAAAAATTAACATATGACACTGATACAAGCATGTAATGACAATTGTGACTTTGCTTGAACACCGAACATAGATAGTCCTTTGAATGCTTAAAGACCAAGTCCTAAATCATACTCTAGCTTAAGCATTAACACAAGACCAAGACAGGCCGGGAGCTAACATAGGTGGGCCTTACCAACTATTAAAAAATTATATAAAAATTAATATTTGTAAAAATAATCACAAAAGACAATAAAAAAGGATGCAAATAATCATTTATGCAAGTTTCACAAATTGACAATCAATTGATCCAATGATCAATGGCAAGCACTTTGAGTATAATATTTATATTATTCATGAATTTAAAGATACAATGTACAAAGTAACATACAAAATAAGGGGCATATTTAACTCATTGTATATATATATGGGAAATAAATACATGTAACCCTTATTAAATAATTGAACAACATTATATGTATATGTATCATAAGTCTTAATAATGGAAAATATTATATGTATCTGAACATTTTTTAATAATTATAGTCATTCAATAATTGATTGATGATGAACCTGCAAACCTTATTCAGTCATTGAACATTCTCAAATTAGTGATACGAAGGGCAAATCGTTGATCTATAAAACTTGTATATTGGATCTATAGTGGATCCAACCACACAGTAGATTACCATGAGTGGTCATGCTAACCCAGAAAGGATACACGCACTAAGAAAATCTCAGAAGGATACGAAGTATGTCACATATACATTAAACAAGAATCACTACATTGGGATAAGATGCCCATTACACCTAAATGAACCTGGCCATTTCTCCTCTGGAAATATTAATGTTGTGTGGCTATAAATGCAAAAGGTGAATACTAATCCCAACAGCAAGAGTCTATACATATTATATATATATATATATACATATTTTATACGATAATATATTAAAAAAAAAAATTTAAAATGGCATAGGCTGTCGAAATTTCAACACAAGGCACTTATCATATTGATGGCGATGCTATACAATCGATGACATGATCAACCATTGTTCATCGCACTTTTGACACATGACACTAAGCATATCGATGCCGATGCTATACAATTGACAACATGATCAACCATTGTGCATCACAATTTTGACACACGACACTTAGTTTTTCGACGCCGATGCCATAGTCTCGACGCCTTCATCGAGCAGAGTTTGTCGACATTTAGACTGACGTTGGTCGCCTTGATGGAAAGCAAGGTCCAGGCTGGACCAAACATTTCAATGCATCTTCCGTTGATAAATCCACCCTATTGGTGTTGAAATATCGATGAAGGTTTAGTGTGACGTAAAATTGACGTAAAAAAGACCGATGATAGTAGTCATCATTTTATAGACCAATTGTTGTCTAAATTGTGACAAATCATCGTCGAAAATAGGGCTAAAATTTACTAGTGAAACATTGTACAAATCTATGATTGGAAAGCTTATTTATCTAACTCAATCAAGACCTGACATATCTAATGCAGTTGGCATTGTTGGAAGATTTGCAGCTGAACCCAAGCATAATCACCTAATGGCAATCAARAGGATATTTAGATATCTTAAGGGAACTATAGACTATGGTTTATGGTATCCTAAATCAGAGAATACACAACTTCATGTGTATACTGATGCAGATTGGGTAGGTTGTATTGATGACAGGAAGAGCACTTCAGGGGGAGCAGTATTTCCTGCAGAAAGGTTGGTATCTTGGACAAGCAAGAAGAAAAATTGTATTTCTCAATCAACGACAGAGGCAGAATATGTTGCAGCAGCACTGAATTGTACAACAATTGTTTGGATCAAGCAGATGGTTAAAGACTTTGGTATTCAAGTTGATTATCCTATTGTTATTCATTGTGATAACACAAGTACTATTAACATGTCTAAGAACCCTGTGATGCACGCAAAGACAAAACACATAGAGATCAAGTACCATTTTCTGAGAGAAAAATTTGCAGACAAGGAAGTGAAATTAGACTATGTAAGCACAAAATATTAGTTAGCAGACATTTTCATGAAGTCTTTAGCAAAGGATACTTTTGCGTATCTAAGGGAGAAGTTGGGAGTAATTCCCTCTCCTAAGTCTGATTAGAGAAAGCAGCAAGTACATCAATCTTGTGTGACTGATGAATGGTTGACTACTCTACTTCTGGAGTAGTACCTGTGCATAATGGTTTATGGTGCCCTTTGCCATTGATGTCAATGGGGGAGTATGTACTAAAAAAAAGGAACAAAAGCAAAGAGAAAAACAAGGAACACATACAAGGAGCTTATACTCTGGGGGAGTATACATATAAAATACAGTCCATGTAACTACAACAATATAGATGAATCTTTGATGAGGATATTGAGAAGATTTCAAAAGAAAGAAGACACCATGAACAGAAGTTGTTTTTATCATATGTTTCCATCAATGCCAAAGGGGGAGATTGTTGGAGATTTGATTCTGAACAGTTGATTGATTATATGTTTGTCATTGATGACAACATATAATACACAGCAGTACATCTATATGTACTTATCCATATGATGACATGAAGACTTGCATGGATAGATACATGTTTTTGAAATGTTTATTATGCTATGTTCATACACGCAGACCCAGATATGAAGTTTCAGTAAAGATATGTAATTCTGTTATTGGCGGTTACAGTTCTGGGAGTATAAGGTTTAAGGCCGACATATGTGATGTATTCTTGAGTTGCACCTATCTTTAGGATATGAATGTGTATATTCATGATTAGTTATGAGTTGGTGATATTAAACCAAAGGTGCCAAAAAAATTTCAAGAAGATTGCAAAGTTATGATTAAATTGGTGAAGCCGACTTAGTGAAGCGACGCGTCTATTTAGTTTATAATTGTGCAGTTGTAATTATGCTTGCGCGCTTAGTAGAGATGACAAGGATGTTATGAAGAGTTGTCTAACAGTTCCCATGATCTCATACTTGGTGTATGTACTTATAGAAGGTCATTTCTGATAAGAAGAGTTGCGAAAGCCAGAGATAAGAAAAGTAGAGCAGAGTGTTAAAGCAACAGAGCTATATTTATCATATGTTGATAATATATATATTGAAGTTGAAGCTTTCAAAATATAGATAATATTGTTGTAGTTCTTTATAAGAGGTTAAAGCATTGGTGCACAAAAGGAACTGATCAGACAAGCAGTGTCACAAGCAACAATTCATCTTGTTGATACAATGTGTATCAAATATCCAGAAGGTTGTAGCCTTCACCACATGGATAGTGAGTCCTTGGACAGTGAGTCCACCACCCCTAACAGGGTTATTATAAAAGACTCCTAATAGGGTCAACCCTTAACCAGGTCACTATACTATTGTATTGTAATGAACAACTCCTAACAGAGTTGAAAGATCTTTTAACAGGGATTACTATAAATAGTATAGTTCTTTGTGGGTGCTAATTCCCACTGGGGTTTTTACAATCTGGTTTCCCCATAATCAAATTGTGTGTTGTGTAATGTTTTATATGAATGTACATTTACTTTGTATCAATCTAGATTAATAAGTATAAGAAAAAGATAGCACTGAGAAGGTCCTGGCAATCACACGCGGGCAAACAAAGAAGGCCACATATCTTCACCCTCCGACAGAGAAACAAAGGATGTTGATAACTGATTCACCCCCCCCCCCCCNCTGATTCACCCCCCCCCCCCTCTTAGTTATCCCTAAACTATTCTAACAATAATTTGTCCATAAACATAGAAAGCAATAGAAGAGCTTCTGGCAAGCTTGGCAAACAGGATGACAGTAGACTCTGGAAAGAGTAAAAAACACAGTCAAATAAAAACCCCAAGGAAGAAGATAAGATGGATGTACTAGTAACTGTGGTGAAAGATCTTTCTGCAAAGGTAGATAAGAATAAAAAAGGGTTTTAAAATAATAGGCCACAGTACCAAAGGCAAGATAAACCTTACAGGCTGCAAGATTTTCCCTATAAAACTCAGTGGAAGGATGGAAAACCTGTTTCAGAAGAATAGATTGGTGCTAAGAACAAAGACATCCTTGATCCATTGAAAAACAACAGTGCACATAATGTGGAAAATAATCCTTGGTGCATGGCCTGTAATATGCCTCATTCCCCTTATCAATGTGTTGTAGCTAAGGGCATGGTGGAGCAGCATGAAAATATTGGAACACAAGAAAGCCAAAGTGAGAAAAAAACCCGTAATAAATATGTGTGCACTTACCATTGAAGATGACAATGGTAGCTTAGAAGAAGAGCCAGAAGAAAATATTTCAATCACAGTAAATAATACAAGCACTAAGTTAGAGCATTTTCAAGTTGGGATGCCTAATGATGAAGAGATAAGATTTCTAACTATTGTTGTTGTGACATAGGAAATAAGTTCACATCAGCTTAGGAATAGAAAGGTTGATCAAAGTGGGAAACAAGCTGATTCACCTATCATCACAGAAGTCATAGGTGAGGAAACTACACAAGGTGAACTGAAGGACACTTTGGTTAAAGAAAATAAAGCTACCCCTACTCATGAACAAAAAACAAGACAATTAAAGGAGAGTAAGGGTAAAACATCTTCTGACAATGGTTTCCCAACCTTTGACATGAAACAAGCCTTATCTTAGATGAAAGTCTCTATCCCTTTACTTGAGATATTTAAAATCAAAGAGCATCGAGAAGCAGCCTTTTCATTGTTATCTAATTTGCCTGGTGTGCATGATAATGCTGCTCTGAATGATGAATTGAGAGGGAAGCAAAAAGAAAAGGATGAAACCCTGATTTGTGTAGGGAATATAATTATCCAAGAGCCAGACTAGATTGATCCTTTTTATGTGACTTTCCTTGTAAATAATAAGTTATTAAAGAACTGTATGATGGACTCAAGAGCCACTGCTAATGTGATGAATTACACTGTCATGAAACAATTGGGCTTAGAAGTGGATACTGCTATTAGAAAATGTTATGCCATGGACAACAGGGAAGTACATGTAGTGGGAACCCTACAAGGATTAGAGGTGAAACTTGTTGCATACCCTGAGGTCACTTTTAAAATAGATGGGGTGGTGGTGGATTCACCACCTCATTATGGGATGCTTTTATCAAGACAATGTGTTGCAGCTATTAGAGGATATGTACAATTGGATTTGTCTTTTGCTACCATTTATGTTAATGGGAAAGAAGCAAAATTATTGAGGGAGCCCAGGTCTCCTATCTATGTTGAAAAAGTTCAACCAAACATGTTGAATTGCTTTGTGGATATAGATATGCATAATTTCAAGGTGGAAAAGATTCAACCACAGTTGAAAAACATAGATCACATAGTGGAAGAATTAGAACTACAACAACTTGGACTATGGCAGATGTATTTTGATGGAGCATGCTCTAGAGAAGGGTCTAGAGAAGGGTCAGGATCTGGTGTACTATTTGTCTCTCCATCAGGTATTACTTTCAAATACTCATTTCTGCTATCATTTTAATGTACAAACAATACAATTGAGTATGAGGCATTATTATTGGGATTAGAAATAGAAATCAAGCATGGCATTAAGTTATTAAGAGTCTTTGGTGATTCAAAGCTAGCTATTTCTCAAATTAGATCAAGATATGCTGCTAAAAATGATTGGTTGAAACAATATAAGCATGTTGTATGGGATAGCATTGAATGTTTTGATGCATTTTCCATTGATTGGATAGAAAGATCTAAGAATATTATGGAAGATTTTTTGGCCAATGTAGCCTTGAAAAATGATGATCTAACACTAGCAGGAGTATCTATTATGGAAACCAAGACTAGGCCCGCCATTCCTGAAAATGTATATAATTGGCAAGTATTTGAAAGTGATGAGGATATTCTTAATTTATTTCAATGTGTGGATAATTATGAAGGGCAAATCATTGACTGTAATAATTTGATACAGATTATTGATGGGAAAGAAACTATATTTGGCAATGAAATTCTGCAGTTACAAACAAATGAAATCCCTAAAGGACTAACTCAATTGGAGGGATTGTTTACTGAAAATGATAGTCATATATACCAAAAATCTATAGCCAAGTTGGATCAATTTGAGGAGGTAAACTTGGGATCAGAATGTGATCCTAAGATTGTATATATTGGAAAGAAATTAGCTCCTCATGTGAGGACAAATTTGATTAGCTTGCTGAAAAGATTCAAACATGTTTTTTCTTGGTCTTATGAAGACCTTAAGGCTTATAGGGAGGATCTCTTTCAACATGAAATCCCATTAAAAGATGATATTAAGAATTTTAGACAAAAAATAGAGGCCAATCAATCCTTTGCTGGCCCCCAAAATGTAGCAAGAATTGACAAAACTCAGAGAGGCTGGGATAATAAAACCAATCAGACATTCTTCTTGGGTGTCCAATTTAGTCCCAGTCATAAAGAAAAATGGAGACATTAGGCTATGTGTTGATTTTAGGAACCTTAATGTAGCCTCATTAAAAGATAATTATTCTTTGCCAAACATGGAGGCAATGCTACAAAGGGTTACTGGTTGTGATTTTCTATCTATGATGGATGGTTTTTCTAGTTATAACCAGGTGTTGATTCAAGAATCTGAATAATTCAAGATATCTTTTACCACCCCATGGGGTACATATGTCTATGTGAGAATTTCATTTGGCCTGAGAAATGCAAGAGCTACTTTCCAAAGAGCCATGGATGTGGCTTTTAAGGAATTTGTAAATATAATTATGGTGGTATATCAAGATGATCTAACTGCATATTCCCAAAAGGCTGGGGATCATTGTAAGCACTTGGAAAAGATATTTACTAAAACCTTGGAGTATGGGATTTCATTAAATCCAAATAAGTGTCACTTTTCTATGACATAAGGTAAGTTATTGGGGCATATAGTGTCCAAAGAAGGTGTCAAGATTGATCCTGAAAGGGTGGAAGTCATTAACAAGCTCTTGCCCCCAAAGAATATCAAAGGTGTTCAATTTTTCCTTGGGAAAGTAAATTTTGTGAGGAGATTCATAATGAACTTTGCTGAGATAGTAAAGCCCATTGTTAAATTATTGAAGAAAAATGCTAAATTTGAATGGGATAAGGATGCTCAGTTAGCTTTTGATGAGATAAAGACAGCTATTCAACAAGCACCTATATTAAGATCTCCAAATTATGAAAATCCTTTTTCCATATTTTATTTTGCTTCATTCCATACAATTGTTGCAATACTTTTGCAGAAGGATGATGAAGGTTTTGATCATCCCATAGCATTTTTCAATAAGTCTTTGCAAGAAGCAGAACTTAATTATGAGACAATGGAGAAACAAGCATATGCATTGGTCAAAGAAGTCAAGGTTTTTAGACCTTATTTAGTTTCTGCAAAGATAATTTCTTATGTGCCACATGCTACACTGAAAGATATATTGCCTTAGTCTAAAGTTACTAGAAAAAGGTGTAGATGGATCAACCGGATCCAAGAATTTAATCTGGAAATTCAAGTCACCAAATTGGTAAGGGGTTTGGGTTTGGCCAAGCTGATGACTGACACAAACATGGAGTTGGCTCAATTCAATGATGTACAAACAATAACTATGAATTTGACTATTATAGAATTGCAACCATGGTATACTGATGTATTGTTTTTTTCTGAAAAATGGTAAATGTCCAGAACATATGTCAGATAATCAAAAAATAACTCTGAATTTGTAGGCTCAAAGGTATGTCTTGATATGAGGTGATTTATTTTGGAAGAATAGGGATGGAATTTTGTTGTTTTGCCTGGATAAATCACAATCTGAAAGATTTTTGAGTGAAATGCATAGTGGTGTGTGTGGGGGGCATTATTCTCCTAAGACCACAACTCACAAAATAATCAGAATTGGATTCTATTGGCCATGTCTTTTCAAAGATACTCAGGTGTTTATACAAAGGTGTGAGCCTTGCCAAAGGTTTTACTCTAAGATGAAATTTTTAGGAGCTCTACCTTGAAATCCTATGACTATTGAAGCACCTTTTACCCAATGGGGTCTTGATTTTATTGGTGAATTTATAGAAAAATATAGTGGAGGTCATAATTGGAATCTTGTGGCTACAAACTATTTCACAAAATGGATAGAGGCAATTCCATCAAAAAGGGCTACTAGCAAGGTAGTGATGGATTTCTTAATGGACAATATTCTAACAAGATTTGGTGTGCCCACTAAGTTAATCATGGATAATGCTATGTGTTTTAGGTCTGAGGAGTTTAAGGATTTTTGTGAAGACTATGGCATTATTGTATCTTATTCCTCACCATATCATCCTCAAGAAAATGGACAAGCTAAATCTAGCAACAAAAGCATTATGAAAATCATTAAGAGGATTTTGGAGAAAAATAAAAAGTCGTGGCATTCAAAACTGAAGTTAGCCCTTGGGCTGATAGGGTAATAGTGAAAAGAGAAATAGAGGTATCCCCTTTTGAAATGGTCTATGGAACTCAGGCAAGATTGCCTTTAAACAATCTTTTACCAGTGTATAAATTTCTCCAAGAAGAAGAGTTCGAAGAATAAAAACCCATGATGGAGAGGATGGACCAATTGGTGGAAATAGAAGAAATAAGAGTAGAGGCACACAAAAGAAACATGAAACTCCAACAAAAATCCAAGTACCTATTTGACAAAAGAGCAACTGAAAGAAAATTTTAGATAAATGATATGGTGCTGCAGTGGAATGCTAGAAAATAAGAAAATGGCAAACATAGTAAATTTGAATCACTATGGATGGGCCCCTTTGTAGTCCAGGAATTTCATGGTCAAGATTCTTATTTTCTAGAAGACCCTAATAGTGAGGTATAGGAATTGCCAGTGCATGGACAATTCCTGAAACATTATTTCTCGTGAAGTTTCTTTTCCATGCACAGTAGATTAGATTTCCCTTCTTTAGTGTGGTTTTCTTTTGTGTGTGTACATTTTTGTTTTAGTTTGTGGTCTGTCTCCCATATTTTTGGCTTCTAATGTCAATTTTGTAATTAACATTCCCCAGTCGAAGCCATTGTTAACACTGCATATCAAAATTTTCAAATTTTCATGCTTTGGAAATTTTTCCAACGTCTTTTGATTCAAAATCCATGTATTTTCATGTCAAAAAATCTAATTTATGGTTAAGTCTTCAAATTGCCTCATTCTAAGCTTTAGTCACACACCCGCGCTAATATTTTAAAGTGTCTTTTTAGATGCGTGAGTGAGCGATGAGTCATTTTTAAGTAAATCGCACAGTCATGGTCATGTCTTGTTTAGTCAATTTAGGTGCGCGAGTGAGCGACTTGGTCGTTAATTTGTGTTAATCACGCAGTTGCAATGTAATTTTGAAGCCAGGTTGTTAGTGTGTGACTGAGCGAGTTTTAAATATTTTGTATGTCGCTCACTCACAGGGGATCAAGTTCTATGTTAAAAGGTTCAACGAGTCAGCGATGAGTTAAGTTTTTATGTATCGCACACTCGCGGTGGTCTTAGGTCTTTCACTTTTTGGTCCACGACTAAATGAGTGATGTAAGAGAAGGTATAGTTTCTCACTCTAGATAAGTTATTATGCATATCATTTGAACCCACGAGTGCACAAGGAAGTCATATTTTTAGTACCGCTCACTCGCGCAAGCCTTAATTGTTGTGTTTAATGCAGTGCAAGTACGTGATACAGTATGTTTGGTCATCAGATGGTCCTTGTCGCTCAGTCGCATAGGAAGTATTCAATTTTTTTAAAGTGTGTGAGTGTGTGACTAAATGATTAGTTTGGTTCTTGCTCACTTGCCAATGATCTGTTGTTTCAAATGATAAGCCCGTGAGTGTGTGATGAAGAAAAATGGAAAGTTGTGACTCAGTCGCTCGTGAAGGAAGTTAAGTTAAAAGAGATCAGTGAGTGAGCAATTAATACATTGTGAAGGTGTGGTGAAGGCACTTGCTCGGTAGCAAAGGATTCATTCATAAAGAAATATCAGCAGCAATTATGCGACTAAAAAAAAAAGGTCATCGCTCACTCGCTAATGCTTATGAACTGGAATATCTTGCAGCGCGAGTGAGCGACTAAGTAAAAGTGCATAATCAAAATAGTCATTGCTCAGCCACAGAGGTATAAAGACAAATTAGAAAGCCATAGTGACTACGTGACCAGAAAATAATATATGATTGTTTTCAAGAACCGCTCACTCACTCAAGCGCAAAGCATGATAAGTAGAGGTCAACGAGTGTGCAATTGAGAAGTGATTGAGTAATAAAGATCATATCGCTCACTTGCAAGGTTTCAAGGAAAGCAAAGTTTTGAGCGGCAAGTCTGCACCTAATAAAAGGAGAAGTAACACCGCTCACTCTCTCAAGTATAAAGAGATAGCGAGTGCGTGACTATCAAATGATGAAGTTGCCAGTTAGGTCATCGCCTAGTCGCGAAGAATATGAAACAAAGAAAAGATAGATCACGAGTGCGCGACTGCTTAAATGGAAAGGTCTTGTTGCTCACTTGCAAGGATGAATTTGAATATAAGCAAGGTACAATAGGTTAGCAACAAGTTGATAAGTGGCTTATTTTAGGCTTACGAGTGCAAAAAGAGAAAAAGTGTGTAATCTTTTTCTAGCAGGGATCATACAGTGTGAATTAATGACAACATTAGTTACAGAGAGATGATTGTATGATATCGCAAGTGTGAGAATTTGGCATTCAAGTGGACAAGACACCAATTTGATGGTTATAAGTATGAATGATTGAGCTTGATTTGGTATAGTTCTCAATTCTGCATTCTAAGATTTTCTGTGAAGAGTGATAGAGCTTGTTTTTCTGAAATAGCAATTTGAAGAAGAAAGCTGAGTCAAGATACTACCAGTGCTGCCTCACAGGGGTCTGAAAAGAAGAAGGTTGAAACAAAGAAAAATATAGAGGAATTTTATGATTTTCTTCCTAGTACATCAAACACAAAAAATACCAACTGGGATGAGTGGAAGGATAGATAGAGTTAGTGCAAAAATCATATCATTACAGGCTAATCGAGTAATACTCTATTTCATTATTTCTGGAACAATAGAGTTAAAGCCGTCCCAATTTGTAATCCCTAGGATTTAAACATGGCTAAATTAATTGTGTCTGATATATATGTGGATGTAGAATTAATTAGGGATTTGGCTAAGAGTTACTTCCCAGTAGCTAGGGTAATTAGGAAAAAGAACAATTTAGCCCTAGTGCATATCAATAGGAGGTCAATAGCGGAGGATTTTGGAATTAATGGTGAATTATGCACAGAAATTGACCTAGACAAGATAAAGGTAGACTATAAGAAAAGGGAGAAATTGATTAAGAAATATGAGATGCCTAGACTCATGCCTAGAGTAGAAAGAAATTTGGTGATAATCCCAGATAATGTTTAGCCTCTTTTTTATTTATCCCTTTTTCACCATTACGTCAAATGCACAGTGTATGGCCCTAGCAGGGTGTTAGGTTTTGATGGGGATTCTACTATCACAATAGACCTACTAATGATGGCTATGAACATTCAGCATCCAGAGGTCAATTCAGATTATGATTATGTGGGGTACCTAGTTGAAGCCATACATGTAGTACTGGTAGACATACAAAATAATGTCCCTATCCCAAATTTCAAACATTATTCTCATCTGATGCTTATGATTCTATTTTACAACAGGCTTCCATGGACAAAGAACTACAACTGTTTGATTCAGAATAAGGTGTCAACATGCTGATTCAAAGGTGGACCTTGGTATGGGACAGTTCCTTTAGAAATCATCTTTTGTATGTTTCTCTAACTAGATTGTAGATCCAATCTTTGATTTACTAGGAACTGATAGGGAGAGATTGCATGTTGATGTTAGGAGAATTATAAGGCCTTATCAGTTTGTTGAGAAGTGGCCAATCACTCACAGTTGGGGGGATTTATTTTTCTTTAATCATTTCACTATACTTAGGGTATATGGTTGTTCTCAACCTCCTCATAACCTCCCTAAATTTGTGCATCTTAAAGTTGCATTTTTAGAGTTTGTTTGGAAACTTACTTGGGTTGATAAAGAATTCCTAGAAGGACACAGGAGGGGTACTTTTATCCATAGATTATGGGTGGCCTTTGATTTTTCTATTGGGAAAAGAGTGTTTGATTTTATTAATGACTTTCTAAAACAATATAGAATGTCTACAGTTGTTGCTAGATTCTATGACCCTGAAAATTTTATAAAAATAGCTCTGAAAGGTATGGTTTCCTGGGTAACTATCAGAGATCATGAGCCATTGGATGAGGAAGATATTGTAAGAAACAATTTAGAAAATTATGATGTCCAAGAGAGAAGAAGGAAATGGAATGATCTTCTTAGGGCAGAAGTTGAATGGAAGGAATCATATACGACTTTTTCTTGTTTCTTCCCTGACCTCCCATACTTGAAAAGAATGGAGGAAATGCTTAAATATTATGACACCTTGATGGCACAAGTACCATAATTCAGTGCTGAGGATGCACAATCTCAAGGATCTCCATTTCTTGTTGCACTACATGACCAAGAACATCAAGAAAAACAACAAGTACATCAGGAAAAATAGGAGGAACAAAGCCAAGAAGAAGAAGAAATTGGTGAAGAGGCTACTTCTGTTAGAGAGCCACACAAGAAAAAATAGAAAACAAAGCACAAGAGGGAGTAGGATAGGAAGAGTTTGGCCAAGGATGTGACAACAAGATGTGGAAAATATTTCAAAAAGTTAAAAAGGAAATTGCAGAAAGAGCCACAAGTTGAAGGTGAAGGGGATAATCAAATGACATTGTTTGGAGAAGTTGATGAGAGGATAATGATAGAAAATGAATTCATGAAATATGATGAATTCATAAAATCTGAAGAGTTCAAAAGCTTTTTGATAAAAATGAAGCAAAAATACTTGAGACAAAGTCTAACCATAGGTAAAGAAAATGCAGACAAAAATGAAGAGATTGTGAAGACACTCCAGGATTATGATCCTGAGAGTGAATTAATCACTATGGAGTAGGCTAGATTGATGGTATAAAAAAGTGGAGTACTATTGATGCCCGTTTGGGACTTACAGTCCACATTTATCATTGATCAGATCAGGATACAAGAAGATCCCCTATTGAAAATAGAGTTTGAGATGGATGAAGTTCTAAAAGGATCAATATTTCATCCTAAATCCAAGACTCTAGCTATATGGTCATTGGCCCCTGCTACACAAAAGCCTTTGGTCATGACCATAAGAGAGGAAAAGAGACCAAACAGGATGATTTGGAATCTGCAAAACACTAGTGAAACTGAGATAGTTCAGTTGATGACCCAAGTGTCTTTCATGAACCTAGCAAAGGTTGATGATTTATCTAAAAGGTATGAAACAACTTTTGGCCAGATGATGACCTTAGCAAAAAAGCATGAAGAGGTGGTGGTTCATAACCACACATTGGAGGAGGAAATTGCAAAATTATAGAAGGAATTAGTGCAGAGTAAGAGAGAGAAGACTCCAGTCCCTCAGGAAATAGCAAAAGTTTAAACAGATGCTGCCACTAAAATAAAGGGAGATCCAGCATTGGCAGAAGGCCAATCCAAAGAATTATCATAGGAATAGAGTGTAAATGTCATGTCTATTATATTGACTATAATGAAACATCAAATTAATGTTTTGAAACAAAAGATTGACATAGTGTATACACAGTATGGCTCATTGCAAGAAGCATCAAGGATAGCTGCTGAAGCTATGACATTCTTGGAGCCCACATTCAAGACTTGGTCAGGAAGAGGCAGGCTGATGGATAAATTTAAGACAACCATGTTATACAGTGATGATTTTCCTGATAAATTCATAGATACTATTGAAATGATCAATGAGGTGAATGATACATATGGCTTCTTCAATGGCAAGGATGACTTAATAAATAATAAATTGCAACTATTTGGTGACCAATTCCCTCCCCTAATCCCAAAGATATATGAGGAAACTGGCATTCTGAAGCCATGATCTGATTGGATAGATGAATTTGATGGGATATTTATGGATGAGGAGATGAAGCAATGCCTGGAGAAGGATGTCAATGCTGAATATTGCAACGAACTAATTGACAACCTCTTCAAGGTTGAGAGGTATATGGTGAAGTTTGTTTCAAAGGCCAGAACAACCATTGATGCTAGATGGACAAAATTTGTGAAAAAGATAGAACAGGTAAAGAAATTTTATTGGCCCATTTCCAAAGAGCTAAACAGGTGAGAAGAGAAGCTAAAATGATGAAGATTATATTGTCAACTGCACCAACACCTTGTTCAGACTTCACCAACTTTTGCCACCTATTTTCTGTTACAACTTTTGTTTTTATGGTAACTACAAAATTATTGTTGAAAAGGATTTTGTAAATCTCTCCCATGTAGTCCGTAGCTTGTTGCATCCGTAGTTATAAAAGGATTCCAAGATTACTGGGAAGAGGATAGCCATTTTTCATTTGGAAGTACAAGTTTAAATGTACAAACTCTGGTTTAAGACTAATATATTTTTAGGGTTTTAAAATACTGTTGAATGTAATAGCAATTTTGATTATGAATACAAATGAAATCCATCAATAGTTTTTGAAACATATGATGAGTATTTTTTTTTCATTATGGTCTTTTGAATTTTATCTAAATTGAATGCTCAAGGAATGTTCAATTTATACATCTGTTAGGCAGATTTTGAAATAGTTTTAGGGTTATTTCAAGGAAAGATTAAAGATTGCCTTAGGGTTGTTTCAGTAAGATTCAGGGTTTATAATGAATTTTATGAGTTAATTTGTTATATGTGTGAGGATATATATATATATATAAGGTATACCTATGTTTATGTCAGATTATGTAGTTACCTTAAATTTCTGTTCATGAGCAAAAATGTTAAAGCTATGCAGTAGTGACTCCATACCCTAGGATTAAGCACTAGTCTTTTTTCCATTGAATTAGGTGACTATCACTATTAAAATTGATCTTTACTTTTATGTTTGATCTATTCACTAAATTTTATAGTTGTCAACCCTTTTAATTCCATTCATATTCTTCTGGAGTAATTTAGTGATTTGATTGTTCTGAGTTTATGGAGCTCAAAGTGTAGAGGGTTTAAAAACCCTATTTCTGTCATTCTGTATCTTGCTTGGTCAGTTTCTGGGATACATTGAGAAAGATCTTTGAGAGTATTTTTATGTCAGAAAGAAAATGAACTAACATTGTGCATACCCTTTGTATACCAATCTTGCTTTGTTCCTTGTGAATTTCCATTCTCATTCAGTTTGTTTCTGAAAATCCATTTGGTACCAATGACATTTTTGTCACTCGGTCTAGGTGCTAATGTCCATGTTTTACTCTTCTCAATCTGTTCAATCTCTTCATTCATTTCACTAACCCATTCTTGATTCTCAAGTGTAGTATTAATAGATTTTGGCTCAAAATCACAAATCAAACATCTAGTGTTAAGTGACTTACTTCTTTTTCTCATTCCAGCTCTTATATCTCCAATGATCTTGTCCTGTAGATGGTGTCTTCTGACATACTTAGCAAGTATAGGTATAGATCTTTGTTCCTCATTATGATCATCATTTTGACCTTCATTTTGATCTTCATCACTTAGTTTAGCAATTTGATCATTTTCATGATTCTCAGTGTGTGCAGCATGTTTCTCAGTTGGATTGTTATGTCGCTCAGTAGTGTTACATTATTTCTTGGGAAAAGTGTCAGGTTCTTCACTGTAGACAAAGTTTTTGTAATCTTTCAATTCCTTTCTACTTTCCTCATCATTTTTCTCAACAAATTCATCCACTTTAACATTTACACTTTCAATGATTTTGTTAGAAGATTTGTTCAGACATTTATAAGCTTTGCTTTTAATAGATATCCTAGAAATATTCCTTCATCAATTTTAGAGTCAAGCTTCCCATTTCTATCATCTTTCAATATATAACATTGACTTCCAAAAATTCTAAAGTAACTCACATTAGGTGTGTATCCATACCATAGCTCATAAGGTGTCTTATTTGTATCTTTCTTCAATTGAACTTGGTTCAGTATATAGACAACAGTACTTACAGCTTCTCTCCAAAATGTTTGTGTGATGCCTTTTTCAATCATTAGTGTCCTTGCACAATCACAAATTTATCTATTCTTGTTTTCAGCAATCCCATTTTTTTGTGGTCTTCTCGATGTAGAAACCTGTCTTGTAATCCCATGCTCATTACACAAGTTAGTGAATTCATCAGAAATAAATAATCTCCTTTATCTGGCCTTAAACATGTTAGTTATTTTCCACTTTGTTTTTCAACTTTAGCTTTATACCATTTGAACATCGTAAATGCTTCAGATTTCTCTTTTAAGAACATAATAGTCATCATTCTAGAATAGTCATCAACAAATAGAATGAAGTATCTATCACTATAATAGCTCTTTGTTCTCATTGGTCCACATAAGTTAGTATGGACTAACTCTAGAATAGAATTAGATGTGTAGGTTTTTCTCTTGAAACTAGACTTTGCCATTTTTCCTTTTTGACAATTCTTGCACATAACATGGTCAAGATTTGACATACTCGGTAAGCCTCTTACTTTTTTTTGCTTGATTATCCTAACTATGTTGTCAAAATTCACATGACATAACCTTTTATGACACAACCAAATGTATTCATTTCTAGCTAATAAACAAGTGGTCTCAATATTATCAAGATAGAAAAGGTTACCTTTTGTTTGTTCACCAGTACTGATCAACTTTCTTGTTCCTTTCTTGTTCTCAAATGCAACTCAGTGTCCTATGTTATTCAGCTGTGAAACACTAAATAGATTATAGTTAAGTCCTTTCACCCAATAAGAATTTTCACATCTGATCTAATTATTCAACATGATGGTTCTTTTTCCTTCAGCTGAGCAAGGTGAGTCATTACGCATCCTAACTGATCCACCATTATAATATTCAAAAGTTTCAAAATTTTCCTTATCTCCAATCATGTGGTGAGTACAGCCACTATCAATAATCCAAACATCATTTTTGGTAAATTTAGATATGAGTATAGTTTCAACATACCTTTCTTATTCGTCTGAATCATCCTTCATAGAAACAAATACTACCTCAACATCTTCATCAAACTCAGTGTCAATATTTTCAGCTTTGTTCTCAACCAGGTAACAAGACTTCTTGCCTTTGTCCTTGTAGTCTCAGTTATCTCTTCTGTCAGAGTGTCGGTTGCTTCTGTAGTCTCGGTCATCACTTCTGTCAAACTTATTTTCATAAGAACTGTCATTGTTTCTTTCATCCTTTCTCTTTTTAGGGCATCTAGCAGCAAAATGTCCAATTTCTTTGCACTTAAAATAGACCAATGGTAATTTAACTTTGTATCTTCCTTTACATCTATGCAATATTATAGCCATTAGTGCTTCAATTTCATCAAGTTCTTGTTCATCACTATCACTTTCACTATCATTTCTCATAGTATGTTTGTGACTGGTTTTGCTTATTTTCAGAGAACATTAGTTGGTAAGACACTTTTGTCATAGTTTTTCATCTCAAATGAAATAAGTCTACCAATCAAACTATCTAGAGTAACATTGTTATTTTTTACTACTCTCATTTCTTGAATTGCAGATACTTTAATAGCATAAACATGTAGTAAGGTTCTGAGAATTTTACTTACAACTATTTCTTCCTCAAGTACTCCTCCTACTCCACGGATAGCATTAACACAATCTTTGATTCTACTACTATACTGAGTGATGTTCTATCCTTTCATTCTTAGGTCATCAAACCTTCCTCTTAGGCTTTTAGCTTTAGCTCTCAGCACATTGGTGTCTCCTCCATGTACTATCTTGAGTTTTTCCCACATTTTCTTTGCAGTGGTGCATGATTTGACATCTTCAAATTCAGCATCAAATAGTGAAGAAGAAAGTTCTATCATCATAGCATTGTGTTCAATTTTCTCTCTCAATTGATCAATAGTCAAAGGTCCAGTAGGTGCAACATATTCAGCATCCAAGTATTGTGTGACATAATTTCCAATACTTGATAAATGAAGTCTTGTCCTATTTTTCCATGATGCAAAGTTATCTTTGTTCAACTTAGGCACATCCCTTTTACTCATCTTGTGATCTTTAGCTTAAGTCTTTAAACTCTCTTCCAAGCACCAAAGCTCTGATGCCAATTGTTAGAATAACTGAGAGGGGGGGGGCTGAATCAGTGGCCTTAAAAATAATTCCAATAATTAAACTAAAAATTATATCACAAATATAATATCCTCTAGTTATCTTTCAGTCTATCAAGATGTATGTCTTATGTAATTCTAACAAATATATACTTCTTGGTAAGATATATTTTTTATCTTTTTCTAGCCTTTACTGAGTTTCAACAATTATACTTAGTGTTTACCAACCAATCCAGTTTTAGTAATGTGTAAAGTAAACAATCAATGAAATGAAAGAAATACACATTTGACACATGGATTTTAACTTGGAAACCCTGTTAAGGTTAAAACCACTTGGGACCGGTAACCCAAAATTTTTACTCTTCTGAAGTGAGCTTGGTTAAGAGACAACCCTATTACAGGTTACAAACACACTGTTAAGTGTGACCTTGTTAGAGGATTAAAAACTAATAGTTTTTATTTTTACCTAGCATTCACTATGATGTCAACAATAAAACCTTTTGATACTCTTTAGTATCTCAATACAATAAGGATGGTTAAATCCCACTGGTTAAGAGATTTTCTAAATCAATTGTTAAACTAAAACAATAAATGATATATACAATATTACAACTTTAACTTGCAGATTTGTAGATCTATTGTTAGTCCAATAATACCTCTCTGGTTAATATTCACTTCATTTCCTTTGCTCCCATCTTTTTTATTCTTGGTTAATGCTTCATCCTCTGTTGCTCGGTGTCTACAAAATTTCTTCGCTCTATTCTTCAGCCTGTATGATCAGATCTGCATGAAGACTTTTATCTTCACCAGAATTATATTCAACATTCCTATTTTCATAATTAATTCCTTATGTCTTTATATAGACATAATTTCACCATTAAATCTTCTTGTTTTCACCGTAGATCACTTCTTAATCCACAAATCTCACCATGCTCGCCCTTTTTCGTAAAGCCCTACTTTAGTTTTATTCCACAAATCTCTCCTTGTTAACTGTGAATAAAACTAGCTTTAAATATCCTTCTTATATTTATCTTATCTAATAGATGAAAATAAAACAATCAATTATTTAATTCTAGATATAGCTCTGCCAGCTAAGTAGTTTTGTCATTTTCTAACTCCAGCTAGTTTCGGTCAAAGACTTTAGTTGTCCTTGGTCAATGGCTTCAGTTATGATCGGTTTACACTATGAACTCTGCTTGGTATACACTGTGAGGTGTCCTTCAGTGTATATATTACCAATGACATAAACTTTGTCTTTTCAGATATTTAAGGTTAATGACAATATCTTTTTGAACAATCAAACCATATCAAGTTGACATCAATGACAATACAATATATTAACTGATTTAATGTATTGCATTCACTTTTGTAGCTCGGTAATCATCAACTTATCATCTTCAAACATTTCATTAGTTATAGTTCATCAAATCACATGATGGCAGTAAAAAGGATACTGGGATATCAGAAAGGAATATAGGATTATGGATTGTATTATAAGAAGAATGAGAAGTTTGAACTAAAATTTTCTACTGATGAAGATTGGGAAATAAATGTGGATGATAGAAAGAGTACAAGTGGTGGTACATTGTTTCTAGGAAATAGATTAGTCTCTTTGACAAGAAAGAAACAAAACTGCATTTCTCAATCTATAGCAGAAGTTGAATATGTAGAAGCAGTAGTTAATTGATCAAACATAGTGCAGATCAAGCAATTGTTGAAAGGTATGAAGGAAAAAATCACCGAGCTAGTTGTTATTTTATGTGATAAGACAATTTATATCAATATATCAAAGAATCATGTAATGCACAATAAGACCAAGCATATTTCTATCAAGTATCATTACTTGAGAGAGCTAGTTCAAGACAAAGAAGTGAGATTAAAATATGTGAATACAAAGGAATAGTTAGAAGATATATATACTAAAGCTTTAACTAAGGATGCACATGAGTATCTAAGAGGTAAATTAGGGGTGATTCCCCTAGCTAAGGCTAACTAAGATAAAATGGAGTGATTGCATCAAATGTATTACCCAGAATATTTGACAAATTGATGCAAAGGAGGTCACACTTTAGGAGTTTCCTAAAGATGTGAAGAGTAATGCACAAGATGTTGATCATTCATAAGAAATATGATAGAGGGAGCATATAGTTCAGAAACCTAACATAGAGATATCTACATGGTGAAGATGAATAACTTTGGCATTGTTGTCAAAGAGGGAGATAAGACTATAAGACTAAGAGGGAGATAAAACTATGAGGGAGATAAGCTAAGTTATAAAGAGAGAAATCAATCCAAGAGGGAGCTGATATTTGCATTGGAAGAGAATTAGAATGAAGCTAAGAAGATTATTGAAAATGTGTTAATAGAACATACTTTTTGGATTGTTTGGTAACTATGCACGTGGTGTTGTTTGCATGTGGTGTTTTTCATCAATGACAAAGAGGAAGATTGTTGGAAGCTACAATTGAAACAATTGTTATATTTTCATTGATGTCAAACCTTAACTGGTAAGAAAATTTCTATCTAGTAAAGTTCCATTTCATTTGATTTATGAAGAAGATTTGAAAAAAGGAGATAACAAGAATACCTAGTGAAATGATGGAGTTACGAGAAACTACAATGGGTACTTGATGAGTTGGAAAATTGATAAGATAATGCATTTTTTATCTTTAACACTAAGTAAAGAATGGAAGGCTAAAATATTAGTCTTCACTGAGAAAAAGAGCAAAATATTAAGTAACTTAAGTTTAAGCAGTTTAAGCCAAGTCATGGGAGTGTCAATAGAGCACCAATATATGTCGAGTTACATAGTGTCAAAAGAGAATCAATATTTACCGAGTTGTTGAATGATGACCAAGTAGAAGAAAATAGTGATGACAGAGTATCAATATTTTACAGTTTGAGAAAGAATTGAGACCCCAACCGACACAGTTGAATTCTTGGGATATGTAAAGCATATTGAAGATAAGGATGAATGTCATGGAGAATTTAATGATCATTTAATATATGTTTAACCATTTCTGTGTATGGATTCAAGGAGTTTTGAGAAGTATCTATAAGGTAGAAGGAGAACAAAATTTTGGAAGGATTTGTGGATCTGACCAAACCCTAAGATCTACGGTGATGATTAAGTGGAAAAAGATCAAGCTACATAGCTGGTGAGGTATAAGATTAACCTAATTGCAGGTTATGTGTGTAGAGGTTGATTTAGTTGATTGGAGAAACTAAGAAAAAGGAAGAGAAGGCTGAGAAGAGAAGTAAAGAACTATGAAGTGGTGATTGCTTGATGGATTTCCAAGAACATCAGAGAGATGAAGATGAAAATGGAGGCCAGTCAGTGATTAGCATTTGATAAAAAGTGGATCTATATTTGCAAAGTGAGTTGTATGTTTCAGATAAAAATTGTTGTTACTTTATAACCATTGTATCAGTTAAAATCCTTTAATCAAGGTTGACCTAATAGTCATTTTGTAAATCCCTAATCAAGGTGACATTCTAATGGAATGATCTAATTCCTCTAACAAGGCTCACTTTTAACAGGGTGATTAAATCCTTTAATAGGTGTACACCTAACAATGTGTATTTTAATATTTAATGAGGTTGGTTCCTCACAGAGCTTACTTTAGAAGAGTGAAAGATTGGTATCTTATTACTGGTGGTTTTCCCCATATTGGGTTTCCACATTAAATCTTGGTGTCATAGTTGTGTGAATGATGTTTGATGTGCTTACTGTTAAGAGTTTTATATTATGCAAGTTGATTACTTTAGGATAGTGGACTGAAATTTTATGTTATTAATCATATGTTATAGAGACTGAGTGGATTTTTGAGTAGATATAAGTTGGTTAAAGTGTTTAAAAGTTCAATTGGTATATCTGGACCTAAGGATAACTGATTCACCCCCCCTCTCAATTATTCTAAATCATTCTAACAGTACTAGAATTAGAACTCTTAAAGGAATGTCATTTAGCTGACCCATTGATTGTATCACATGCATATTTTGAAAGTATATTCTTCTATTCAACAAGATAAAAGAAGCGTCTCATTGGATATTTTTAACTTGATCATATACACAAACTTAAATTACATCATTCCACAATTGTGCGTGAATCTTTAAACTTGGCTTTATCCTCGAATTTGAGTTTCTCTATACAAAGGGCTCTCTTAACACATGCACCAGCTCCAGCATATTCTTGTTTCCCATGTCCAACCTCAAAAAATATTTGCATATGTTGGATATTAGTTTTCTTGTGCATCCTTCTCAACCAATAAAAAATTCTAGCATTCTTTAATTTCCCTGTGTAATTATTTGACCATATTACATGTTGTGTCATCTGAGTTTCTCTTTCCCTTACATTGTCATAAAAGGTCTTAAAGAAGTACTAAATAAACTCTAATGAGTGTAATTTATTATCACTCAAATAGAAATGGTACTCCCTCAGAAAAAATTGATTCTCTTTTGTACTATCAGATGCATGCCTATAGACAATATGAACGAAAATTGCTACTTGCACTAAATTATAATATTGTTCTTGGATCTCTTCTTATGGTGCAAGGTCAACGAAATAATGTATACTACCAACTGAAAATGTCTTCTTGCATATGTGAAAGTGCTCATCAAACCGTCAGGCATTTTGGGAGTGTTTCACATATTTGGGTATGATCTTACTCTTAAATTCATTGATAAATCCATGAACACTAACTTTTTCAATAATGAGATTGCGTTGTCTTCCAACCTTTTCATCCTTTAATAGATACTCAACATTTTTAAATACTTTTAAATCATCTAATTTCTGTCCAAAATTAATTTAAATATTTTCATGTAAACATTCACCTAAAAATGCAAGGTTGCCACATATATCACATACACCAGAAATACATGCATTCAAAAGAAATAATTGCTCATCAGGTGGTTTACAAAACAAACCCAATATAAACTCCTTTATAGTTTCAGATGGTATATTTATACCTCATTCCTGCAACCTTTTGTTAGTATGCATGGTAGAACATATACATTGAAATACATCATAATGGTAATGAAATTGAACATGGTTTTTGTAACAACACGAGATTCTTTCCTTGTTAATTTATACATACCAGAGTTTGCATTTTTTGAAATATGTGTGGCTGATGCTAATATTTGAAAACACCCTATCATCCAAAAAAAATTATACAATTATACTTGAGTCATGTCCAAAATATTTTTTAGATTTGGATCATGAATTTTAGACCCGACTCTAAATTTTAGAACATCTTTTTCATTAGGTGATACCCTTGTATTATTGCGCCAAAATTTTTCAATCAAAGTTTTGATTTCACCATTAATTTTCATGTCGGACCTTGAGAGTATGCCATTAACAATCCACAATTGGTTTGTCAGATCATTTTCAAAGTTATCTCTTCTATTTATATCTCTTGTCAGATTTTTACGATGGATATTAAGATATCCACTTATGTTAGTCATCATTCTTTTATTAGAAGTTTTTTTGGATTTGTTTACTAAAGTTTTTATTTCTCATCTTGTTGCATTCCTATTTTTAGAATGACTTTTCTTTCTGGTTGTATAAAAGGCACTAGAAAAGGTCAATACAACTTGTTTTAAAGACTCATCCTTCTTTTTGGGTTTGACATAAAAGCATAACCTCTTCATCATTTTTTGCATTTTTGTCATTTTTATTAGTTGTAACATTAGTTGACATTGAAACCCAAATTTTTTATTATAAAACATTGTCTAAAAAATCTATTTGCATGTCTCCTAATCTATCTCCAAGAAACCAAACCATGAAGATTGTCAACACAATACTTTGAATTTGAAAAGGTTCATTATTTTCATTATCAGTCAAAGGAGTTTATTTCTCAATTGGTGTTTCTATATCTATATCCACATTATAAATATCAATTGGCATTTGATTTTAAATTTTAATTTCTCTATATTTGGGATTATTATTACTACCATTTGATGTCTGATGTTCTTTTTCTATTTCTTCATCTTTAAGAATATGATAGGTATCATTCAAAGAGTATTCTACTCATAGAAAATCACAAATTTCTATATTAGAAAAAGCATGTGGTTGTGAAGGCATACCTATATCCAAAATTGGATTAGAAGGTACACCAAAATTTGATTCTTTTGTATTTACTTCTTTGACATTTTCATCCATCATGGTGTCCTCAATGTTCTCCCCTTCTAAAATGATTGTGGATCTTGATGCTCCAACATTATTCAGTTCTCAAATTCTTTCTCTTCTTTCTCATTTTCGTTGTGCCTCCTCCCTATTTTTTCCAACCTCCTTAGGTGTAAGAATCTTCCTTGGCCTCTTTCTACGTTTCTCCAATCCCATATTAAATCAATTAAAATTACTCCAATGTTTGCCAAATTTTGAATTCAAATGAATTTACTCATGCTGAAATCTACAAAAGATGAGAATTTGGAATAATTTGATTAATGAGAGTCATAATATGAAAAACATTCGATCTTTTGTTGCACATCAGTCAAGAATGATTGAATAATCATTGCACTTTATCCATTTTGGTCAGATTTGATAGCTAATGACTATAATAGAAACATGTACCTGTTATTTAAACTAAAAGTGTATATGTTTTAAAATGAGTACTCATTTCAAATTTAACGATAAAAAAGTTACCCATTATTTAAATTTTAAATAATTGGTACTCATTTTGTGTTGGTACTTGCACCTCTGCTTTGTTTTTTGGTTTGGGACAGGCTTGATGGGACCAAGTCTGTACTTTTGACATTAAATTAATGACTAAGACACTGGATTCCATATTTTTTCCCTACCATAATGTTTTTAAGGCCTTCCTGATTGAATTTTTTGACAAAATGAAAACCTATTGGACTTCTTACTGTATAGAATTAGAAAATGTATTTTTTGTGGAAATTTGATTTATTTTAATATTTTAATATTATTTATTAATCAAAATCATACCTAAACTTAAAAGAGAAATTTTGTCCAAAAATTTAATAGCTTTTTATTTTTACATTTTTTAGAAAACAAATTATATAACATCAATCTACACAGAATCTCCTTCAAGATTTTTTTTTTTGAAAAAAATGATATGTTCACATCAATTTATGGTGGTTGTACACCAGAGGTTTATAAAATAGACTTTATGGTCAATACAAAATAAATTAAAAATAAGAAAAAATATGATCATAAATATTTGGTGTGTTAGGTATCTTTCCCTAAAAGGATTTACAAAAAACTCTTTTAATTAGGTCAAAATATGGTAGTCATACACGTGTGGTATGGTCTTGAAACATGCATTTTGAAAAAGTGGTTTTTAATCATGCCCACTAGAAATAAATTTCTAGAATTTTGGTATCGAAATAAATTATATATTTGAAAAGTAGACTCCAAGCACTACATTTCCTATTAGTGAAGCTTTTTGAGATTCAAACTTTAAGGTCCTCAATTTTTCACATCAATAGTGATAAAAATTGAAAAAAAAAATAGGAAAACACTTCCACTTTTTGCCCAAAAGTGGGGCTCAACTTCTTGAAGCCACCCTCCCATAACTTTAAAAAATTTGAGAAATGCTTAGGATAAGAGAACTTCAATCCCAAGGTCATCTCTATAGTGGAGAGATTGAAGAAGACAATTCATAATGATGAACATGGTGTTAATATCTTGCATAGAATCTCTCATCTTATTGAAAACAATGTCAAGCCTATTAGAGATTGTTCCCAAGAGCTAAGTTTCATTCCACCTGCCACTAGTTTTGAGACATCCATCCATATTCCTACTATCATACCTAGTGTGTCCACTTACGCACCACCTCTCATAACTAATTTCATTCAAAATATCAATCCTATGAATGTTGGCATTCCTAATCAAAATGTTCCTACTATTCCTTCAAGTGTTCCATGTATTTATTTACCTTCATCCATGCATACTTAAAGTAGTGTTCACTTTTCATATTCTATTGTCCCTTCCATTTTCCATAATGGTCCAAGTTTTCACACATATATCCTACCACTCTTTCTACCAAATCTACTATCAATACCTGTTGGAATAATGATCTATTTGTCATCAGTGAATGCACTTAATGAAAACACTTATTTGATTTTGAATACTTACCGAGCTCATCACTCAGTCCACAGACTATACCGAGCATTCAGTAAAGCTCACCGATTAATCAGTTCAAATCGAGCAGTAAGGTAGTCACCGAGTATATGAGAAGAACAACAGTTACCGAGCAGACGGTAGTCACCGAGTCATCAGTCGAAGATAATCGAGAAGTCAGTTACTACCGAGTCACCAGTGGTTACCGAGT
>MU225447.1:5082654-5097750 GCA_018584345.1 Thuja plicata
TGCTTTATGTTTTGGGTACCTGATCAGGCCTAGTTGCCGGGACCCTTCTTTCCTGCTTTCTGCAGTAGTTTAGCAGTTTTTTCTTCTCCCTAAGTTACACTTAAGGGGGGGTGTTAGAGTAATTTAGCAATTGCTCTTTAGTGCTTAAGTTTCACTTAGGCAGTTTCAGTTAGTCTTAGGAAAGTTTCTATTTCCTAGCAGCTGCCCGTTTAGGGTTTCGACATCCTTTATAAGGATTGTCTTCTTTGTATTTCATAAGGAGTTTGTAAATCATTTATTGTTGAATATAGAATATCATTTTCTGTCAACATGGTTTTTCATTCTCTGGCCTATCGGCCGCCATAGCTTCGCTCTTTCTCTCTTTCTGTCTTCTTCATTCTCGTAGCAGCTTTGCATGCAGGTGTTTCTTGGGTAGATTGACATTCTTCAATCTCAACAAGATAAACCATTCACTCAATATGGAATTCATCTGACATTAAGATACCAATCCACAAAGTTGACTCTCTGGAAAATAACCCATAGTGCAAACTGGAAATCAGTAAAAACTGCATTAGGAATAGGCCTTGTAACAAATCATCTTGTAAAATATTAGAAATCAATCTATGGTTCATCTACACATTGGGAGTCAATAGATAATCTGATATGGACATTAATTGGTTACAAGATATGCACTTCTGAAAATGATTGTTCTGCAAAATCAACTCAATTAACACTGGCAATTTTGCATAAATTAGTTTTAATTATGATTTCACAAACCCACCAAATGCACACCTTATGATCATAGACATTAGATAAATATTTACTTTCACACAAGGATTATTAAACTCCAACTATATTTATCTGATGGTCAGCAAGTCAACCGACTTTAATCTGCAAAGTCAATCCTTCACCAACTTTTTGAAAATAAAATAGCAAACATGCAAAAATTAGTTTTAGAAAGGGATGAGAAAAGTGGTTAAATAGATTGGTCCAAGTCTAAAATTCTTTAGGAAGGTACACTTTCATGTTTTCAATGCAGGAGAACTTTCAATTATCCAGTGCATTCAACTGGGTACATACGACAAGACCTCAAAATAGGGCATTTCATAATTTTGTGATTTAGACTCTGAGGGACATCATAAATTGCAAATAGAATGGCTTTGGAAAATGGTGCAAATGAGATGATAGGGTTCTTCAAATGTGCATAAAGGTTCAATTTCATGTCTACAATACCTCAGAAAAATCCTTATGTCATGACATTTAACTGGGCTCAAGATGTAATCCTCTAAAGTGGGTCACTTAGGAAAATCTTAAAATGTGCAAAGTGCAGATTCAGGTGATGACCTCCAAACAACTATCTCCAAAACATATCGAATCTAAAATGTGAGAGATATGTGCTTAATGAAAGGTGAGGAACATGTCTCCCAAGTGATTTTTCACAAAGATCATCTGGCCTCTTTTACAAGCATTCAAAGTAGGCCTTCTCCACAAGCTTCTTAGGGAAAATTTTACTAACTCCAAATTTCTTCAAAATTTGAAAGTACTAATAGTGGCTCTATCTCGAATGTGTTCCCCATATGGGCATGCAGAGTATTCAAAAACATTGGTAGAAGCAGACCACCACAAAAAAAAAAATTAGATTTTTCTCTTTCTTCTCTTTAAAATTGGGCTCCTTATTGAAAACCACAAACCACACACAACTGAAAACAAAGCAACTATACAATGTGCACATTATTTAAAAATGGCCCATAGTCCTTTTACAACTGAAATCAATGCTTACCTCTATCAAAAATATGATTTTTATCTCCATGAACTAATGGTAAATTGAAATTATTACTTTCGCCAACATGATCAAACACACTCCCATAAACTTTCAACACATTATATAAATAATAATCAACACCCTTACTGTCATTAAATTCTTGGAAATCACTAAAATACTGAAAGTGTTGATCATCATGTAACATAAAGTTACCACATTCTTTACAATTTCTAACCGGCTGAGGAGAAAAATATTCTGACTCCACCAAACAGCTGGAAACATATTGATTTACATCAGCACGTGCTTGGATTTCAAAGGGAAAATTTTCAAATTTGACCCTATGTATATCACACAAGAACTCAAGCGAATAATGATGAACCAAAACTTGTGGCTTCAGATTTAATTAATCCTAAAAAACATCAACATGCTAAACTAGAAAAAGAAAAGACTCATTTTCTGCTTGATAGTTGATATGTCCTTGCTAGTTTATTTTAGTATCTTTAAAAAACAATGTATCAACACTTTCTACATCCCATGCTTGCAAAAATGAACATACTTTTGGCTGAAGAAAATAATATGGTGTAAAATATGAAACCTCTCTCAGTTTCACATAAAACATTTCAAAATATGGTTCCAATAAATTAGCAGGTAGGTCATTATACATGCCCTCATCTTGGCATATATCTCCTGGATACACATCATTGTTATAGGAAGTATAACCAGCATTAGTAGTTTCCTCTTGATAAAACATTGATTTCATATCATTAACAATATCACAATTATCAATGTCCACATCGAACAAGCTGAAATCCATTTCTCGTTCGGATACATAAACAGATTCAGTCTCCATATCATAGGAGATACCTTGCTGAAAACTTTCATAAGCCGGTTCATGAAAATCTGACATTGACCCACTAGCAACAACTTCATATTAATTTTCATGGTTCTTAGGATCAACAACTTTGCATGACAAGTCATAGGATGCAAGCATACAAATTGAAAAATCAATACTATCATCATTGTTGACTAAAACAAAAGAATTTGTCTATATTTTATACAAATCAGCATCTTCACAATCATCTCCAACATGTGATGAGTCTTCATCCTCTTCAGAAGTTTGCACACAAACCATCAGCTTATCTTCAAAAATATGAAATTCATCATGGCTCCACGAATCCTCTTCCTCACTCAATTCCTCATACATATCCTCACTATTAGCATCAGCAAAATCAGATAGGACTTCATCATTTGAGGTTTCAAAATTATCGACTGATAAAACACTTGCCCCCTCTTTACTTTTCAAATTTTTCTTTGAACCAAAATTTAAATCATGGTTATTAAATCAGCAAGGACAAAAACATCTTGGCATTGATCTCTATTTCTTGGTCCACAGCTATCTAGTGTGTTTGATACATTATGGAAATGATCCCTAGTAGATGGAAAACCCCTTGGGATGATTCCACACCTTAAATTGTTTTCAATATCTACTGTTGTCACAAAAGCATGATACAAAGTTTTGGGCTGCTTATCTCTTAACAAGTAACTCGTCTTTTTACTAGATTCCCCAAAATAAACAACCAAACAAAAAGCATCATTTGGTCTGAACTCCATAGGGATCTGACCCAATATTTCAATAAATCTGAGATTGAAAAGAGGAACCAACTCACCATTCTTTATCTGTATTTCCATGAAATTCTTTATCATTGCAACTGGATTAACCTTTTCACCAAATTTATCAATAAAAGACGATCTTAACTCTTCCCATGAAGAGATAGAACATTCTGGCAAGAAAGAGAACCAATACCTTGCATCATCTACCAAAGATTGGATAAACAATCTCATAACACTATCCTCATATTCAATATCAAAATCTTTGATTATGTCCATGAAGTTTCTACAATGCTTTTCAGCATTCTCCTCTCTCCCACCACTGAATCTTGGCAATTTTCTCTAGTTTCAGATGGAAAAGTATTTGGGTAACCATGAATACCTTCAAAATTTAAAGTTGCATATAGTTTATTATTGAAACTTCTCTTTAAATTATAGGGTTGAGGCTGACTAGAACTCATGGCTGCACTTGGAATCATGTAGGGGAGCACATGTGACTCATACATCATGTTATTCATGCTATTACAAATACTATCTCAACAAAAATAGATCCTTTAATTACCATTTTCATTCCCTCTTACAAATTACTAAATTCTCTCCCAAATGAGCATGAAATTAAAATACAAACATACTTCTCAAAATTATACTGAATATATTCAACAACCAAGAAGCATTTCAACTTATCACCATTATTTCCTTGTCTTAGTGCTACTTCACTTCATAAGGAAATTTTATTTCACATGGAAATATGAGGATTATCTAAAAGGAAATTGTAGTTGTTGCTCTTATTTCTTTGACTGGAAACTTGACAGATCTAGAGCCTTCTTCATAGCTCCATCGGGTTCTTTTCACATAGAGTCACCCTCCTTGCAGAGGACAATTTTCAAACAGAAAAATCCATTTGAAACATATATTTTATTTCTAGGTTCTCTCCAACTAGAAAATCCGCACATTCTTTTTATATTTACTGCAAATGAAATCACCTCCAAGGTATCCTTACATAAATCTGAAATAAATTTCAAATTCCATTACTTGACTCTTTCTTTCAACTAGATTATGGGGTTAACACAGTAAAGCAACGAAACAATTCTCCTACACTCACTGGCCATTCTAGTTTAGCAATTCCCCAGCAGAGTTGCCATTCTATAAGTGCGACTCAGATGGGCTAATTTGAAACTCGATGGAAAGATTTGGAAATTAGAAAACCAAAGATTCTAGTAAAATTTCAACAAGATTATTGCATCTCTTAATTCCCCAATAGATTCGTCATTCTGTTAGCGATTTTTCCCTGATTCAATCAAGGAAAAGGCTAATTAACAAGGATCAAACAATCATCCTTCACTTTGAGCTTAGAGGCTCAGGTGGGCATACCATTTGGATTCACTTATTTCAATGAATCATGGGATGGATTCCTGCCCATCAAACTATATCTGACAATCATTTAAAGCTCTCAAAATAGAAAAGTAAAATGATTTAATTTTATGAATTGATGATGAGACATGCATAACCAGAAAAGACCAGTGCCTTATCTATTGGGAAACAGAGTAAAATAAACATATATCCCAAAAAAAACCTCTAACTCCAAACACACATAACCCAAATAAAATGCCTTACAAGTCACTCTTTTCACTCCAATACCCAAACATCAAATTCCTGTGCAATCCTTGAATTCTCAGAACTTGTATCAAGATTGACTCTCTCCTTGAAAGAAACTCAAACACGAATTCATAGCTACCTTATAACTAGTATATTAAAATGCCTTACAGCTTAATACATAATAATTCAAGATCAAACACAAAGACATCACCAATATGGACAAGGATTCCAATGTTTTTTATTAAACTGCTATCTGATTCAATACATTTACAAAACAAAGAACTCAAAAACAAGACCTAGAATCAGAAATCTGCTCTACCACATTCATTTCACTATTCCTATATAATTGAGAAGAAGAAAGATATAGAGAAATTGGAAAACCAAATTTAGTCACTGACACCTGTCAATTCCTCCCAAAATATCTGAAATTGCTCTCTTCTTTAACTGCCAAAATTTGATCTAATTTGTACCCAAATGGATTCCAAAAAAAAAATCCTCATCTTGAGACCTTTCCAACTGTATATAACACTTTATATTTAGCCTCTACGAGTTTCCCATATAATTCATTTGAAAATCTAGAATAATATGAAAACTATGCAAATTTTGAACATACTACACTTTAATCCCCCAGAACTCACCAGAATCCACCAAGTGTCACTCTCTGAGTGGCTCTAGTCAACAGTTGTGAGTGCATGATGAGCCTTGATCACTCACTCACACACAATCCGACCGCAACCATCCAACCTGAGTGACTGCGCAATGAGCTTGATTGCTCAGTCGCGTACATTTTTAGCTATCTCTCCAAACCTGTGCGACGAGCCATTTTCACCTACGCAACTGACCTTAATCACACACTCACACACATTTTGACCTCACCCAGAAAGCATCTAAGACTGTGCGATGAGCTCGGTCACTCACTTGTGAGCATTTTCTGTTATCTTTCCAAGCCTCTGCGACTGTGTGACGAGATCGGCCGCTCACTTGCACATCATCTGACCTCAACCATCCAACCTGCACAATGAGCCATTTTCTGTTGTGCGACTGTGTGATCAACTACTCTATGAATACCAATGAGCCTCCACTTGTCTTCCACCTGCATGCCACTTGTCCGTCAGCACACCACAAAAATTTGCTATCGGCCCATTTGGCACACTTCCCAAGGCACCACTTGCACACATGTGGAGAGACTCCTACTCATCTTCACATTGTAGTATGTTTTCATTTTTGGTTTTAAACACTTCAAAGTTTTTTCCCACCACCAATGTGGGATTAAATTTTTCAATTTTTTTAAAGCTCTTTGTTTTGGCGCCCAAAATTTGGGGCCCACCACCGCATACACTTCACTAGCCAAGGGGCCCGCCAAGGAGCCTCTTAACTTCTATTTATTTGAACATGTAAGCACTACAGTATAAACACATTGTAGAAACCCTACCCACAAGCAATGTGGGATAATACATTTGTACATTTTAGTCTGGTAGCCTGCGTAGAACTCTTCGCAACTTCACGCAACTGTTAAACACAATGTTTTGAAAGTTTTAAAAAAAAATCTACTTCATTAGCATTGGTGTCCTTCTTGCACTACATAGGTTTTATAGTTGTTAAGACTGTCTTCATTTTCCAATGTTTTGGCATCATGCACAGGCAACCTTTCTTACTCCTCTGTGCAATCTCTTCCACATTTGTATTTGTCTTGAGGTTTTTACTTATTTGTCCCATGTGTGGACTCCTTCTCATATCCCTACAGTCATCTCCATTTAAAGCGCACATTTCCTATACTGCATTGCATATTGTTTAGAAATTTTTTAATTGTTTTTGTCTTTGCAAACTCATTGCGCAGTGTATTCCCTTATGCATGTGCAGGCCTCTACTATATTTTATCTTGCACAGACTTGCCATCATTTCCACCATGTCCCCCATGCCAAATTTTGCATCCTCCATGCTGCACAGACTCCTCTATGCAATCATTTGTTAATTTGGAATATTTAAATGTTTTAAACACTACTTACTATCAATGCATGGCTCTATGTTATTTTACTCTTACACAAGCTATGTATTTGATTCACACATATAAATTTCATTGCCTTGAATGTTTTTGAAATCTTTGCTAATCTTCATGCGCTGGATTTATTTTGGTTTTAAAATACCATGTGCTGGCCACTATGGCTTACTCCTACCAATGGCATTTCTTGAAACTTTCAACATGTTCTTACCTTCTGCAGGCCTCCATGGTGTTTTCCCTGCCAATAGCATTGGATTTGGAATTTTTTAATACCTTTTTATCCTTAATACCTGCGTAGCCTTTTTAAATGTAGGATCTTCTCTTCAACACCATGCATGGGATCCAGTTGCTTGGAAATGATGCACAGTCATCCATTTTGCATTTCTTATGCTCTATTGCAATTTATTTAGTATTTGTAAATCTACTTTGTGCATTTGGCAATCAAAGCACTCCATGAGATCCCAAACCTTTGTGGCATTTAGCTGAAACATTCACACGCCAGTCACTGCTTCCACATTTTGATTGATATTTAATACTTTTAAAATATGGGTGCATGTGTTTGAATTATTAAGAAACCCTCAATACAACACTAACATTTTGTTCTCCATCTTAGTGTAGGCGAGGAGGATAAAAAAACAATGTGGAGGAAGAGCCTAATAGCCACCGATGCATTGGCTTTTCCCTGGAATCTAGAACATCCCTTAACAAATTCCATGTCTACAGATGCATTTCTAACATTGCACTGATGGATATCCCTTCCTATCTTACAGCTTCAACTCCTCCCTAAAAATGATCTGGGTGACTTCTCCATGCAATTTGGACTTCAAATTTGTAGAGAAAGAAATACTAAAAATGACCATACACCCTTTTGTTAATGCACCCAAAATGAATAAACTTCCCTCAATTCTGCCTTTGAAAACTACCCTAGATACATTACTGGAGCATAGTGCTGAAACAAGCACATAAATTTCCTTGCCTATAATTATCATGAAAAATGTCTTTTCTTGACACTTCTTATGGAGAGAAATTTTAATCATCAAAGTTGGCAACTTACCAATTTCTGCAATTGCACACGTCAGAACAAAAGAAACTGATTTTGGAAATGACTTTTTAAAAATACCACATCAATCCCTAAAGCTCTAAAAATCATCATGGTTACAGATGTACATGCCAAAAATTCAGATAAACCATTCACTCAATATGTAAATCATCTTACATTAAGATACCAATCCACCAAGTTGACTCCCCATAAAACAACCCATAGTGCAAACTAGAAAACAGTAAAAAATGCATTAGGAATAGGCCTTGTAAAATACCAAATCATCTTGTAAAATCTTAGAAATCAATCCATTGGTTCATCTACACGCTGGGAGTATAGATCAACAACTAATTTGATATAAACGTCAATTGGTTACAAGATATGCACTTCTGAAAATGATTGTTCTGCAAAATCAACTCAATTAACACTGGAAATTTCGCATAACTTCGTTTTAATTCTGATTTCACAAACCCACCAAATGCACACCTTGGTGGTACCCTAAATTTTAATAATTTAGAAGTCCCAATCCATTATCAAGAAGCATTTTTCTCCATACTAAAAAAAATCAAAGGAAGGAAGCTTTATGACACAAATAAATAGAATTAACTAATCGAAGCCTTCAGAAAATGTTGGAATTTATACCTGCTACAAAGATGATATTGACAGAGGATAACGATGGTTGAATTTTTAAAATCTAAAAATGACCCAGTTTGGGAAATCAAATTTCCTATCTTCAACATAAATATTAGCTTTTCAAAAGGTTTTTTGGATTTTTGACCAAAGCCAAATCCAAAAGTTAGGTAGTTATTTTTTAGTTAGTTTATTTTTTTTTCAAAATAATTTGTAATAAGGGTTGTGTCTTTTCACCCTAAAGAGGTGTGAAAGTCACTCAAACACATATATATACATAATATAAAGTGTAAAGAGAAGAAAATACAATATAATACAATTTCACATATTTGGATAGTTTTGGATCCACAACTATAACATGGACCTATATGTACTATTATTTTCATAATCAATAAAGATAAGTCTTTTTTCTTCATATATGCAATTGTTTCATTAATCATTTTACAATTAGTCCCTCAGATAAACCAATAGAACTTATTCAAAGTGATATTTTGATGTGCATGCTTCCTAATTTGATTCATAGTCTATATTTTCAATTGGTTTTCTCATTTTTCATGGTTAAATTCTGTTGATTGAGGCCTCGGTCAATTGGGTTGTCATCTGAGAAGTATTACCCTTTTGAAATATCTTTGAATTTGTTTTAGGTTGCATGTACATTCCATAACACCTTTGAAGTGATAATTTTTCTTGTAAAACTATCTTTGAGGTTGAACATAAGATTGGAATGATAGTGACTCTATTGCCCATGGTTGATTAAGGCACTAGTCTTTCTTGCTTATTTGGATTATAGTTATTTAGTTCATTGTTTATAGTTTTGTGATATCTTATCTATCTGTTCATTTCAAATTACATACAAATTTACTAAACATTCTTTCAATTACTTAAAGTATTTCAATTTATAGTTCATGATATATTGCTTTCAGTTAGATTTCTTTCAAGTGCCTTGTCCTACTTGAGAGAGAAGGTTGAAGTGTTACTTATCTACTATAAAAAGCCTTGTAACTTGAAGGATAATTCAAGGTATAGGCCTACCAACCTTGGTTTTTCAGAGCCAGAATTGAAGAAGTTCCAACCTTGCCTTGGTTGTGATTTGTTAGTTGGCCAAATCACTTGGGCTTCCAAGCATTTGATTGGCAAGTCCATAGGAAATCCATTCTGTTGATATGAGAACCAACAAACCTTATGATCAGAGACCTCATATATAGATTTACTTTCACACAGGTATTATGAAACTCCAACTGGATTTTTTTGATGGTCAACATCAGAATTAATCTGCAAAGTCAGTCCTTCACCAACTTTTTGAAAACAAAACAACAAACATACAGAAATTTGTTTTAGAAAGGGCTGAGCAAAGTAGTTAACTGGATTGGTCTGAGTCTAAAAGTATTTAGGAAGGTACACTTTCATGTTTTCAATATAGGGGAAATTTTAATTAGTCAACGCATTCAACTGGGTACATACGGTAAGACCTCAAAATAGGGCATTTTAGAATTCAGCAATTTAGACTCTGAGAAACATCATAAATTGAAAATGGGGTAACTTTGGAAAACGGTGTAAACAAAATCAAAGGGTTCTTCAAATGGGCATAGAGGTTCAATTTCATGTCTACAATACCTCAGAAAACCCTTATGACATGACAATTAACTAGGCTCAATATGTAATCCTCTGAAGTGGGTCACTTAGGAAAATCTAAAAACATGCAAAGTGCAGATTTAGGCGATGACCTCCTAACAGCTATCTCCAAAACATATCAAATCTGAAATATGAGAGCTGAAACCTATTATATGCACTTAATGAAAGGTGAGGAACATTTCTCCCAAGTGATTTTTCACAAAAATCACCAGGCCTCTTTTACAAGCATTCAAAGTAGGCCTTCTCCACAAGCTTCTTAGGGAAAATTTTACTTAGTAACCCCAAATTTCTTCAAAATTTGAAAGTACTAACATGGGGCACTATGATAAACATGAATTTATATTTTCCATATTGAAATAATATGGCAAGGTCTATACCTCCATTTCCTAAAATATTATGGCATGGTGGTGTACCTCCATTCTTGGCTTTGACTAATGTAGTAATGTTTATTGTTGACATGCAAATATGTTGTTGTGTTTTTATGTTGAGATCCACATGTAAATGATATTTCATATTCAAGGGCTTCCTATGCCCAAAATATAGGGGAGGAGTGCTCTTCATTTTCACAAATGTGGCATTCAAATGCCCAAGAATTTGTTTTCCAGAGCCACCATGAGTCTCCAATCTTGGGATGATCTTCGTGTTCAGTTCCAACTCACTCGTCTAGATTTTCAAACTTTTGAATTGATTGTGTCTGCTATTCTTCCACATCTCCTGCATAAACTTGGAATTCAATCAGTTAAACCATGGTGGAAAGACTGGATATGGTACCCTGATATGCCATTTACCAATTACAAACCCAAGCTTGGGTACTCTTAGCTTGTGCATCATTTTCCTATGATTGATTCTCTCAATCATTGTTGGCACCTTACTTCTTCTTAGAAGACCTGGAGCTGGAATTTCTGTAGTATTTGGGATGTTATTACTAAACCCAAAATTGCTCATTTTTCCTGGTTTTTTCTTTACCAGGGTTTGCCTTTGGGAGCTCGGCTCTGGCACCTGGGTGTGCATGATCCCAAATGCCCATTTTGTGGGCATTGTGAAACCATAATGCATATTTTTTGGTTCTTTTGTCGGGCCCATAACTATTGGATTTGGATGCATGGATTTTTTATTCCTTTCCAGCCTGAGCCTTTCTCTTGGCATATGGCTCTCCTAAGCGATTCACCCAGAATGCCTTCGCAATATACCCAGATTTGGCATGCTTTTAAGATGGAGATTTTGTTTTCCTTATGGAAAGACCCTAATATTGTTCATTTTACTCACCGCTTTCTGGATGTAAATATTTATCTTTATGCTAAGGCATGTATATGTAATAATGTCATGATGTAGATTCAAGTTCAAGCTGATAAGGTGGCCCTTGAGGTCACCCATTTACAGAAGTTGTTGCAGCATTGGGGTAATGCCCCTTGTACTGTAGCTCAGGTTCCACTGGATTCCCTCTCGGTTGACTGCACACCACCCTGGGGCAGGCATCATAGTCATAGTTCCTTGGTCAGGCACTCCAAAATGTCACACTCTTGGTGTCGACGCTCTACCTCTCCTCCTTCTAGGAGGGCTTCGGATGCTGGCTGGCCTTCTCTGCTTGTTTCTACTATTTTTTCTTCAGCTTAGAAAATGACCAATGTTCCTTTGTTTCCTTCTATCACTTCTGATAAAATCCCCCACCTAGATCTTGCTATTTCTCCCAGGCAGGAGGAAGGAGAACTGGAGAATGAAGATAAAGATACATATGATGGGTGGTCACTTCCTAACCAGACCCCTGGGCCCAACATTTGGGGAAATCCTAATGACATAGATCATCCTCCCTTTTCTTCTACTGCTCTCGCGGCTTGAGGGCTTTGTTTATTTTTTTTTTGGTGAATAGTTGTATGTTTCCGGCCTAATGCCGAGTGACTCTTCGCGGGGTGATTTTTTATCCCCCAGTCCTTTTTTGTGAATATTGTACATTTTTATATATTAATTGAAAAGGTCTATATCCATAAAAATGTTGTTTTATATTTATGGCCACACAAATGGACTCACTGAGATATATGTTGCTCCATTATCTTTGTGTCAACTCTTTGGGTATTGGGTGTGTGATCTTCATTTGTAGGTTCTGGAGCAGGTATGGAGTTGGAGTGGACTCAACTTTCTTCTTTCATAGGAAATGACCTATACCCCATTATTTATTTGTGTTTACTTATGTAGGGTATATGTATCCATAAGATATTTAACGTTTGGCTAAGCTCACAACCTGTTGAGCTCTTCTGATTTTCTTTATTTTCTTTTCTGCACATACATACCATCCATGTTCTATATGATCCAATATGTATGTCATTTCATTGGATAGATTACTTTACTTTCTTTTCTTTTCCATGTACTTTCAGTTTAGCTCAAAAATGAACTAACATCTAATCTAGATCACATATTAACTTGTAAACTAGGGTATTTTAGCAAGTTCACTTAGTAAATAGGCTAGCAATTTCCACTAATTGAATAATCATGAAAAAGGGGTAACATTTTTGGCAATCCCAACTAAGTTCTTTCCTACTAAGAACCTTTTGACCAGTTTCCTATTGTATTTATTGGGCATAGAGTCCCTTGGAACCCAACTAAAAACTTAACAACTCCTTCTGAAACAAAACCACTAAGCGCCTGAGACAGATTGGTATGATTATGAGGGGCTCAAAATTTGAGTATTGATAGCTTGTATCAGTGGGTGCTTGCCTCGATAATACCAATCATTCATGCTTTCTTGAAGAGGCTTGAAAGATGGTATCAATATGTCTCTCACTTATTACTAACAACTAAAATCAAGGGAAAACAACTTAAACTGAAATACACTTGTGCTACAATACTTAGGGAACATAAAAACCTGAACTGAAAACTTCTAATCTATCCTAAGATAATCAATCATCATAACCTCAGATACATCCATTAACAGATTGATTGAAATAGATTCCTTTTCTCACTAAAAATGGATGAGATACATACATACGTGCAACTAGAAAGATATGCAAAATGACTTGAAAGATCTGAAGCTCCTGAAGCATATCTTGTAAATGAATAGATATGTTACATACCTCTTGGATTCAATCAAAATCAATGCATATTTGAGGTACATATACATGTTGAATCTTCTGATCTATAATTGGAATCTCAGGCATAAGCCCTATTCTAAAAATATGCCTAATTAGGCAGCCCCTTGTAATAACAAATTCTAGAACACTTTTGATTTCTAATGCTTCAACCATCATACCATTCTATTTAGAGAATTCAAGATCAAAAGAATCAAGAGAAATAGTAATTGGTTCATCTTCCTGGTATTGTTGATTGCAAACCTCTTGATCATTAATGATCTGTTGATTTTCTTGTATTGCTTGAACCAAATCAAATTCTTGAAGCCTCTTTTCAATGCTATCTACACTTTCCCCTTTTGGACCAGCCCCTTGTTGAATTCATCTTCATACTTTTGCAAAGATTCAACAACCATCATGTGTCCAACAACTTGATGAACCTGATCCTATTTATGAGGAGACGAATGACAATTGTCTAAATTTTCTCATGAATACTTCAAGACCTTCCCAAAAATCATCCTCATCATTTTGATTCTCATCTTTGCATGGGAGAGGACTGATATTTACCTTGTTTTCATTGTTATGCATGATCAAAACATCAAGATCTTGAACTTCCTCTCACTTATTTGTTAATGATGCAAGGGAAATCTGAATTTACTCTTCCTCATCACTCAAAAAACCTAGGATTTTATCAAACAAATCAGATGAGCCCTCTTGAGTGAGTTCTTTATAAGGCTCCTTGGCTGGTATAGGTTGTCCCCGAGGAAAAGTTTAAACATCTTTAGGTTGTGAATCCACAACTAGGGCCTGATGATTTGTAGAAGATGGTTTCTTTGCATCCACAACACTCTTATTGGACCTTATGTTAGCTGAAACTGGGGCATAGTTCTTATTATCACTGAGGGAAAAGTTAACCCACAGAACTCCTTTCTTTGCCAATTCATGAGAGCCATATCAGGTGCATTGCGTTCATTTGGGCTAGATGGTTGATTTTTCTAAACCATAGGTTCCAGCTTCACTTCTTGTGGAGCTATAACATTGTTTTGCACCATAAGGGCTTGGCCAAATCCATTGGGATAAACTCCTTGAATGTGTTGCTAGTTGCATGGACAACCTCATCCATAATATTGTTCCATATTGTTCTGTCGTACTGGAACAAGCTCCCTAAGGCTACTAGGAATGTTAGGATTGTAGGGTTGGCTAGCTCTTTTATTATACTTCCTTGCTTGGCCTTGTGACTTGACTAATAACGGTTCTATTTTGTTGTTATTGGGCCTGGTAAGGATCTTGGTAAGGTTGTTGGCAGGGCTATTGATAAGGTTTAAACTGCTGCCTTTTAATGCTAAAAATCTCATTAGTAAATTTCTACAAGGTATTTTTAATCTCCTTCAGTTATTGGGACTGGTCTATAGCTAGGCTAGTAGCCTATTGGGAAAGAGTCAGGATAGGAAAAATAGATTCCAAGGCTGGAATTGATTCGAGAATAGGTTGTAATTGATGACATTAAGTTTTTCCATTAGTATTGTATGCACCCTAAAATGGTCGCCTAGACTTTGGGCCCCATTTATCATTTTATCATTTTATCAAATTTCGGAATCAATGCTTTGAAACATTTTCAATTCAAATCAATTTCCTTGATCAAATTGTAATTAATTCAATTAATTCAATTATTTCAATATTTCCTAAGGTTTTATCATTTTTATTTAATTAAAATATTTAATCTCTCTTTTAATTAAATAAAATTCCTCTTATTTAATTAAAATATTTAATCTCCCTTTTAATTAAATTCCTC
>MU225447.1:5120543-5138180 GCA_018584345.1 Thuja plicata
GATCATACTATGGAGAAAGGTATTTCATTTTGTTTGTTGATGATTTTTCAAGGATGATGTGGGTTGCATTCTTAAAGGAGAAGTCTGAAGCCTTTGAGAAGTTCAAAATATTCAAAGCTAAGGTTGAGAATGAGTCTGGGATAAAACTAAAGTGTCTAAGATCAGATAGAGGAGGAGAATTCACCTCTGACCAATTTTATGACTACTGTGAAGAACATGGAATCAAAACACAATTGAGTGCACCCAGAACACCTCAACAGAATGGGATTGCAGAAATAATGAACAGGATCATACTTGATACAGCACGCACTATGATGATTGAAGGAAAATTTGTGCATGCCTATTGCAAAGATGCAGTCAATACGGCAGTCTATACTATCAACAGAAAACAACTAAGACCAGGCACAGATAAGGCACCTTATGAACTTTGGTTTGGTAATGTACCTATAGTAAAATACTTTAGAATCTTTGGCAATAAGTGCTACATCAAGAGAGATGATGGTGTTGGTAAGTTTGATGCTAGAAGCAATGAAGGTATTTTCCTTGGTTATTCTACTAAAAGCAAAGCATACAAATGTTTCAATTTAAGATTAAAGAAGATAATTTATAGTACTCATGTAAATATTGATGAGAAGTTCATGGTTCAAGAGAGGTACTATGAATATGCACCTATGATTGAAGATGAACCCAATCCTAACAGTAAAGACACTGTTATTGAAGAAATGTTCGATTGCATGTATGTTTCATGTAATGAACCTGAATCAAGCAAAGAAGTATCAAAAATTATAGACAAAGGATGTCACACCAAAGGCTTCAAAATTCAAATCTAGGTATCATTCAAAAGATGATATCATTGGAGATCAGAGTAGTAGTGTTTTGACTAGATCTAAAGCAAAAATATTAACAGTGGATGAAGAGGTATGTTTACTTTCACAGATTGAACCTTTAAATGTTGAATATGCTTGCAAGGATTCTGACTGGCATAAAGCAATGGAAGAAGAATTAGGTCAAATAATAAAAAATGACACATGGGAATTGGTTCCTAGACCTAGTGAAAAAAATTTGATTGGAACAAAGTGGGTATTTAGAAACAAGATGAATGAAGATGGTAGAGTGGTCAGAAACAAAGCAAGACTAGTGTGTAAAGGATATGCACAGAGGGAAGGGATAGATTACATTGACACATTTGCCCATGTGAGTAGATTAGAAGCCATTAAGTTATTCTTGGCCTATGCAACATTCAAAGACTTCAAAGTTTATCAAATGGATGTCAAATCAGCCTTTCTGAATGTTGACTTGAAGGAAGAAGTCTACATAGAATAGCCTAAAGGATTTAATCTATCAGATAAACCAGACATCATATGCAGATTGAAGAAAGCACTCTATGGACTTAAACAGGCCCCAAGATCTTGGTATGAGAGACTAGATGATTAGCTTACCAAGATTGGATTTAAGAAAGGAGCAGCAGATTGTAACCTATTCATAAGAGAGACACTTGATGGATTATTACTTGTTTCCATATTTGTTGATGACATTATCTTTGGAGGTAATGACAAGCTTAGTGCAGAATTTGCAAAAGAAATGCAAAATGAATTTTAAATGAGCATGATTAGTCCTATAAAACATTTTTTGGGATTGAATGTAAAGCAGACAGATAAAGGAATATTCATAAATCAGTCCAAATATGTCAAGGAAATATTGAATATTTTCAAGATGGAAGACTGTAAGCGAGTATGCACTCCAATGATAATAGGAAGCAAGCTTTCTAAAGAAGATGATTCCGTAGCAGTTGACAAGACATTGTATAAGTCTATGATTGGAAAACTTGTATATCTTACTCAATCTAGACCAGACATATCTAATGTAGTTGGAATTGTTGGTAGAATGCTAAGTGTGAATGATAAGATAAGAGACAAAAAATGTACAGAGAAGAATATCATTTGTATTTCAATCATCAAGGATCTATGTGAAGAAGTAGTGAAAGATTAAAATACATTGGAACTGATCAAGACAGCAGGTCTACTCTATAGTTCATCATCAGATATAGTGCATATATTTTCTACAGAAGGTTGTAGCCTTCACCATTGAAGCAGTGAGCTTTTTGGATAGTGATTCCTCACCCTTAACAGGGTTATTTGTAAAAGACTCCTAATAGGGTCAGACCCTTAACCAGGTCACTATACTTATTGCATTGTAAAGGACAACTCCTAACAGGGTTGCAAGATCTTCTAACAAGGATTATTATAAACAAGTATAATTCATTGTGGGTGTTAATTCCCACCGGGGTTTTTACCATTTTGTTTCCCCATAACCAAAATGTGGTGTTGTCTATTGTGTTTTCTGAATGTGCATTTACTTTATTGTATTCTGGAGTTAATAAGAAGAAAAGAATTCAGTTAGCTGATAACTGATTCACCTCGCCCCCCTCTCAGTTATCCTTTGGGACTGTTCTAACACTGTAGGGATATGACTAGAAACAGTAGGTTGAGATACACTAGGCTAGGACTGAGTGTCCTTGGTTTCCCTATCCCTCTTCTTAGATGGGAGTAGCTCTATATATTCAAAAGGATCCCTACTCTGCGTAGTTGGTATCCCATTCATGTGCTAGAAATATTGATCAGCATAAAACAAGATTAGAGCCACTAGGTATGATATCTCATAATTCATAATAACGAAATACCTACTACTCATACCAAATAGAAACTCATATGTAAATTTTCTCAGACTACTAGCTCAAAAGAGTCTGTCCCATCAGACGTGCCAAAAACTATTTTCATTAAGGATTGCATTCTTAAGAGCTAATTTTGAAACCTAGCAATCTCGTGAAACATGGGAATACTTTCAGGTTATGGGTAACCTATAGTGAAAGTATACCTCCAGGTTAAGGGTTGGATTCCCTTGAATCACCTTGATACTGAACTGAACTTTAGAAGGAAAAGGGAAGAGAAATGCATTAACTTTAAAACTGGAAATGAAACTGAGGTGATTCACCAAAATTTCAAGATCCACATATTGTAAACAACTTACAATGTGTATTAAATCATAACTTATAACTTCATAACTTTACCCTACTTATAATGTTGTCCTTAGAAATAATAAGGTGCTAATTGTAGATAGGAAAGGAAATGAGTTCCACAACCTAAACTATTTTTAAATGCACACATATTAAGACTTTAGGAAACAATGTGTGTTTTCTAAACCTTTAGATAAGAAGAAATATCAAGTAAAGGATTAAAATAATCATAATAACCATGACACAAAACTCACCAAACAACTCAGAAATTAATAGGAAAAGAAGGCCAACTGTTATGCATTCAATCAAAAGAAGCCAAGGCACAATCTGCTTCTCCAAGAGCTACAAACATACATATCTCAGAATGAGATAGGATGCAAGAACTGCCTCAATCAAAAAATGTGAGAGGTATAAATAGATAAGAGACAATAATTTGTATTTCCAAGAAATTTGGAATCCCATGACTGCCTCCACCAAATTCAGAACTGAGAGGAGAAAGAATCTCTGACAAATCTATATTTAGGTCCATGGGATATGTTGATCAAAATTAGGTGACCTAACCTCCCCTAAAGGTGGTGATATGAGGAGATTTTCAGAATTCATGCTTTTAAAAACCTTCCTCTTTCAAAATTCAATCACACATAACCCCTAATAATGCTTTGGTAGGTAATATTTAAACAAGGTGATTTATAACAATATCACTTGTCAAATATTTTACAATAATGAAAGTGCATGATTTTACATTAAAAACATCACATTTTAAATAATGACCCCTAATAAAATATTGATGCAAAAATAACACCTAGGACTTAGGCGTATATGTCTACATCTCCTATTTTTCCTTTTACAAAAATGACTTTCTTGAAAATAATTATTTTTAAAATTAAAGTCTATCTCTCTTTTTAATTCCCCCTTTACTTAGGAAAAATTAAACCCTTAGCATATCCTATATAATAGCCCCTAAAACATATCCCATCTCATGTTTATAAAATAAACATTTCAAAAATGCCTCACCTTTAAAAAAATTCATGAAATAAACCTTTAAAAAAACTCACTTTGAATATGTTTTAAGAAACTATCCAAATATTTTTTTTTGTTGTTTTGAACCACTTCTTGCAACAAAAACTCATCTTTACTATGAATTTTGAATGGAAAGACTTTTCTATGGGTTTTGGGAAAGTTTGTAATACTCACCCCTTAGTTTTCTTTTCAGTTTCAGTTGCCGAACTCTTTTAGGCCTTTTCATATATGTGTGGTTTATTTCAAATGGTTTAGAGGATATTTATGTATTACATTTCAATATGTTATTGATTCATTGCATAGTGTATTATATCTCATGTTTGCATATGATTAATGGTTATTTCATGATGCGTATGTATATGCTATGATGTCATTTGATTATGGTTTTCTGAAAATACTGACCCTATATTTGTATGCATATGGATCATTTATATGTTGTTCTTTACTTTTTGACGTGCTTGATACGGTATGGGACAGAGTCTTAGTTTCTTGCTTTGGCGAGATCCACACAATAAACTAGTCTTAGCCATTGTTTGCTATATTATATGCATGTATGTTTGTCTTTTTGATGATAGGTTTGCAGGTACCAGGCTACGTCTTCCCTGAATTGGCAGGAGTGAGTATGCCCTATCGCAATATCTCAATGGTAAGAGAGGGGAGATAATATCAGATCCAAATCTATACCCTGGACCCTAATTTTTTCCTAGAAATGGACAAGAAACTGATTGACTACCCCAGTGTTTGAATCCTTCAAGTGACATGGATTCGTGAGCTTGTTTGTGTGTGTTGGGTTTTTGTTTCAGTTGTTTGTCTATTTTAGTGGTTTATCTATTTAGATGGGTTTTAGATAGATTTATGATGCTTTTGGCTTGATTTATTTAATGAATATTCATGGTAAATATTAATGTTAATTATTGCACCTATAATAAGGTTAGAACATTGATATATGGAATATATGGTTATTTAATAATTAAATACCTATATTTAATTAATTGATTTAATTATTAAGTCTTAATTTAAATAATTTAGATTTAATAAATATTATATTCGGTTAATTGTAATTAATTGTGCATAGTTGGATTATTGAATATTACTTTAAGTTGCATGGTTAATTGGTTTATTTAATTGAAATATATTCTCATCCATTTTCAATTTAACACTTTGCTTTGATATTCTAAAGTTGAGTTTTGCATGCTTTAAGTAAAATTGAAAATAAAAAATTTCTTTTAAATATTAATTATATAATTTATATTCCCTTTAGTGTTTTCACTTTTTGAAAACCTAATTGCTTGAATTATCTATATCTTTGGATTGGAAGTCTTTTTTGGAGGTTGTTCAATCAAAGAGAAGGAGAAATCAGGTGATTGGAGTTTTGAGAGAGCTTGCTTGGATTTGTGGATTCTCTTGCTTGGATTTGTGGACTCTTCTTGCTTGGATTTGTGAATTTTGTGCTTCTCATCAGTTATTAAGGTAGGGTTTTCATCTTTTGAATCCTAGCTTTCAAATCCCCATCTTCCATGCATCTGAAAAGCTAGGACCCTTTGTGTGATCTTTCTTATTTGAGTATTTGGTAATTTCATTGATTTAGAATTAAAAAATTATGATCTTGATTTCAAATTGAGTTTTCCTCCATGTTTGCCTATCAGATTTGTGATTATGGGCATAAAGGTTCCGTTTTTGGGTGTTGAATTCCAATTGGGCATTAGGGTTTTTCATGTGAAAGAATTTTGTTTGAGAATTGCCCTTAGGGTTTCATTTTTAGGGAAAATTCCTCTTTCAATGAAAATTCGATAATGTTGTTGAATTGCTTGAAAATTCTCAAATATGTAACTCCTTGCCTTGAAAAGTAGAGATTTTGCCCTCATCAGGCTCTTGCCAAAACTGGACCCAGATCTGAAAGGAAGCAAGAAAATTGGGTTAATTTGCATGCTTGAAAACAAGAAAACTCTTCTTGGGAAAATAAATGATTATATTAAAAATTAGGTTCCTTTCTTGTTTTTATCATTTTGCATGTTGAAAGAAGGGAAATTCCCCTTTGGTTTATTTAAATTTTTTGTTGAAAAATACCCTTATTATGTGAAAATATGGTTTAATGAATTTATTTTTTAAAAGAAAGAAAAGATAAGCTTATTATATTGCTAGAAAAATTAAATTAAAAAAAAATAGAGCTTGTTGTTTTTTATAAAAAAAATATATAGACCTGGTTTAAAAGTTCACCAATATATATATATATAATAAAAAACTAGAATTTTATTATATATATTTTTAAATATATATATATATATAGTGTTTAAAGAATATGTTTAAAAAAAAATTATTAAAGTGGGGGTGGCGGGGGCCACTACCTCTCCCGGCCACCACCCGTGAGGGTTGCGAGTACCCCACAGGGGCCACAGGCTGTGGGCCTGCGGACCCACCGTAGTTTCCCATGATGGGGATCGCTAGGTCCCACAAGTCCTATGGCTCTCCCGTAAACCGCGAGGGGCTCCTTGTTAAAAGGGCCTGCGGGGGGAAAAAGAGATAAGGGGGTGGGGCCGAGACCCCCCCAATCAAAGTTTTTTTTTTTTTTTTTTAGAATTTAAATTTGTTATTATTATTATTATTTAATATTAGTTTTAAATTAAAGTTTTTAAAGATTTAGTTTATTTAAAATTTATTTAGTTTTTAAATTAGATTTTAGATTTAGTTTTTAATTTAAAGTTTGTAAAAATTGTTTTTTTAGTTAGTTTAATATTATTAAAAGGATGTTTTATTATATGTGTATGCATAATAATATTAATACTAGAGGTTAATGCCGATATGGTAATTGGATTTGTATTTTATACTATTGTAATTATAGTTTTGGATTTAGTAATTATGTTATGGGTTAATTTATATGCTTTTATAAATTAATCTATATAGGAGCTTTAATTTGCATTTTTCTTGAGAAAATTAATTATAGTTGTGTTAGTAATTTTAACAGATAAATGAATTTGCATTTTATGTGATTATAAATTTGTTTATCATTCAATTCTAAGTTAGCTCCTTCTGGAGACGTACTTATTATGTCATGATGTACTATTTTTGGATTTGATTCTTCATGGTGTCTTGTGAGTGATTTCCAGTGCATGTTTCTTATTATGTTATGTTGGTTCGATTGTCTTTTTTGAACCTAGTATTTTTGAACTCAGGATATGTGATCCTTTGAGAATATCTCATGTTGTTATGGTTAGTTGAGAACCAGTAGTTCCTATATGGGTAGGAACCAATTTATGAGAATTGTGAGATTATATTTGACCTTGAGCTTAGGGGGTGGTTAGTTAGGTGCATCTTAGGGGAGTGGCTTACAATAGGATTCTAGGGCCCAAAGAGGCCAGTCCAAGGTGACCTATCATAAGTTGTTAATAAGTGATAGCTTAATAATAAAACTTGGGGTTAACATTAAATACAAGATTGATCATGATGCCTCGCTTATGCCTCGAGTGCTAGTATAGACTAAAAATAAGAATGATTTGATACCTAGAGAGTGGGTATGGTTAGATTCCTCATCTTCGTAAGAGGGTATTCTAGCTCCGCATGAGTCATATTGATAGGTCTGGGGTCCAGAGAGACCAGTCCAGGATAACTCAAGTGATTGACCATGTGATGACACTTCCATAGAATGTAGCCTAAGTCTCCTCCATAGGTCATGTTTTACCTTTTATGGATGTGTCTTGGACACTTGGCTTTTGGATTCAGTATTTGGTTTATGTTGGTATTTTGGATATCTTATGTATGTTCCTTTATCTTTGGATGGTGTACCTTTGTGTTGACCTTGGATCTCCAGTGTGTCTTAATCTTTCCTATCCTTATACTTATGCTTTAGTATTTCTAGATTGTGTTCCCGTGTGTGGGCCTGATGTTATCTCCTCAGCATGGTGGGAGTGGACCTTTGGTTCCAAGTGGTCGGGTGGTAGTGATTCTTATTACCATTGAGATCTGACAATTCTTCTTCATTCTTGGATGATCCTTGTTGTAGTTTCTATCTTCTTATTCTTATGGAGACTTGTTCAGTTTCATGAGTTGTATATTTGTACCATATGTGGATATTGGTTGACATCCTTTGGAGGATGTATTGTATTATATTGATTATGTATTGCATACCCTACAACTTGTGCAGTGGATGATGATTAGGTTGTATACCTTGGGTATCACTTGTATAGGTGGTATTATTATATGAGATGTATATTATTGGATTCATTTGTGGTATCCTTTATGTTAGCTCTTTATAGTTGTTCTCGTAGATTATTTTGCTTAAGTAATTCTACATCAAGGAACCCTCGAGATGTGTAACCTTTGTTGCGTTGTACTTATGTGTATGTCATGTATCACATCGCATTGCTTCCATTGTTATCATTATTATATGTAAACATTTAAAAAAAATTATCCTCTTAACTCAGTGTCATGTTTAGGCTAGTTCTCCTGGGTTCCCTGGCGGGGCATCACAAAGTTTCTATTTGTTTAAGCTTGCTTTATGGGTCAAGATTTGAATGTAATATATGCAGAAAGGTAAGAGATCATTATTATTTAATTTCAAAGCTTTGAATTTTTTGTTTTCAACGTGGTTATGGGTTGCTTCTTCTCTTCATGCTTTCTTTAATTTGGAGATTTATTTGCTGGGTTTTCTTCCATAGCATGAGACTTGGCTTATTTTTCTGTTGTTCTCTATATTTGTATTGATTTGGGACTTTGTATAGTTTCTCTTTTGATGATATGCATTTTTTTTGCATGTAGAAATGGAGATTTTATTGGAGATATGCATCCTATGCAATGTTTTTTATCTTTTGGGATATGTAAATACCTTTTCTTTTCTAGAATCATTTGCATGAATGTGGAAGACATCATGCTGATTTTGCATTTTTATTTGTGTTTTATTTTAATCTAGAATTAGGGCATCATGTTTATTTTGCATTTTTATTCATTACATATGCATTGCTATAATCATGAAATATTGTTTTACCACTTTCTCTTGAAGTGGCTCTGTAATATGAGATTCATTTAGAATCATTGTGCTCTACTCCATTGAAGTTCTTGGATCATCATTAATGTTGTTTTTATTCTTTAAAAATCCATTATTTGCATATGTAGAAACACCCATATTGAGATGGTTTGCTTCTCCTTGACTGTATATCAACTTCTGGGGCACTATGATAAATATGAATGTATATTTTCCATATTGCAATGCTACGGAAAGTTATGTACCTCCATTCCCTAAAATATTATGGCATGGTGTTGTACCTCCATTCTTTTCTTTGACTGATGTAGTAATGTTTATTGTTGACATGCAAATATGTTGTTTTTGTTTTGTGTTGAGATCCATATATAAATGTTGTTTCAAATTTATGGCCACACAAATGGACTCACTGAGATATATGTTGCTCCATTATCTTTGTATGAACTCTTTGGGTATTGGGTGTGTGATCTTCAATTGTAGGTTCTGGAGTAGGTAAGGATTTGGAATGGACTCAACTTTCTTCTTCTACAGGAAATGACCTATACCCCATTATCTATTTGTGTTTACTTATGTAGGATATATGTAGCCATAAGATATTTAAGGTTTGGCTATTCTCACGGCCTGGTGAGCTCTTCTGATTTTCTTTATTTTCCTTTCTACACATACATACCATCCATGTTGTAGATGATCCAATATGTATGTCATTTCATTGGATAGCTTACTTTATTTTCTTTTCTTTTCCATGCACTTTCAGCTTAGCTAAAAAATGAACTCAAATCTAATCTAGATCACATAATAAATTGTAAACTAGGGTATTTTAGCAAGTTCACTTAGTAAATAGGCTAACGATTCCCACTAATTGAATAATCATGAAAAAGGGGTAACAAGCATAAATCATCATGATTAATCATACTCTCTATCAACCTTGAATGCCTTGAGAGTCCTTTGACTTGATTTATTTTTGCCTTCTATGCCTCAACTAATCCAACCTCGCAAGACAATCTCTTTTGATCCTATTAGAAATACAAAATCCAAAATATTTGTGATTTTATAAATCCTAAGTATGTTATATCTCCTTGCCCTAGACATGGACTTCTTCCTAAAACTTCTACACATCCTATATATCCTTTTGTTCCATATCCTATATCTTATAAATGTTTGGCCAATGTTATCTCTCAACCTAGCGTGGTTCCTTTTGTTCTTCCTCCTAAATTATAAAAGGGATCGATGTTGATTGATCCTAAGAAAAACCATATTACATGAAAAACCAAATATAACCATTATGCTCGTGATCACCACCATAAACATTGTGTAAGAGCCTATGAATGTGCTTCTGAAAACCTTTCCTCTCCCAAGACACCTATTGATTCCCTGATTGCATTTGGTCAGCCTATGCATAGCTCAAGGAAGGAAGTTAATTAGAAAAATATGAAATTGAAAAAACATGATAATTATATTTGTATCTTGCATTCTATTACAATTAATTTAGATGAAGAAGATACTCATGATGATGATGATTTAAATGTTCTTAGTGTAAATGATTATGTTGATGCTAGTTATTCTGATCATACGTTTGATCTTATTGATTTTAATCATAATTTACCAACTATATTTGAAAAAAAATTATCTCTTAGTCTTAGTGATGAACAAAGAGACCCATCTTCACAACACGGTCCTTGTTTGGAACTGGCTATTATTTCATCTATCATGCTTTTTGTTTATCCTCTTGCATGTTTTCCACCTTCCCTAAACACTACAGACCAATATGGGGAGGCAAGTGATATACTTGAATAGCTCCTATTCTGTGATGGATTCTTTGTGTTTTCTTGTTGTAATGTGCTTCCCCCATAATGTGTTATGTTTTGTTAAGATTTGTTTAGATGACCCTTGTTTCTCTATTGGCACAAGGTGATAAAGGAATTGACCTATTGTGGCATTCCTCTATTTGTATTGCATTTCTTCTATATGTTGTTACATGTTATGTTGTGCACGTGCCACTATTTGTAAATGTTTCTTTGTGTTTTCTAATTAGGGATGATGCAAAATGGTAGCTACCTATACTTTTTGGGCTCAGTGTTGTTTACCCAAAAATACTTTTTCTTTGTGACTCTTATGTGACAGTATTTTATTTCAACAACCTTTGGGGAATGATGAAAGTATCATTTGATCACGTTGACCCTTGAGTTAGTAGATCCATTTGTGTTCCTTTGTCGTGTGTTTCATTTGCCTTGGTTTTTTCCTTTTTTGGGGGCATCTCATTTGTGGAAACGTTTCTTATGGGTGCATGTATGCTCTGTTAAAGCAATTGCTTCTATTAAGGTGTTTGTTGTGGGGGCATACACTTCGCTCCTTATTTCACATTTTGTACACACACACACACAAATGATTCAATGCAATACCTCTTGGAAATGGATAAGGAGAAAATGATTTCCTTGTGTTCATCTTTTCATTATCATGATCTTATGCATTATTTATTGGATCCCTTAATGCAGACAATGCTTTCCTTAAGGATCGACCCTTCTTTTCTAGATCCCTTAATGGAGGCAATACTTTTCTTAAGGATTGATCTCCCCTTCCTTGATCCCTTTGGATATAATTTTTTCCTTAGGCCTGATCACCTTTTCAGGATCCCTTAATGAAGATAATTCTTTCCTGAAGGATTAATCCTCTTTGATGGGTTGACTAGCATAACATAGATTTCTAGACTACAAATGCCCTCTTTTTCAATGTTTTCTCTTTGCACGATAGATAATAAGGCATTACCTTACTAGTATGGTGTTCATCTCTCTCTCTCTCTCTCTCTCTCTCTCTCTCTCTCTCTCTCTCTCTTAGGAGAGAGAGATGCCTCTTTTATCTTGGTTTTAGATTTGATGAGGACTTAAGTCACTTTGGGGCTTGATGTTTCATTGTCTCCTTGACCTTGATAATATTTTTCTTGTGCATTGTTGTACTTTACCATGAGCATGATTTTCTCTCATACTCCCACTAAAGTGGGAGATAAATGTATTGTCCTAAAATGTTAGCACCCATTCTTGGATACTTTATTAGGACCTATTAGACCCTATTTTTTAATTTTGAGATCTAAATTTTCATTATGCTTGATCTTAGCAACATAATTTTTTTCCTCCTGCATCTTTTCAAACATCCCAACACCCAATTCAAATTTGGGGCCATATTATTAGGGACAACATGTTTCAAAAGTCTGGTGTTGATCTCTAAGTTATGTTGTCTATTAGTGCCACACATTTAGTCATTATCAAGGCAGGTTGGTCAGTCGTCACTACGACCAAGCCATCACACTAATGTTGAGTAATGTATGAATTGAGAAGTAGTTACCGTCGAGAAATTCAATGGTCACCGAGTACTCAGTAGTTGCTGAGTAGAATGAATGTTGAGTTGCATAGAATAGTTAGTCCCGAGTGACAGCATATGGATATGTCAAGAAAAACAGTTTGGACCAAGCACCAGAGATTTCATATGTCGAGTAAGACAGTTTTGATATATGTGCTTGGAATGCCACAAACACTTAGGTAAACCATTTTGGTCAGCTTTTATGTATGATTTAATGATCGTGTAAGATATTCAATGGAGTTAATTACGCGCTATGACTGAGATCATTAATCCTTATGCATGCAATACAACCAATAAAAAAATAGGTATGCATAAGTGGAAAAAGTGATGAATCTAGATTCTTGATCTTGATTTGGAAGCTTTATCAATTATCTATATAAGGAAAGATACAAAATTCTAATCATGTATGTGGATATAGAAGAGAAGAGATCAGGTGTGTATGCAGAAGAAGCAAGATTTGTGTATATTAGAAGCATAGACCAGGCAGAGTGACTGAGTAGAGCAGTGAAGCATAGAAAAGAGTTATATCAGATTTTGAGATCAATTAAGAGTTGGAAAGAGGAGATCAGACATCAGCATTTGAAGTGAAAACTGAAGGATCGAGTACTGATACATTCTAGCAAGTGAATCAAGGTAAATCTCTTAGCAGAGTAGTCCTAGCAAACTTTTTTAAATCTCCTAACAGAGTGCTTACTTAGCTGTAAGTTTAAATCCTTTAATCAAGGTAGATTGTACAAATTTGTAAGCCTTCAATAGGGCACAACCCTCACAGGATATATCATCAAAATTGATCAAATATTTTTAGCCCTAATAGGAACACTTTGTTACTATAGTAGTGAAAATTTGTTGGTGTCATCCCCACCCCAGTTTTACCTTTCAAGGGTTTCTGGGTTACCAAATCTTTGTGTTATGTGTTTATCATGGATGTTATTAGTAGTTAGATCTATTATAGTAATGTAGTTAATATTTATGTATGAATGTTGAATCGGTTTGTTTCTAAAGTGAAAATTTGTTATAGATCATGATTCACCCCCCTCCCCCTCTCAATATATTGTTTTCCCATTTAAGACTTATAATAATTGGTATCAGAGCATTGTTCTCTTAGAATAAGTCTAACAACTTGAGAGTTAAGACCTTGGAGATGGAGGTTTATAAGTTGGGAAAGGTCATAGAGAATCAGAAGATTGGCATCCATCTTGCACTGCAGCAGCTTGAGACAACAAGAGAGGAATTGAAAAAATCATTTAAGGAAAGGAAAGAATTGGAAACTTAGCTAAATGAAACTTCATATAAAGAAGAAGACACTGAAGGTCTATTTGATAATGGAAATTCCAAAGAAAGTAATGTAGCAATTGCAGATCTATTGGATAAAAACAACACAGGGAAAGAATGAGTCAAAAGTCTAAAGATAGAACAAGAAACTCAATCAATAACACTATGTGAGGTGATTGATCAAAAAAAGAAAGCTAAGGAAGAAAAGATGATGACAAAAGAAGATAAGAGACAAATGGCTAATAGACTTCATGAAAGGACATGTGATGTGTAGAAGCTCACAAACAATCAGCTAGACATGGTAAATCAACTATTATTTGCAAACCAAGAGGTAAAAAGGAAAGACAATGAGATTACATATATGAGATTAGAGAACAATCAACTAAAAAATGAGTTAAGATCTGAAAGGGAACTCATTGAGAGCATAAGAAAACCTAATGAAGCCATGAGATATTTTGAGGAACTAATGAGATAAACAAGAAGGACCAATGACACCTCTAGACTTGGCCATAATGAGAATCTACTGAAGAAGGATAATCATCAAAGAGTGGAGATCAAAGGAATTCAAAGCCGAAGAACAACAAACCTACATGTCATCATTGTGGGAAACCAGGATACACAAAAAACATTTGTCAAAGCAAGGATGGTAAGTCCAATTCTAAGCCTAAATTCAATGGATATTTCTTTAACTGTAAGAAGCATGGACATCAGGCACATGAATGCAGGTCAAAGACTAGAATATCACCTACTTCACCTAGATTTCAAGGACATTGTTACAATTCCCGTCATAGAACCCAAGACTGTATATCCAATGCAAAATCCAAGTGGAAATCCAAGAAACAAGGCAATGCACCGAGGAAAGCTAACACATTCAATAGGGATTACAATACAAGGAATAGTTGTCATTATTGTGGTGAATATGGCCATATTGCAGAGAATTGCATAAGGACACACTTTAGAGGTAAATCCAAGAGTTGGATGAATGAAAGTTTGGTCTGTTATAGTTGTCACAAGATTCTTCATACTAGGAGAGACTACAGGACTATAGCACCATCACCTACTGTCAAGAAAATAAGGAACCAGATGAATCTGACATGGAGAAAGAAAGAGGAAGCGAGCAGTAATGGAACCAGTGAAGCAGAGATCACCCAATCCAATGGATCAAGTGATCACACTACTTTCAATTAATCAAAGAAGGTATGTAAGGAAGTATTTTCTCAAATGATATATTTTACACCAGTTCCTAACATTAGATGTATGAAAGTCCATATACATAATTTAAGATGCACTAGGACAGATCTAAGGCAAGAACCAAGAAAAGAATTAATATGCCCAATTGGTTTCGAGCATCAGTATTAGTATGTACGGAGCCCCCATATCAACCGATGTGATATATTAACCGAGTTAAGTGTGGAAGTGTTAGTAGTGACCGAGTCATGATGTTGACCAAGTGATGGAATAAGTTAACTGAGCTACTACACAAGGAATGAGATAGAAATTATACACCTACTAGTATAAGGAGCATTTATTGAAGACCTAATTGGATCGTTTGAGGCTATCTAATGGATTTTTCCATTCATTTTAATTTCACAAGAAATAAGAAAATTTGTAGAGAAATTCAAAGGTGATTGAGAGTGATTTGTGCAGAGTCTATGAAGATTCAACTACATATCGTCAAAAAATACTGTGAAGCATTGATAAGACCCGTTGTTGCCAAGTTACTCAGAATCTATTTTATGAACCCTAGTATGGAGAAATGGAAATTATTTCATTTGTTGGAGTGAAGAATCAAGACAAGGAGGTAAAGATTGTTCAATTGGTTAGGAGTGATGTGTGTGAACTGTCTAATTTTTGAGTTGTACCTGAGACTGCATTTAAGGGAGATCTCTCGGGAGCCCTATCATCGATCCCGCTGAAGTTTTTAATGATTCATGATGTGAGGGCATGCTACACGTGCAAAGTCAACAATATTAGAGATTATGAGTTGAGGAAAGCTTATAATAAACTGTGCAAAAATGGAGCATTGAAGGTTGAACACCAGCACATTTCTGACAAAGGGTTAGTTCATGCCCTAGAATTCCCTCGCAATTTCAAATTTGAATGGATTCGAATAGTTCTGAGTAGAGTGCACGACATATGTTTATGGTTGGAGAATGGGCCAGTAAGAATAAAAAAGGAAATCATTCACTGAGTTACTAGATACCCTATTCTTCAAGGAAAAAGAACTATGTGATGTCATAATAAGGAAGTGATTGAAGCAAACAAATTGGCAGAATGGAATAAATGAGGCATGACAATTTCCACAGTCACAGATCTTGAAATCGAATTTGCAGTGAGAGTTATTATACACAAGTTTTATCAGTCAAGAAGATTGGATAGTGTCCCCTACATTACAGTTGAATAGGCATGGAAAATATTCAAGAAAGATCATACATATAATCTTTTCGAGCTGCAGATGACTCAATTGGCCAAGAACTTATCATCAATCAGGAAGACAAATAACTCAATGTGGCAGAATGGAAAAAATGAGGCATGACAATTTTCACAGTCATAGATCTTGAAATCGACTTTGCAGTGAGAGTTAGTATACACAAGTTTTATCAGTCAAGCAGATTGGATAGCGTCCCCTACATTAAAGTTGACTAGGCATGGAAATTATTCAAGAAAGATCATACATATGATCTTGTCGAGTTGCAGATGACTCAATTGGCCAAGAACTTATCATCAATCATGAAGACAAATAACTCAATGTGTAAGTTCGGATCCCTGATAGTATGTATATTTTTTTATGTTCAAAACACTCTTCCTACCTTAGGAGATGTTATCTGAAATTAGGACCGACCAGTGACAGTGCAGATAAATGAGTTTATTCAGCAGTTAGGAGAAAACTTTGGTAATGTTATGGAGAATTACTTTGTTGAATTCAAGGAGAAAGTGAGGTTAAGGAGAAGAATCCATGTATCACTAGTAGAAAATCATTATGATGATATATGTTTCCTTGTTGACATTGACTTTACTTATTTACAAGCTGTAGTAGCAAGGGTAGCATGGTTGAGGTCATTTCCCTATGCGGTAAATATTGATGAAATATCAACAACAATCAGAACTTTACTATAAGAAGAGGTTGACAAAAAGGCTAACATATTTGGGAGGTATTAAGAAGCCAAATCTAAGATAACCATGAACTTAAAGGCTGAAACCATGGAGAGAAAAAGAAAGAAGATATTCAAGAATCTTGAGAAAATTTTAGGTCAAGAAGAAGAAGAAGAGGAGAATGCACCATTGCAGATCACACAAGGTCATGGTGAGGACCAATCCAGTGATTTAGAAGAAATTGAAGATGAAGAAGTGGTTGCATAAAAGAAGGGTAAATGAAAAATAGTTTCCAAGCCAATTAGAAAGGAAAGTTAAAAGTATAAGTATACTCCTCCTACCACAACAAGACGAAGAACCAGGGAATCTAGAATTGCAAAATCAGCCGAGACACAAAAGAAATTTTTAGTAAAGAAATCTGAAGGGGAGAGCTCTTGGAAAAGAAAACAAGTTCAAATAAAGGCTGAGCCGAGTAACCCTAAGAAGAAACCAAGAAGAAGGTATGTATTGGGTAAAGATGATGAAGATGAGGAGATGACAGATACAGATCATATCAGAAAATTCAAGATTGCTACACATAAGCATCCAACAAATACGGATGATATTTTTGTAGAAACTGATGAAAGATCAGATTCAACTCCAAGATCCAGCTGCATGCAAAAACCTGTCACAAGAAATGAAGCGAAAGAAGGAAAAAGAAAAACTCAGATTTTACTCAAAAGGTGAGAGCAAAAATATTATCTGAATTAATGAAAGACAATTAAAAAGTTCGACCTTATAAAGGTGAACGGAACCCTAAAAGGTAAATACTAGGTTGCGCATTATTAATTAAGAATTAATTAATAACGCACCTAAGAGAAGCTTAAGCTAATAGAGTAATAATACTCTAACACCCCCCCTTAAGCTGAACGCAGGG
>MU225447.1:5140715-5168410 GCA_018584345.1 Thuja plicata
GCTGTTTTATATGCTAAAAAGCATGAAAAAATGATTTTTTTTCAAAAAAAATTTCGAAGAATGCCTCGATTTTCGAGCCGTACGGCCCTAGGAGGCCAAAATTTTTTGCCTGTGCTCACGGAGGCTAAACTAGTCAAACTTTATGTGATTTTGACTCTCCCGGGCCTTTTGAACGCAATGGCAGAGTCCGTTTCTGCTCAATCTACTCCAGAAGATCGTGCCTCCTCCAAAGTGACAAAAAAACTCCAGAAACCCCAGAAAGAGAGGGCTTGATCCACAGCTCTCACCAAACTTGAACAAGCTGCAACAGCAAGGCTCTGATACCATGTAGAAACTGATGAAAGATCAGATTCAACTCCAAGATCCAGCTGCATGCAAAAACCTGTCACAAGAAATGAAGCGAAAGAAGGAAAAAGAAAAACTCAGATTTTACTCAAAAGGTGAGAGCAAAAATATTATCTGAATTAATGAAAGACAATTACAAAGTTTGACCTTATAAAGGTGAACGGAACCCTAAAAGGTAAATACTAGGTTGTGCATTATTAATTAAGAATTAATTAATAATGCACCTAAGAGAAGCTTAAGCTAATAGAGTAATAATACTCTAACAATTTTCCACAACATCAGAAGTTTCGTAGGTTTGTCAAGATTTAAATTCATTAAGTTTGAATAGTTGAGCACAAAGGATAAAAAGAAGATAGAGTGAAATGATAGAAATGTTAGGATAATACAAGATGACTCCATTAGAGATTGGGATTCTTGTCCCTGATGAATTATTCAAAAGTATTGATGAGAGATAACAGTTTTCTCTTAAGACTGAAAGACATATCAGAGAAGGCGTATTATCCTAACTGATACCTAATTTGACATAGAAACAAAGAAAAAAATTCATGGACCAATATAGGAATAGGTTTATTCCTAAATTGAGAGTATATTATATATTGAGGAAGGATTTTGAAGGAGTTGTTCAACACAGCACACTATTCTAGAAGATAATTTTTGGACCAATAGTTGACAAGAATGCAAACAAAGATGAAGGCACATATGGATAGATAGAGCTTGAAAATAAAGAAGACATTGATGAGCCAGATAATCTTGAGGAAGAAATAAGGAAGAAGGTTGAGGATGCATCAACTATGGATTCTTCACTTGATAACCCCATCACAATCATAGTTGATGATACACAAGTTTTAAATGCCAAGGAGCAGGGTAAGTCAACAATCAACATTCTAGATACATCTACAGAGGCAAATTTTGAAATTAATATAGAAGGAGATAAGAGCATGGAATATCAAGAAAATAAGTTTTCCACAGATATCACGGGACCTCATGGTGAAGAATCAAAGGATACAGAGCCTACAAAGACCTGGGAGACACATGAGCCTAAGGAACAAGAGGTTATTCAAGCACTAGTACGACTACCAAATGTCACACATCTTGCACTTATTGAAACTAAGATAGTTGATACACCTGAACAGAAGGTAATCATTACTCAGAAGGAGGCAATTTCAATTAGTGGTGACATCAGTACATTGCAAGGAGAGAAGAAATCGAGTATCAACACACTGAATACTAAGAAGAAAAATTCACACAAGAAGAATGACAAGTCTCCCAGCATAGAAGTGACACTAGATGAAGTTATAGTGATTCCAAAATGGGATACTAATAACTTGTCTTATGAACAAGTGCAAATTTAGCGTAATTTATTGAAAAGGAAGAAAAAACAAGAGAAATTGAAAAGAGAACATCAACAGAAACAGGTATTACATTATATAAAGGATATCTTTGTTGATGCATTTGATTTACAAGATATAAATGAGAAAACACCTATTGTAGATCAATCAGTTCATATTATTCAAAAGTTTAACAATGATGATATTGAAGCTAATGAGAAGCTCATGCAATGGTCTAAGAGGAAGTTTGAGACCAAAGTTCTTGAGAAGGTTGCAAAATAGCTTGCTTTGAAACAGGTTGCACTTTCTGATCTTGTAAGCAATTTAGAGGAAGTTGTACAAAATGTTCATTCTCTGTACAAACAAATTTGTGATGTAGAATTATTTACAAAGGAGAATCAATAGCTTATTGAGAATGGTCAGTCAGATTTCAAGTCAACAAGACATTCATTGAGCATGGATGCAAGTTCAAGCTCCATTCATTTCACTAGTTGACTCATGCCCAAGGGAGACTAGCCAAACTAATGGCTAATGATGGTAGAATAAGGTCAAAATTGATCTCTATTCAAACAATGTTGATACCTCATTTGGAGGTCATGCAGAGAGAATTGACAGTTGAAAAGGAATTAGTAAAGAGATATCCTCCTCTCAATATTGCAGAAAGTTTAGTTGATCTAGTTGTTCAGCTAGAAGTGAAACTACAAGTTTTGGAGTCTGTGAGATCTAGTTGGAACAATGCATTGGAAAAGATTCTACAGCTCGAAAAACCATTTTTGGATAAGTTCTCTCTAAGCCCTACATCCCCACCAGCCAAGAGTGACAAAACCAAGGGTGAAATAAATGAAGACAAAGGGAAATAGCTGAAAATGCTAAGAAAAAAGGTATGACATACAGTTTTGATAGTTTTGAATATTCATTTTTGAAGTCTTTAGTATGTCAGAAGTTATGTACACATATGAACATGTATTGAAGTATTTATGAAGACTAGGACATAACCTTAGAGGGATTTTTGAATTACTTGAGTATTATTTTGATAAGCGACTGAAAAGTCATGAAAAAGTGTTTTTGCCACTAATGTCAAAGGGGGAGATTGTTGATCTCAGAGTTATGTTGTCTATTAGTGTCAAACACTTAGTCATTATCAAGGAAGGATGGTTAGTCATCACTGCGATCGAGCCATCCCACGAAGGCCGAGTAATGTATGAACCGAGCAGTAGTTACTGCCGAGCAAGTGAATGGTCATCGAGTACTCAGTAGTTGCCAAGCAGAATGAATGTTGATTTGCATAGAACAGTTAGTGCTGAGTGATAGCATATGGATATGTCGAGCAAAATAGTTTGGACCAAGCACCAAAGATTTCATATGTTGTGTAATATAGTTTTGATATATGTGTTTGGAATGGAACAAACACTTAGGTAAACTATTTTGGATGACTTCTATGTATGATTTAATAATCGTGTAAGATATTTAATGAAGTTAATTACGCATTGTGGTTGAGATCATTAATCCCTATGCATGCAATGCAACCAATCAAAAAAATAGGAATGCTTAAGAGGCAAAAGTAATGAATCTAGATCGTTGATCTTGATCTAGAAGCTTCATCAATTATCTATATAAGGAGAGATACAAAACCCTAATCATGTATGTAGAGATAGAAGAGAAGAGATCGGGTGTGTATCTAGAATAAGAAATTATTTTTTATATCGGAAGCATAGACCAGGCAAAGTGACCGAGAAGAGTCGTGAAGGAAAGGAAAGAGTTATATCAGATTTTGAGATTAGTTAAGAGTTGAAAAGAGGAGATCTGACATCAGCATTTGAAGTGCAAACCGAAGGATCGTGTACCAATACATTCTAGCAAGTGAATCAGGGTAAATCTCTTAACAAAGTTGTCCTAACAAACTTTTGTAAATCTCCTAACAAAGTGCTTACTTATTTGTAATTTTAAATCCTTTAATCAAGGTAGATTGTATAAATTTGTAAGCCTTTAACAGGGTAGACCCCTCATAGGGTAGATCATTAGAAGTGATCAAATATTTGTAGCCCTAATAGGAACACTTTGTTATAGTAGTAGTGAAGATTTGTGGATGCCATCCCCAACCCAGTTTTACCTTTCAAGGGTTTTCGGGTTACCAAATCTTTGTGCTATGTGTTTATCATGGATTTGATTAGTAGTTAGATCTATTATAGTAATGAAATTAATGTTTATGTATGCATTCTGAATTAGTTTATTTCTGAAGTGAAAAAATTGTATAGATCCTGATTCACCCCCCCCCCCNTTCCCCCCCCCCCCCCCCCTCTTAGTATATTTATTTCTTATTTAAGACTTTCAATATCCTGTTCTTGCACATTTTTGACCAAATTAGGCTAGAAACCCTATGTATGGGTTTTGGTGGTAAATTTGATTTTGTGGTCAATATGGCTTATCTTTAAATCCCAAAATGATGGATTGAGTATATAAACACCATATATCTCATCATTTTGGTAACCGTGATCAAGATAAATTATTGGTCTCAAGTGCGAGCAATCAAGAGTAATTGAGAAATTGGATTCAATATTTGAAGGCAAGCATCCAAGATCTAGTTTCTCCAAGTATCCAATTCATTCTTCAAGTCAATTATTCAAGGAAATATTATCCAATTGAAGAAATTTTCTCTCCCATAATTTCCAATTAGAGGAATTCTCAATCAAGCAAGAAGATCTTTTCTTCCATCCATGTTCATTCTCCTTCATTGTAAGCGATTATCAAGCATATCCACATTGAATATCTAGAAGTGTCATTAATAGATCCATGAATTTGTGAGGGAATTATTGATTATGATTCTACATTCCAAGGTCAACTCCTTGATTTCAAGTATATTCAAGCATCTTCGTGGGTATGAGCAATTTTTACATACATCCATGAGGGTTTATGCAAGGTGAATCAAATATTTACCTTTTTGCATACTTTAATTTATGCAATTTCATATCATTTTCAAGGTTGATTCCTAAACAAGGGTTTGACCAAGGAAAACATCTTTAGAAAAATGTTTCCCCATTTTTTCTATACAAGAACATGTTACAAAGTTGTCAGACAAAATCTGGAAAGATCGGGAATTGTTGGAGGATCCTTGAAAGTTTCAGGAAAATAAACATGGAGAAGGATGTCTGAAATTTCTTGTTCCATGAAACTGAACATTTGTAATGCCATGTTCCCTACAATTCAGGCTTAGATTTCACCTACAAGTCATTTCTATGTTTTGGATCTCATTTTTGTACATTAAAATTTTTTGGTAGTTTTTATCAGCTTGTTATTTCCAAATTTTCAACTACTTTCCTATTTTGCCATCTACATTGCATCTTTCCTATCTTTTTTCATTTTCATCAATTCCATATTTAATGAAGTATCACTATCCCATTCAATGCTTAAGTCTCCTCTTGAGCCTAGTGTGACATATTCCTTCCAAATGTGCAATATAAAAAATGGAGTAATCACCATCTAACCCTCCTCTATATTTTATGGCTCAATGTGTTCTATTTTATTTAATTCCATATATATATTATAAATTCAATCAAATTTCTTTCAAAGAGTATTTCTATCAATAGCTTTTCCAATTTACAGACTTCTATAACTATCCACTATACGCTCACACCTCAATCTAGAGGGATCTTAGTGATTAAAGAGAGATTACAACTATAGTCAAACTAAATCTATTACCTAAGTGTTTGCCAAAATTTTCCCTAGCAGGTAATTTATTTTTCAATTGCCGTGATTTTTTTACTTGTGCTCACTCAACACATGGTTTCTCAATAGAATATATTATTGTGACTGTTTCATAGAAAAAAATTGATTGCAGAGTCCATTCTCAACAAACTAAAGTTTTCAATGAATCCACATCCTCAATCATATTCAGTGTAATGAAAGGATAGTGGTTTCATCCATACATATTACACAAACATGCAATGCATCATTTCCTCAATCATATTCACTTGAATGAAAGGATAGTGGTTTCATCCATACATATTACACAAACATGCAATGCATCTTTTGTATTTGGTCCCAAGTTACTTGATAAGATTATATGTGATGTGTTCACTATGGATGGTTTTGATTTTTTTTCTAGGTAAGCCTTATTAGTACAATAAAAATTTCATTATGATGCCTTAAATTCTAAGGTACACGACCTTTTAATATATCAAGAAATAAAATAAATAATTCAATTTCATATTAATATTGAAATGAAATGATACTTCAATAATATATATGAATTACACATTACATCTCTCATGCAATAGTGACTAGTCAAGAATACAAGTGCATGAAAATATGAAGTACAAAGGAGGTGACTTAGGCTCTCATGTCCATCTTCTCAAAATAATGCAAGTAATGATATAAGATTACAAGTAACATGACCACTAGACTCTTTGGCTACCAATAACCCAATGGTCATCTGCAAACCAAGAGAAGAGAACATGGTTCAGGTACTTTCCACCCAACCACAAAGCTTATGCTTCCCCTAAATTCTTCCTACTCAAAGAATACACAACCCCAAATGAGAAGCTTAGCAAGCTAGAAATGATAAGTAGATATAATCTGGTGCAACTTGATATATCTACATACATGTCACATATGAACATACTATATCCTAATCTCATGTTATGTCATAAAATAAAATAATAAATACGCATTCATCTATTTCAATGATACACATAGCTTTGGCCAAAGTACTTCAAACTGTAAGTTAGTAGGTATATCCTTAAAACAAGATTTACTCTCTTTGATAGACCATATTTAGTACCCATCCTAGGTAAATCCAAATGTAATGTTCATATTTTTGCACCTACCTAAGCATCCATTATTTTCAAATATTATCTCATTATCAGTGGTCCCTGTAGGCTAATGTGGTGATTGGGGCCCTTTGAGGGAGATTCATGGTTATTCAGCTAACCATTTGGGCATCTATTTTAGTACTCTCCATCTCATTGCATCAATTTAGTTGTGGTTCACCTTCTAGATGTCTTTCAGGCTCCATTTCTACACACCTATTTTTAGTAAATTAGTTGGACGGTTGGATCCATACTTACCATTTATGATGTCATTTGGGTGGTCAGAGGGCACCACGGTTATATGAAAGATGATTTAATTTAATTAATTAAAGTCTAATCTAGCATTAACTCTAATATAGGTAAATAGAAATATATATCTTTATTATCAAAGGGAAAATAAGGAGTCAAGCATGCATTTAATATATGAATGCCATAAAGTATTTAATTATTATGCCAAATGGGGTGCCAACTTATGGAGTTATAAGGATATTAAAGCAACTTTATATTAATAAATAAATTATATGAATGGGTCACTTCATTATCATTTCCCATATACAAGTTAAATATTAAATTATAAAGACTCAGGAATTTTAAATAGGGTTTTCAGAAAATTCATGAGAGGATTATAAAAGGGGATTTAAGGAAGCCATTTGATATACTTGGTTTATTTTATTTTTGTGCCAGCAACTCTATTCATTAAGGGTAAGGATGCCACTATGCTATGTTCATGGCCACACCAAACCTAGCTATTTGCACCACATCGTGGGGCCAATGAGTCATCTCCTATGAGTGGTGCCTGACTTAGGACTAGGTTCATCCATCTAATAATTTTGGGAGCTTGTCTTTCAATACAAAAATATGAGGATAAAAATCCTTGGATTTTCTCGGTGGTTTGGACCCAAATCAATCTTAGGTATGGGTTCATCCATAATTCACCATTGTTCTCATTATCATATTTCTAGATGTTTCAACTAGAAATCTCTTTGGAGGTTTTGATATAAATTGAAGATAATTATAGTTTGATCATGGCATAGCTATAACATTGATTTGGTGCAATTTTGAAGAAGGATTTGGCATATTTTGGTAGTGATTGGAATTCTTCATCTATGGTTTGGAGGTCATCTTTATATATTATAATTTGAGGAGTCATTTTCTACCTATACCAGTCAATCACTTCATATTTGGTCACCATTTAAGGCACTCATGTTTTCCACTTGGAAATGGGCTTCTATTTATGCATCTAGGCATGTGTGTAATCATTTTGATTAATTATAACCCTCATATTTGAAGGAACTTGTTAAATTTAATGGAATGGTAGTATGTGCTTGTGTCAATTTGTGAAAAGTTAATTTTACAAACAAACATAGGATACTAAAGGTGCGTATTGATTATCAAAGGTCTTTATGGGATGCTCACATTTCATATCTTTTGGTACCATGGCTCAATTCCATGTCTTGCATGCATTACATGTGAGTATTCTTCTTTTATGGTTTCTTAGCTTAGAAAGCTTGAGGGAATTTGTTTTGAAGGAATTGGTTGATGATTAATCCTTGCTTGAGTGGAAGTCTTGAAGTTGATCTTGATTTAGTTTACAACATGCATTTGAAGGATGGAGATGATAGAGTTTTGCGGAGTTGATCATGTTATTTTATTTAATGTGATATTGATATAGAGCTACCATTTTATATCATATAAACACTCTAATGCATCTTGGTATTCTTAAATTTTGTGGTTGTGTGCAATAGAGTATGAAGGCATTATATTTTTCCATTAGTATACACAAGGAAAAACATGATCTACACCATCAGTTTACACTACACCAACAGACAGGGCACAACACTACCCGACGCCAAGGTTACCCGATACTACCAAGTTCAAAGCATCCCGAAAAACACTATTTAGTGTTACCCGGTGACAAAAAGGATAAAGGAACCCGACGAGTAACAACAGTGCAACCCGACGGAAAAACAAAGAGAAGAACCCGACAGATGAAGGGAACCCGACGATCAGTTCAACAAAGGAACACCGACAGACTTTCAGTTCAACCCGACAACCAAGAACAGACAGTCAGTTACATCCCACAAAAAGTGGATCTGACTTTCCATATCAGATAAATCACTGAAGTTGTATATATAGCTTCTTGATTTGCTTTTAAATCCATTATGTGCAGAGGAAGCAATATATTTAATATTGTTTTAATTAGTTTTACTGATTTAAAACATCCAAACTAAAGATCAAGGTCAAGTTGTAAACCTTGGATCTAAGAGTTAATATTGTAATGCGTGATTCTAAGATAGGTCAATTACTTCTATAAATAGATCATTAATGTTGTATGTATGAAGAAGAGATCCTCTATGATCTGTTCATACATACATCTATGATATTTCACTATTTTGGTTTAATTATTTTGGTGTTTACAAACTTTTGGGTCTTCTTGATGATAAGTGGATATGGATTTGCATGTATGTTCATGAACACAATGGTTTTGTAGCTTTTTCATATTAACAAAAATATGTGATTTGGAGATCTGTGAAAGTTTCTACTCATATAATTTTTAGATTTACAAGAATGTTTGTTAGTTCCATGATTATGGTGCTCAATTGTGGATTTGTTTATCAAATCAAATCTAGATAGTGATCTGGTGTTTGAGTCATGAAATATACATGTCCTCTTTGATATTTCAGTTTAAGTTTTCCATGTTACTAAATGAGCTTGTATGCTTCATTGGTTTTTGATCTATAAGTTGTATAGTTTAGTGGGTTGTCTTCACCTAGTTGTATTGAAGACTTAGATTTGGATTGTCTATATCCACAAGATTGATTCAATGTTAATGGATATTTCATTAGTTGTCTTGTCTATGATCATTTGTGCCCTGGTATGTTGCTTTTAAATGAGAGGATGGATGATGTTTTGAGTACCTAGAAATTTATTTGTTGGGACTGATGAAATGTAACTGATTGAATGTTTAAAGATGTTAAGTTGATGATCATGCAAGGCATTAAATCAGTTAATGTATTGTATTTTAATTGATGTCAACTTGATATAATATGTATGGTCATGGAAATACTGCCAAAGACTTCAAAGAATCAATGAATTAAAGGCTATGTTATCAGTAATACATATAAGTCAAGTATTCACTAAGTGACTGTATACACCGACGGAGTGCACACTGAGGGACATAGTAAAAGAGAAAAAGTCACAATGTTACCCAACGAGCTAATGCACAGCATTATCGATGATAAAAGTCACAATGTTGCCCAAAGAGAAAAGCAGAGTAACCCGACGGAAAGAATTATAGTGTTGCCCCATGAAAAAGAAAAGGATGAAGATCCCGATGACAACTGAAGTCACACCAACGGAACAGTCGGTTATCACCGATGACTAACTGAAGTGTTGACCGACAGAACAGAGAGTTTAGAAACAAAAAAAATGCTTAGCTGTCAAGAAGCTATAAATAGACTTAACAGATACTTATCATTGTTTAATCATCCAGATAAAGCCGGAGATAAGTAATTGATTTAAAGCTGATTTTTCCAGTTGGCAAGAATATCTCTTTGAGATAAAATAGGAGTTTTCTTTAAATCTAATTGGTGAGAATTGTGGATCACGCCAAGATTCAAGAAAGCCAAGAAAAGGTAAATCATGTCTATAAAGAGACAAACCCAATTTATTACGAAGGAAGTGTGGGGTGAAAAAGAGAAGAGGAAAGATGCTAAAGAAAATCTAAAGGAGAAGAAAGTCTTTATTCAGTCCTGAACAATCAAGCTAAGGAAAGAGCTAACTTCTGCAGACACCGACAAATAGTGAGACAACATCACAGAGCAGAACAATGTGGAGCAAAGGTATAGAATTGATTATATTGATCAGAGAGTTAATGCACTTACAATAGATCTGAAAATCTGCAATTAAGTTGTATGTATGAACAGATCATTAATGTTTTAGTTTAACCATTGAAGCATCAAGTCTCTTAACCAAGCAGGACTTAAAAGTTTTCTACAATTGAGATACATCCCAAGGAGTATCAAAAATTTTGATCATAAAAGTAGCATTGGATATGTCTGATACCTATTGACAGGCCAAGCGAGTGTTTGATCAAGGATGGTAGCATTAGATGTTAGATACTAGGTGACAAACTATCTTTTAAATCCTCTAGCAAGGTCACACCTAACAGTGTGTTTGTAACCTTTAACAGGGTTGGCTCCTAAAAGAGCTCACTTCAGAAGAGTGAAAATTTGGGGTACCGATCCTAGTGGTTTTTTTCCTTAATAGGGTTTCCACATTAAAAATCCATGTGTTATGTATTTATATTTCATTACTTTACTATTTTACATTTCACATATGCAATTCTGGATTTATCGGTATACTCTGCATATTTATTGTGTTCCGGTAAATAGTTGACTGCTTATTGGTAATCATACAGAAGAGAGATTTACAAAGCATTTCGACAAGTAGTAAAATTGATATAAGTATTTCAAGGCATTCATCTTGTAGGACAGGAGATGAATAGAGACATAATTTATGGTTATAAGTTTTAAGGGTTTATTTAAGGATTAATTTTTAGGCTACTAATTCACTCNTCCCCCCCCCCCCCCCCCCCCTCTCAGTTATTACTAACAATTGGTATCAGAGCTTATGTGCTTAAAAAGAAGGTTTCAAGACCTAAGCTAAAGATCACAAGATGAACAGACGAGATGTGCCCAAGTTGAACACAGACAATTTTACTTCATGGTAGAGCAGAATAAGACTCCACCTATCAGGTATTGGAAATGATGTTACTCAATAGTTAGATACTGAATATGTGTTTCTCACAGGAGCACCAACAGTTGAATAAATGAGAGAGAAGCATGAGCACAATTGCATGATGATAGAGCTTGTTTCCTCACTCTCCGATGCTGAATTTGAAGATGTCAAAACCTGCAAGACTGCAAAGCAGATGTGGGACAAATTGATGCTAGTACATGGTGGTGACAAGAATGTTTTGAGAGCCAAGGCAGAAAGCCTTAGAGGAAAGTTTGATGATCTCAAAATGAAAGAAGGTGAAAACATCACACAGTACAATACAAGAATCAAAGAGGTAGTCAATGTTATCCGAGGAGTTGGAGGTGTACTAGAAGAAGATACAGTGGTAAGTAAAATTCTAAGAACCTTACTACCTACTTATGCCATTAGAGTATCTTCCATTCAAGAAATGAGAGCAGTAGCAAATAGCAATGTCACTCTAGACAGTTTGATTGGAAGACTGATTTCATTTGAAATGAATAACTTTGATAATAGTGTCTTACCAAACATAGAGTCTGCATTCAAATATTCTTTAAGAATAAGTAAATCAAGTCATAAACACACTATGAGAAAAGATAGTAATAGTGAAAGTGAAGAAGAAGATCTTGATGAAATTGAAGAACTTATGGCTAGAAGAATGCAGAGAGACAAAGGTAAATACAAAAGTAAATTACCGTTTGTTTGTTTTAATTGTAAAGAGATTGGACACTTTGCTGCAAGATGTCCTAACAGAAGAAAATATGACAGAAGTAACGACAGATCATTTGAAAAGAAGTCTGACAGAGGTGATTATAGAAGCTACCGACAATCAGAAAGAAGAGATACCTGAGACTACAAGGACAAAGGAAAGAAGGCCAGTTACCTAGAAAAATACAAAGATGATGATACTGACACTGAATCTAAGGAAGACATCAAGATGGTGTTTGTGGCAGTAAAAGATGATTCAGATGATGATGAAGGAAGGTATGTAGAAACTATACTCATATCTAAAGTTAGTAAAAATTATGTTTGGATCATAGATAGTGGCTGCACTCACCATATGACCGGTGATAAGAAAAAATTTGAGACTTTTGAATACTATAAAGGTGGTTCAGTAAGAATGGGTAATGACACACCTTGTCCAGTTGAAGGTAGAGGAACCATAATGTTAAATAATCAGATAAAATGTGAAAATGCTTATTGGGTAAATGGATTGAATTATAATCTATTGAATGTTTCTCAGTTGAATAATTCAGGTCAGAGAGTAGCATTTGAAAATAAGAAGGCAAAGATCTTCAATAAATCAGGAAATCTGATTGGTACTGGTGAGCAAACAAAAGGTAATTTATTCTATCTAAATGATACTGACACCACTTTCTTAATTACTAGAAATGAAGACATATAGTTGTGGCACAAAATATTGTGTCATGTGAACTTTGACAACATGATAAAAATAAGCAGAAAAAGAAATGTGTGAGGTCTCAACTCAACCCATCATAGCTCAGCTGATACACTTATTTTGATATATTATGATTCGATATTTTGGGACATTATATCTGATGGACTAGATATTATTAGTATTATTTATGTCATGTGATGATTACTTCTATATATTTTATCGATGATGTTTATGATGATTTAGTTATACACATGCATTATGATGATTATTTCAGTATTTTAATGCAAATGGAAAAATATGTTATGTGATTTTGGTTATGCAATAGGTTATAGTTATCAAGTACAAAAATGAAAAAGGTTATTAAGTGAAAATGTAGAATGTTCAGTCAATTGATTATACAATTTGAAATATATATATATATATGCATGTGATTTTATTGAGCTACTAATGTTTAATTTAGTGTGCAAAAAAAGTACCATGAAAATTATCAGAGAATCAGTAACCAACCCTATGTACAAACTATAAAGCCAAGGTTGAATCTAATAAAGAGATTTGAACCTTGTTGTTATGTGATTTTATTTGTGACCGTAAATGGTATGTATGTATTAGGTGTTTTCACTATACAATTAGTGACATGTCAATATTGTATTATGTTATCTTACAGTGTCACTTGACACTTTTTATGTATTTATGTGATGACATGTCTACTAAGGTTGGCAATGGAACCCAATTAAATTGTTTAAACTTAAATTTTATTCTAGTCACTTTTAGAGGCCAAAAAGTGGTCCTAAGGATCAATTTTAGCAAAATCCAAGTACCTTAGTGATAGGCATATGGGTTAGGAATATTTCTAACACCTTTAGAACCTACTAGTGGCCTTGGTGACCCTCTTAATAACTCATTTTTCACATGTTACAAAAATGGAGTGAGTCTTAACCTTTTTCCCAAACCCACACTCTTTTCAATCTTGCAATCATGATAGGGGTCAATTCTGAATTTAATATTAGTGGGTAGGATTTGGAGACCTTTTTAGAGGCCCTTTTTGGGAGTTAAAGGGTGTTCACCCACTCTCTATTTTTAGAGACATTAGGGTTTTGGATTGAAGGAAGAAAAAGGGATCGGGCTCTTCTCAAACTTCATTTTACCATAACACTTGTGAAGGTTGGTCTCCACCATTGCCATGGAAGTTTCTTCTTGTTTTGATGCAAATAGATTAGCATGTATTTCATTTTTCTTGCAATTGTGTTCTGTGTTGTGTGTTGTTGCAATGTAAGAGAATGAGATTTTGAGTTTGATTTCATGTTTATGTTGTTTATCTTATTTGAATGAGGGAGTTTTGTGAACGGTATAATGATATTACTCACCCTTGGATAGGGAAGAAGTGGCCATGTATGGGGAAGGGGTTAGTTGGATTTCATGAAAGTGTAGAGTCTCTTCTCATAGAGAGAAGAGAGAAAAAATGCAAGGTGTATGAGCACTTGCATGGCAATGATAATAATCTTGATTTAGGAGAGATAAGGAGAAGAATGTATGTGAATTTTTGTCATGGAAAGGCATGTTTATTTTTGTGGTTCATTTGGCAATCTCCTACATGGAAGTCAACCTTCACCCTTATTTTGGATTCAAGATGAATTCTATTGTGCAAGCCTTGGATGGGTGTATCTTGTTGTTGTTATTGTGTTGCATGAATGGTGTGAATGTCTCCCGTTGGTTACCGGTTCTCCTAGCTTGGGGGTGGTAAATTGAACACACAAACTTGCTCATATTTACAATGACTACAATTTCATATACATCTTTGGAGTGTACAATTTTTATCTATTTTATTACAAAATCCATCTTCAACATGGAGGTACAATACAAAAATTGATACAACAATGGAGAAGTCTCCAATACTATAACAACAAGAAGGCTTTCATGCTCCAAATCCATAATGGCTCCAACAAAATCCATCCAAAAAATGCAAAAAACAAACTTAGAAATTACCTTGGTAATTTCTAAGTTTGTTTTTTGCATTTTTTGGATGGATTTTGTTGGAGCCATTATGGATTTGGAGCATGAAAGCCTTCTTCTTGTTATAGTATTGGAGACTTCTCCATTGTTGTATCAATTTTTTTATTGTACCTCCATGTTGAAGATGGATTTTGTAATAAAATAGATAAAAGTTGTAGACTCCAAAGATGTATATGAAATTGTAGTCATTGTAAATATGAGCAAGTTTGTGTGTTCAATTTTATGAATTTCTATTATAAAATGTCTCCAATGGCCTTACCTTGCAAAAATTCAAGTTAAATTCTCTTTAATTCCTCTTTGAAAATCTTAAGTTATAAACATGAAACCTTAAATTAGATTTTTGCAACCTCAAAAATTATTGAAAAAAAATCATGTTAGCAAAGGATTCAAATCAAATGGTGACACTAAATAAATAATCACCTATTACTAATACCATGTAAATGATTCACTTAATGTAATGCCTAAAATATAATATGTTAATTTATTTCAACTTCAACAATGTCATGAAAGAAAATGAAATGCATTGACAAAAAAATGAAAACACCACTTCCAGATTTTTAAGAGAGCAAAATGCTCTCTGGAATTTGAATGGGGAATGACTTATTCCCTTTTACCACAGAGAATATTTCATTCTCTTGCTTAGTAAAAGGGTTAGAATATTAATCCTCCCTTTAATCTCTCTTGGGTTGTGCAAACCTTAATTTAATTAAGTCATATAAAACAAAAACATATTCTAATTCTTGCTCTTATTACCTCGTACTTTCGTGGGCCCCACGTCTACTTCACCCTCCATATGAGCAAATGGGGTTGATTGGGTTTAATTTTAAACTCCTAAAACAAAGCAAAAAAAAAATATTAAATGAAGAAACTTTAATAAAGCAAATCTTACCTTGCAAATTACTCCACCTTGGGCGCCACTTTTCTTGGGCCCATGAACCTTCACCTTGGTTGGCCTACCTTTTTCCCCTTGCTTTGAGAAAACCATGTAGCATGATTATGATTTGTGGGCCCCTCCAAAATGTTTAGCCCTTCAAACTTGTTTTATTCCCTCCTTAGAAATTCAAAATTCTCCTTGGAGGTTGCTTTATGTGTCACATCACCCCACCCACTTGGCATGTGGGCCTTGAGCTAAGGGATAGGGGGTGATGTGATGGGTGGGTAGGTTAGTAGGTTACGTTAGTAGGTGGGTTAGTGTTAAGTTAGCTTAAGATTTTATTAATAGGTATTAGTTGTAATTAATTTATAGTTAGTTGTTTCTCTTTTTAAGAAATGTTAAAAGGGTTATGTTTTATATGTTTTTTTATTTATATGGTAGGAATTATTAGTTTTCTTTTATTATTTATTTATTAAATATATTATGTTGCATATGGAATAAGTTCCTTAAGTATAATTAAGGGGTACGATGTAAATTATTTTTGGTAAGTAATTGAGTTATGAATTAATTAAATAACGTGTGTGTAATTAAAATTTAAGTTTTTCTTTTGATTAAAAAGAGTGAATTAGAATGTCATTGTTTTAGTTATCAATTAGTCATAAAATTTATGTTAAATCTTAAGAAATTTTAAACGTATCTTTTGTATTAAAATGAGATAAGATAATTGTATTGTGTGAATTTTATTTTAATTATGTTAGGAAAATCTAATAGAAGAAAATAATGAGATTTGGGTTTATTTAGGAATTTAATGAAATTGAATTCAAGCCATGTGTAGTCTGACTCGTCGAATTCATAAAAAAAAAACCATTTCTGGAGAAAATCCTTCCCAAGCCGTGCCCATTTCCTGTGTCGCGTTAATTGCTCATCATTGAGGTTCAACGGAAAGGGTTGTCTGGCCACATTTATGTCCGGCTCCAACAGCTTGAGTATATCTCTTGGCCAAGGGATCCCCACCCCTAATTCCGCAAAAATAGCAACATTGACATCGTCCTCTAGGAATTTCTCTTTAAAAATCTTCCTCAACAACATCAGCATATCCACCTTCTGTCCTTCGAGGTCGAGGAGAGACGCAAAAAGTTGGGACGTAATGCCCGTGTAGACGTGGTATCTGTCAAAATTCTCAAGGAACTCTCGACGCAATAACATCAACACAGTAGAATCTATAAAAGTGTCGCCACCGACCTCCCTACAAACAGAAGTGAGGATTTCTTCTAAGACATTGCCCAAAAAGGACCTCTGGTCATCTGGGGATGTGCATCTCAAACAGATTGGTGTGTCCATCTTTAATTCTCGAAAGCCTAAAGACCTAAAAACTTAAACCTTAAAACCAGAGGTAGAATTTCTACCACTAGCAGCTCTGACTCTTAATCTACCAAAAGCAAAATGAAGAAGAAAGAAGCCACATTGTCTATAAATAGCCCCAACCCCTTGATTGATAGTAGTGATCACGAATAATTAGCAATTAATAATTATTCTTTCTTTAATCGTATTTAATGCATTTTCTTTAATCTTTAATGTAAATATTATCCATAAATGCATTATGCGTGCGAGAGATTTAAATCCACTGTCTTTAATCTTTCATATCTACATTTAAATCTTTTCCATAAATGCATGCGTACTATTGACAGTTAAAGATGACAATTAAAGAATGTCACTGACAAGGCATTTATTTATTTTCGAGTTACGAGTTACAAGTTGCAGTTGCACTATCCACCATCCACGTAAACAAATAACCAGTAGTAATCAACGATCATGGTTACAATGCACTTTTTAAGGCTTGATACGTGTCACCATTCCAGTGACTTCCAGCAGAACTTTGTTTCCTTCAGAAATTTGTTTCGAAATTAAATTTCAGCCATTGATCTAGGATCATCAAATGGTCTCAAATAATACATTTAACAATATAAAACAATGGATATTACTAATTAGGTTATGTGTCCATGTGTGATCAATTATATTCGCAAGAAATAAAATTGATATTCGTTGGACGTGATATTACATTAATTACAATGTTACGTGTCATTATTCTGGTGACTTCTTGGAGAACTCTATTTCCTTCAAGAAATTGGGCCAAAATTAAACTTCAGCCATTGATCTAAGATAATCAAACGGTCTCAAATAAGACATTTAACATTATAAAATGATGGATGTTACTGTTAGGTTGCGTGTCGATGTAACTTTTTGTGCTTATCGATACCAATGTGTTTAATCTGCAAAACAAGTTATTAGTTGGTGTTTGCCTACATGACGCATTGAGTCCCATCTTTTGAAAATCATCAAATAAAATATTTATTTTTCCCATAATTAACGATAGATTAGCCAATAAAATAAATATATTTTCAAACGGCACATAAAAATCGCCAATACAAATATTTTTTTTCCCTTCAAAAAAAAATCATTCGCCTCATATATTATATATTTTCCCCCACATTAATGTATAATTCGCTAGGATTTTATAGAATTTTCATTCGATAGGGAAAAATTCGCTTTCGCCTTTATATTATTTTCCTAATTTGGAAAAACAATTCGCCATCATCAAGAAACATTTTCCCCTAAATTAATGTAAGATTTGCCAGGATTTTACACTTTTTCCTAGTAGGAGGTTTCTTAAAGTTATCCATGTCATACCCTCATCACCAGAAACTTTTTCAACCGTATAAATGTTTGATCCCTCTGTTGTGTTGGATTCATTATACACTTGACGTATTCTTTCAATTGCTTGAACTCTTGTAATGTTTCCTCTTTGCATCCTTCATGTTCAGTCTATCCTCGAGAGCATGAATAGCTACATAAGCCTCTTCAACCTCCTACTCCTTAGTGGTTGGTCCCAAGTAATACTCTTCAATATCATAGTCTTGTGATTGTATGTCCTTTCTTGTCTTGTCTACTCTTGGAACAACAATTTGTACCTTGCGTGCACCTGAATCATCTCTTGCGATTTTAGAAAATCTAGTGGCAACCATCTTTCCTTTGTCACTATCACTTGCCTTCACGATTTCTTCCACACTTCTGACTAGTTGTACCATTGTTATTTTCTTCCTCTTCACCCGCTCTAACAACCATGTTGGGGCGTTGATTTCACCTAGCTCATCCTCTTGATTTTCCATTTCTTGATGCTGATTTTGGATGTTCATATTGACTTCCTCATTAACATCTTCCCCTTGAGGCTTTTCTTGATCATCATCTAAAATGGCCTCAGTGTCTACAACGACATGTTCTTCTCCTTGATTCTCCTCAACCTTTTGAGGAGAATCTACTTCCTGGTCACTTGGATAAGGGTGAATAGCTAGAACTCGAACTCTTTATTGTTTTTGATTCATGCCCAGCTTGTGGTGTTACTTTATTTTTCTGATCTTTGTTTCTTTTGAGGCAGTTCCTGGCCTATAACTTCCTTCTTAAATCCCCTTGTTTGTGATGCCTTGTCACTTCCTTTGTTCTTCTCATTGCATTGACTATCCTATTTGTTTGAAGCCTCACGTGGTGGTCTAGATGGCTCTTCTTTAGTTTCCTCCACATCCTTCATTAGTTCATATGTCAATGGGATTCTCTTTGCATATAACTTAGTCATATGTTTATCTAACCATGCACGAGTGAATGTTGTTACTGGAACCATTATTGCATCAAAACTTCCTTCATCCTTGTTTAACCAATTAATGACAGTGATAGTATCCTTCTTTGTTGCTTGATAATCAGCTTGAACACACCATCCATCATCCTCAATCTGATTTGGAATGTGAACCCACTTGCTTGCTCTAATTAACTTTGTCGTCAAACAAGAAAATGACATTTTCTTTATCTCATAGTCATCAACCGCATTTGCCCAATAGTCTTCTAAATGTGCCACATGCTTAAACATGACTCCATAGGCCTTCCTAATTTGACAATATGGATCAAAATGGGGGTGAGCATTGTATATGGCTAATGAATAAAACTTGAACTCTTTCTTAGCCGCCTCCACCGCTAGGAGTGATGGGCAATTCTCAATTGAACTTCCAATGTGGAAAGGAAATGACATTCCCAACTTGTGTTTGTGTAATGTCCCCGTTTTAGGCACATGGGATTAGCTTATTTCTGTGACCCTCATAGGCTAATCAAGCTGTTGGAGGGGGTCGTGTGGCAGACTCAGTGATCAATTTCCACTCTGGAGGTCTGTGATACCAGGATTGCTCTTTGTTTGAGTTAGATTGACGAACTTACTATTTATAGTAAGTGTTTATTTTCGGATTGTCATGGTTTCTATTTTTAGCAGGGCGCCTGAGCATTGGTATCAGTGGAATTGTGGATTCATTTGTAGAGTTTCCAGTTTGAGGTAGTTACTATTTATAGTAAGTCTATTTTTGGCAATGTTTATTTTGGGCAAGGTGTCCTGGTGATAGGCTTGGCATAGCATTTGTACTGACTTGAGGAGTTTATTGTTGTGCTGACGATAATTAATTAAGTTTGCTTAATTAATTATTACATGAGCTTTATTTTATAAAAGTCAAATCATTAATTAATCATAATGACTTTATATTTAAATGCTATGTCATTAAAAAAAGGTAAATATAATGGAGTATTATATTTCAAAGAGATATGCAAGTTTTCCAATGATTTTAAAAGCCAAATCATCTGAGTTATGAAATGTGAGATTAAGAAGCTAGGGCTCGATTTCTTTTTAGAGAAAATATAAAAGACATGAAGGAGAAATCAAATTGATTCATTACGCTTCTCATTCTTTTGAAACTATTTTTTTTTTAAATTGCTCTAAGCTTGGAGTTGAGGGTTTTGAAATTCAGCGGGAAGAATTGTAAATTCTTCGTGTGTCAATTGCACTTTGAGTGGGTCTTTTCTTGCCTATGAATTGTGCGAGAATTCGAACAGCAATGTGGAATTGTGTTAGATGCCTTGGGGTTTGACGCCAATGAAGAAGTTACATTTTGCAATTTTCAGCCACAATCCTTAGGGAATTTGACTTTCAGCTTTGTTGGTACCGGGAGCTTCAATAATCAGCAGCCGTCCTTCATGCTAATAGTTGCGGCCAGCATTGAAGACGCTGGAGACAACAATCAGATTTTTCATTTAATAAAATTGTTTGCGATGGTTGTCAAATTCGTTTTAAATCATAATATTCAGTGTGGTGTTGGTACTTTGCAATTGGAGTTTGAATTTGAATCAAATAGAATGCCTTGAAATTTGATCCATGAATGGTTATTTGTATTTAAATGGAAATGAGTTGTTAAGGAATTTTTGTGATATTATTGTTCTTACATGGCAAACTATGTTAAAAATTCATATCATATTACAATTCCAAAACAAATAAAACTTTTGCAAGCAAATTCAGAGATAGAACCAGGCAGGCTCCTTGCATTATGTTTTTGAATCTTGTCATGTGCAAGTAATTGTCCGGCTACTTCAATTATTACCACCTTGTTTGGTGGAAACCTCGAAAGTATCATCGGACATACTGTACTTCCTTTTATCCTGATATAAGTGAATTTTGGGAATTGAGTGTACCAAAAACCATGCTTCTTTACTAGATCCTTCGCTTCTTTTGACAACCTCTTAAGAGGAGTCCCTTGTAATACCCTTACTATGTGCATGGCAAAAACATCATTTGCAATTTTGAAATCATTATTGTTGTGAAGATGCAATTGTGGGTAACAATCATATACCATGTACTGTCTTGTCTTCGTCCCTAGTTCACCTAAATCTTACAATCCTCTGAACTTTCAAAGCCAAACCATCATGTATATCATGTAGGAACTCATGTAGAATGTTTTTGACTTCTCCACAATCTTCAATTGTTGATCCATACTATTACCGATCATTGTAGCCCAATCAAATGCTTCGCCTGTCGTAGTTATCCTTTCGATGAAGTAGGACATCCATAGTTCAAAGGGTGTTGTATGTTGACTTCCCATAACCCTGTTCAACATGAGGATGAGATCTCCAATGTCTTCCTTGAAATCTGATTTTGTTAATTTTGGAAGTCTACAATGATGCTTCCTTGGCCCTGCTAGTCGTTTGTTGTTGACAAGAGCGATATAGTTATTTGATTTCCTATTGAATTCCTCTAATGCTCACTCTTTTAATGCAGATGCTAACTTTGTAATGAGGTATATTAAACACCTCCCTTACATCCTCCATCGTTATTGCTATTACAATGCTTCCTTTTGGAGTAACTACTTCCCTTGTTTCTGAACTGCACTTCTTGGCACATTCAAACACTAACTCTGTCCATTGCAATGCTGGTGGAAAAGCAGCTGCATGCACGATCCCACTTTTTACTATATTCTCCGTCCATATTTAAGGATTACTCGAAAACATTCGACTTCTCACCAAATCCATGATAAACTGCCCAAGGTTGATGTCATTTATTTTCCTCCATTTCAATGTGAAACTTGTTGGAGGAATCATGTCTTGAATATCATGTTTGAGCAATGCTTGCCTCCTTTGTCTTGAATTCAACCCATCTTTAGCCCTAGCCTTTGTACTAGTGTCTACTTCATCATTGATGACTATCGCTTTTGATTTTGAATGTCCTCAATCTTTGACCCTAGCCATGTTTAAGCTACCAAACATTGCATTTAGTTAGACATTTGCATTTGGAAATCTGAAAATACAATATCAAGAAATGAATCTAAAAAACTACGATCATTGCATTCCTTCTATGAACATTTCTTCTCATTTCAATGTAAGAAAGAATGGATATAATTACTTCACTTTGCAAAATCTGAATTTAGACTGAGTTTTAACCTTACCAAGATATGGCGATTCTTACTACCCATAGCTTCAATCATCAAAATCACAAGACTTACCTTGCTGGCCAACGTCAAAAGCTGGACACCTAGGTTTTGAATATGATATAATGCAGTCCTAAATTATGACCTTTCTTGCACAGACCTGCAGTTTGCACTTCTTTCTTCAAAGCCAGATCTGATTTTGATCTTTTCAAGGTGTTTGGGCCTTGAAGTTTCCCCAAAGCCGTTTTCAATAATCCCCAATTTTTTATTTTATTTTTTCTTCAAAATCGCCCTTATTGGTGAAATTCGCTTGCTAAAAGGGGAAGTTTGCTCTTGGTAGCATATTGAATTGCTTGTGTTTGGTATAATTGTGGTTGAAATGAAATTTCAATTGCCCTTATATAGGCGTTTGGGTGAAGGAGTGCAAGTCCCTAGGTAAGGCCGACTTGGCCTATTATTATAATTAATTCATTTAAATTCAGATTCGCACATCTTCCTTTCGGGGCTGCTAATTAATTAATTGGAATTGCTTTATTTCACCATTAATTGGTTTCACTTCAAGGCAGACTTGGCACATGGCATCGCACTGTGTTTCTTTTGTTCATGCGTTGGCAATTGAACGTGTATGCATGCGCCAATAATAGAGCCCTAGAGAGAGGTTGGAAATCCAACCTTCCTTGGGCTCTAAGCCCCAAGAGGGGTCGGATTCCAACCTCTCCTTGGGCTCGAAGCCCCAAGAGAGGTCAGATTCTGACCTGCTCTTGGGCTCGATCAAAAGTCAAAAAAATTTCTAAGAGTCAACTGGCTGTTTAGAGGGCGGAGGATTTATATAAAATATAAGTCTTAAAAATGTTTGAGAGTGGTTTCGGGTTCATAGGAGTAATGATGGAGATTTTAGATTTGGGGAAATTCTAAAAAATTCTAGATTCAACCAAATTTCAAGAATCAGCACGCCTCCATCAATGTTATCTTCCACAGTTTTTTTTTACTTTCTAAAATAAATTTGATGTTGAAACGAGGATTTTCTAAGGATTCAACTCATTTCATCGCAAATCTCTTGATTTCAATTTCACATCCTTGACTAGGTTGGCCCAACTCTCATTCATACCCCTGACTAACTTGACTCCCTAGCGAACCAAAGTTGCTCAAACTCATCCTTTAGACTTGGAGACTTGAAAATTGCCACTGAACTAAGACTACGTGGGACAACAACCCCACTACCAAGCGAAAAGAGGGGGGTCCCCATTTGGACTGAGGGCAATGGTGTGAAAACCCCACAACATTATCATGCTTACATTCAGCAATTGGTTGATATTCTTGATATTTCTCTCCAGCATTGCACTTCTCAAAAATAGTTTGTTGATCTAATGATTAAACCTCTTCATACTATTATCTGTCCAATTCCAAGACAAAATTGAAGTTTCCTTCAATGTAGTTATTAAAAGGATATTATCTAATATATTATAAAATTAATGTGGGGACCATTTTGTACATTGGGGTTTATGTTAATGATGTACTAAAATTATATTCAATGTGTTTAAAAAGTAGCTTACAATCAGTTTTCAGCCACCTTGTAACTTCCTTATTCAATAATTAGTATAAGCCACTCATTGAAGGTTGTGACATCCAATTCTCTCAAACTCCATGCATTCATTCTTCTAACAATAAGGTATGGCCATTGACCAGGCTGAGGAAGAGGCCATTGAAATTAAAAAATAATTCACAAAACTAAAGGTATGCCAATAAATCACCACCACGGAAGAAAGGGCATCACCATCAATGTGGCACCAAGCGGCCTCTCGGAATGATTCATGTGCCAACTGGGAATTACTTGGCTACATTAAACAATTTATAGTGTATAATAAAAATCCCAGTTATCTTAATATTTTATTGTAAGAAAATTATATTGAATACGCTCAAAACATTGCAAGGTTGTTGCTTACCAAAGACCACAGTACTAACACAAAGTATGGTGCTAGTTGAGAGCACAATGCTCACCCCAGCTCATTGGTATCAACCTATGGCAAGCATAGTACATGTCTTGCCTTTGTTTATTTTCATTGAAAACCTCCTTTGCTTTGCCTCTTTGTTTCATATTGGGCTTGCTTAAGAATTTGGATAAATACAAAACTAAAATGGGCTTGTTAAAATGGCCTGCTTAGGGTCATCCTAATGTCTTTGATTGTAGTGGGCCAAGGCATCCGGAAGATTGTTTCTGATTAAGGTAAATAGTGATTTTGAAAGGGCCCAGACCCTTGTACAAAGCACTCATTTGAGAGATTGTTGCTAGAGTTGGTAAGAGAGTCAACTTGTATTAGGGAATCAAGTCTTTTATAAGTTTATAATTTAACATTTTCTTCCATCTGTAAACCCAAAAGGGAGTCTCATATTGAACAGGACCTGAATAAAATACTATTTGAAGCCTCAATATCTGAAATGGGTCTCTATGATAGAAATTGTTAAAAATTAGAACTTGGTTCTAATTTATTTGCTTCGAAAAACCTTAGACATGTGATAGAGGCAACAACTTTCTTATAATGTTACACCACATGGTGCTTCCCTTTGATTTCTGCATACAATTAGCTGCATTAATAGAGATAGAGATGCACAATGAAAGAAAACATCCAAATGAAACAATGGGTAGCGACTATGCTTGTCAATGGGGGGAAAAGACATATTCCCAACTAATTTGATAACTCCAATTTGAATATAAGTTGGAATAATATAGGACTTATTCTCTTTTATCTTCTTCAGTCTCTTCTCCAAGACTAAAAACATCTTGTTTGATAGAAACGTCAACCTTTGGATTCACAATTCCTCCAGTCAAAGCAACAAGCTCCTCTTCATCAAAAGCATTTCCAGCTTCATCCGAAAATGCATACCTGTAAACAATCATACAGTAGCCAACCACAGAAATATTTCAAGGTACTTCATGTCAAAGAAGTAAGTCCACACAAACGCATCACAAACTCTGGCCTTGCAGTTTTATGCCTCGTGCAGAGGACCATGCACTATGATAGGGATAGCATATATTCAAATTTTTTGTTCCTAAAATTAGCTGTCGAGAAGGAACAATCTTATAGATCATCTATTCATGCTAAAGAGGAATCCCTGAAATAACATTGAAAAGGCCTAAACTAAGCTTGAATGAGAAAAATATTGAAGCTTACCGTGTGGCATTATGGGATGGTGCCCACAAGAAACAAACTACGCAAAGCAGTACAAATGCAAGTGAGTTCCAGAGAGCTATAATAATCCAAGAAGTTTCCCAGTTTTCGTTGAAGGGATCTGTTATCTTGAAATATAACTGCCGAATTGAAAATCAGCAGAAGTTATGTACAATATTAGTAGCGCTAATTTCAGTTCCTAAAGTAGCTTACTCGGATCCAGTTCTAGTAATAAAAGGAAATCAATTGTACTATTTATAAAAGACTAGCCATAGAAGTCTAGTTTCTACCTCATAGCCAATGAAAGCAACAGAAAAGAGGACAGATACTGCTAAGGCATTTGTAAACTTTCTATAGAGATCAAGCTTTGCAAAACATTTCCGCACCTGATAGACATATTGACAAAACATAAATTAGAGAAAGCGAATGCCAAATTCCAAATATCATATGTAAGAAAGACTTCAAGGAAAAACCCTTAAATGACAGGTCATACAGGCAGATTAATACTATCTACTACTCTCAGAAGGATTAAACAAAAGTCCTTAGGCAATCAAGATTGACATAATTGTTTCTAGTTTTTACGAAATGCAAGTGCTTAGTTTCAAGGTAAATCAATATCCCGACATCTCCACATCCCTCATAATATGACAAAAGAAGCTCCATATCTTTAAGAAAGGATAGCTACAGTCAGAAAAATGCATCCTTGTGAATTTCAGTTCTTTCCAATCAGTAATTTAAAACTCCTGCAAGAGCTGAGTGGCTACAGTTAGTTTCTTGCCCCAAAATTACCACTGAATCCTCTTGTGTTCTAGCAATTACAGGGTCTTAAGATTGCATGTTTTGCTGTTTTCTTATTAAACTTCTTTCAAAACCAAGGTTTATAGTTTTTAAAATTGGCATAACTAGGTAATTGTAGTGGTGCCAAGACTAGGGATCCCACTTGAAGGCCTGGTGCATTGGGAATAAAGATAGGAATAAGCATGTATAATTATTGTGGCTTGAAGATGAGAGGGTGTGTCAGTCGTCCCAAATATCACCTTGCACAAATTCCTGGATGAGATATGCAGATGTGCAATTCAGTGAAACCAGAGATTACACAATAGACGAGTCGTGATAGTTATCCTTGCTTTGCACGAGGAAAAAGAAATTGTGAAGGCTAGGACAACTGATGCAGTTGCAGCTATATAATGAATTTTACTCTAAACTTAGACTAATGCAGTGCTCACTTGTGCTCATTTACCAGAGATGGTTCAAGTTGGGTGAAGTCACACACTTAGGGCTTCTTTTTTCTCATAATACCCCAAGGACACAACCTTTGATAAGGTAGTTTGTGGAACCAGGAGAACCATTATTAAGCAAGGATGGCATATGCTAAATTTTTGGTACTATAAGAACATATCATTCAATGTTATGAGAAGCTCATATTGGCAATCAGTCAATGCATTTACTATGGCTGAAAAGTGTTCAAGGCAACTAGTCCATAAGATTTTCGTGGGCCATAATTAGTGCAGACACCTAAATCTGATCATAATTATTTGATCAAATTAATCGTCATAACTCCACTTGTTCTATAGTCGTGGTATTATTATTAAATTAGTGTCTTATTTCATCTATAGTCCTAGGTAAATTTCTTTATTTAGTTTATCTATAGGCTGCTATCCCATTTAATTAAATAAATTCCTAAATTTATTTGATTAAATAACCTTTTCCCATTTCCTCCAATTTTGAATTCAAATTAACACAAAAATCTATTTCCCCCCATCCACTTGCATTTTCCTACATCCCCCACTTGCACCTTAATTCCTTCATTAAATTAAGTAAACCCCCTTATGTACTTAATTTAATCCCCTTTCCTCCCACTTGGAATTAAAGGGATTTTTTTATTCCTTTACTCATTCTCTCTCCTCTCATCACATTCTCCCACTTTTCCCACTTGCCCTCTAATCCCTCTTCTTTAAGCCTAACCACCCCCCTCTAATCATGCACACACCCCAAATCATGAATATTAGGCAAACAAGTCAACCCATGCCATAGATGGCATCCTTCCCAAATCCACTTGTCCACCTCAACCTTAAATTGCCAATCACATTTGGTAAGTACCTGTTGATGTGAGTTTTGTACCACTACATAACATATAGGATTTAAGCACTTGATACAGGATATCAAACACTCAACCCTCTCTTGAAAAGTAATTACTCATGAAGAACATGAAAAAAAACTCCAAGGT
>MU225447.1:5171973-5189637 GCA_018584345.1 Thuja plicata
TGTCCAAGGGGTGGGCGGAATCCGCCCATACCTTGGACAGAGTAGACTGGCACTTCCATACTTAGCCAAATTTTAGTCCAGGGGCAGAGAATTTATACAAATATAACATTTAAGTATAAGTCTGTTTCAATTTAATTTCTTATACTTTAAGTTATATTTGTATAAATACCTTCCAAGATGTTTGAAATAGGTTTCAGCTTCATAGGAGTTAAGGTGCAGATTCTAGATTTTGGGGGGTTTTGAAATATTTCAGGACTTAGCCAAATTTCAGGATTCAGCACGCCTTCAGCAAAGCTACCTCCCACAATCTATTTCGACTTTCTAAGATCAAATTGAAGCTAGAACAAGGATTCTCAGAGGGTTTACACTTGTTTCATCACGAATCCTTTGGTTTTATCCCATATTCCTGAAAGATTTAGCACAACTCTTGCCCATGCTCCAGATAGACTTGACTTCTCAGCAAACCAAAATTGCCCAAAACCAACTCTCAAACTTCACTTGCTGAACCAAGGCGCTTGAAAACTGTCACCAACAAAGACTACCTAAGACCACTACTCCTACTGCCTGCAAAAGAGGGGGTCCCCATTTACAATGGGGCGATGGTGTGAAAACCTCACAACAGTACCCACATGGGTCCCATACCTCTTTGTCCCCTCCAAGGAATTTAAAATTCCTTTATTCCATTCTCCCATGAACCCTTGAGTGTGAGGGCAAGAAATGCCTTTATGCAAAATCTTCCTTACACTCTACCTATCACTTCTCCCAACCCCCAATATCCTCTCAAGATCTCCTAAGTTGACAAGCATCAACTTCACATGGAGTGTGAGAAACCTAAGCATTCTCAACCATTGATCTTCATCTTTGTATCCTAGCCCTCCATTCCTTTTCTCTCACACTTAACAAAAAACTCTCCATCCATTCTCTCATTATGCAACATCCTATTATGCAACATCCTATTATGCAACTTCATTCTCATTCATGCAACTTAGAACTTGTGTAACCTCTAGCTCTCATCACCATATTCAAGCAAGCTTGAGCATTTTGAAGCACTCTTATTGTTATGTTGTCGAATTTGTGAGCACACATTCAATCCTTCAACCATGGACCTACATTACCACATTCGCTCAACACACCCCAAATTCAAAAGTCGATTCGGTCGGAAGTCGGATGCGGTTCACATTCGCTTGAAATTCGCCATTCATTAATGATAGCGGGACTTTGAATGTCATTCATTAAATCACATATGCTTTTGCTTTTGTCCGATATAGACTTTTCTATTCATGTTGTCGTGGACGTCAACTGCATAATAATCTTGCTTGTGTGTACGTATCTTGGATATGCTAACGTGGATATATTCTCCAATATACTGTTCGTATATATTAGTTTATACTGCTGTTTGTATGTATTAGTTTACGTTGTGGACGTGCACTGCTCCAGGTATGTAGACTTTTGTGTTGGCTTGACTCACGTAAACAATCAAGTCACTGCTCTTTCATGCTTAGCGCTGCTTATTTACTGAATAACATTCGGTTGACATTATTATTTTTAAATTTTGAACCGAAACATTTATACGGTGGTGTATTTTGGCATTTTGTTATGTCATTTGGACTAAAACATTAATATATGTGGTGGTGTATTTTTCTATGTTACCTTAATATTAGCATAGTGGTGTATGAACTTATTTGCTGCTGCATATATATATTAAGTATATATTCTTGTACGAATGAACCCAAAACGAATCCGAAGCCAACCCAAAAAAAATTAGGACAATTTTTGAACCCGAATCTCGAACGCGCATTTGTACCAGAATCCGAACCAGCAACTTAGCAATATATACATACATATATATCTATGTGTGTGTGTGTGTGTGTGTGTGCAAATGTATGGACATACCCAAACACACGTACCCAAGGGCGAAAAAAAATTGCCCGTACCCACATACCAGGTTCTCGGACCCACACCCGTACCAGCAACTTAGGTCTATACAATTAAAAATTGGTAGCAGCAGATCTAAAATTGAGTTTGAAGACCACACACCTACTCAATCACATTTGGAAGCAAATCAGGAAGATTTGGTGGGTTAGTAAGCTGTGGGACCAATTAAGGGTGGTCTCTGGTCTGATTATCATACCATAGCCCCAACAAGGCATCAACTATCTGATTTGCAAACATCCAACAAGGTCTGGCATCACCAAGGGTGAAGCACACCACCATACCATTACTCAGTAAGCAGCAGATCCCAATTTCTTGTTAAATCATGAACAGCAGTGCCGAATAAGCCCTTGTAGTGGAAGAACCAGGTAGAAACCACTCAAACCCTAGGCGGCCTAGGCGGCAATAAAAAATCAGTGTTCAAATGGTAGGGAAATCAGTCAAACCCTAGGTGGCAGCGACCTATCAGACTGCAGCAATCCTCGGCGCAGTCATCCCAACAAACCCTAACAGATTCCAGCAGGCTGAGAGCTATCAGGAGGTTGCGCTATTTGGGGTGTAAATAGAGGTTATCCACAAGGCAACTTGCTACTGGTAACTTCTCTACATTACTATTGTTCTCTGCTACTGAAATTATTATGAAATTGACAATTAATATTCCAGATCTGAAGTTGCAAATTGTCATTAGGGTTAATGGTGATTTACAATCCATTATCTGCATCATTTCATTTGTGTATAAATAACTGTCCTCTGATTTTGAACATCATCAAAATTGGGTACCCTATACCAGATAACCYTTGGKATATTACACTTTTCTTTGGCATCTATTATATTTTCTAATTGTAAATGATGTATTWATCATGTCTCCAGTCTCAAAAGGTTGTGAGTTCTTCWTCAGCTAAGTAGTACTAGAGTACACAATCCTTTATCRAMTCAATTAAGTGCAAGCTGTTGGCTGCAAAAAAGGTARAGGAGTTGATCTATGTGCATTTCAACTTGCCCAATCTGTCACATAAGCAAGTTGACTACAAGGAGGGGCAATGAGGAATTAAGATGTAGCCCTTGACTGTGCTGACTTGGATGCTTTTGTTGCACTACTTTCCACAGTCTTTTTCAAGGATGATGAGGCTCATTCATAGGGCTTGCATAGTAAAACTACAGCTAGTGGGAGTGGCGCTAGGTCTACTTCTCATCCAATTGATCAATATGATGAGATTTATTGATTGTAATTTTGTATTGATTTCGCACTTGACATTGAATTATCACTATCTTTATCACTATCAGCTATGTTTTCAATTCTGTATTTATTCTTCTTGCAAATTATGGATATTAATATTTTTATTAATATCATATATTGTACGGACAAACCCAGGGAAAAATCACCATACTCGCAAACTCAAACCCAAACAAAAACCAGCAACATAGATTACCATTTGAGAAGTAGAGAAAACACGGGACTCCTTTTCATAAACAGATGACAAGATAAACTGCTGCAGATTAGTGAACCACCAGCAGTGCTGCTAATTTAACTGCAAGCCCCTGTTAGAAAAGAGATTACTGGACCTTAAGAACCTTGTGATCATGATTGATGGTCTATAATAGATTTTTGGGAAACCACAGCCCTATTTTGTGTGGAAGAATGATCTATTCCAACTGACAGCCTTCTCCAGTGCCCGTTGGGCATGATGAGGTCCTTGTTGCCAGTCATATTGCCAAAACTTCTTTTCCTTCAGTAGTTGATCTTCACAGCTCTGCAGCTGATCTTAAAGATAGTTCACCTGCTACTTCTCCTGACCAGTCTAGTTCACCTGACATGGATAAAAAATTAAGCATCATGTTCTAGCCAAGTATACTGACCTCACTCAATGTTGGAAGTATTTCAGTTTGTCAATGCCTATAGCAGTTTTAAGTTTACATAATTTTTGGTCTTCCTATTGGCATATTTTTGTGACCCTTTTAGCAATTGAAGGATTGGTGATATCCCGCTTCCACATAAACAATACATTTTTTATTATTTTGTCTCAATGCCTGTAAATTAATATAAATTTCTAGTGCAATAATTGGGAATGCAGATGATCATTAGATGATGTAGATGGAATTCAAACTTAACTTAAAGTATCAAGGAGGAGAAAAACTTATCCAAAGTGCTACATGGCTGTCCTTCATGATGGAGAAAAATTAGAACAAAGAAAATAATGTAACTAAATTTGCAGATATCTTCCAGGGAATGAGATGCTAATCAAAACTTATAATGTCTGTGTCTCTCTATTTCCATGGTTAAGCCTCACATTATGCTGGGGTTATTATCCCTTTATTCTTTTAGAAGAAACACAGTTCAGAAATAAAAGGAGTGAAGAGCAACTTACATGCAACTTTTCCAAGGTTTTTGATAAGGAAGTGAAGATCCATATTATAAATAGAGCATCCAAAACTGCAACAGGTATCACAAATAAAGTCCTTCCTTCTCTAGGGACATCATTTATATTCCCAGCATTCTCTACAAGTTCCAATGCCTCTGAAGAAACAAAGTAAATTATTCCAACGAGAGCCACCTTGGAAGTAATTCCTCCAAGAGTTGGTCGTGTCACACCATAACCCATAGAAACCACAAGAAGGAGAAGGCGAGAGACAGTCTTCTTAATAGCCCCAAAGGTGACTGCCCAGAAAGTGATACTGACAGGTCTGCGTCCGGTTACATTGAAATTAGCATATTCAAAATAACACAAAGTCATTTCCAACATACTGAGAAAAATAACTGCTGATATGCAGTTCTGCAGTTGTATTATATCTTTCCAAAATCGTACATTCTCGAAGAACCACATAAGTCCAAGAATTATGTACACCAAAGACAAACAACCATAGAATTTCATTAAAGGCTCCAGCCGGCCTGGTAAATAACCTGTTGGGTTCTTCCACAGAGTTCTGCCATTAACAACAGTATCTTTCAGTTGTTTGTCACAAAACATAAAATATAGATTGTACATGCCAGTCTTTGGTATGTAGATGGTGTCTGGCTGGGTCTTCGTCTCCAAATTATTTCCCTGGAAAACGAAAGAAATACGGCGAGGCCAGTCTGTCTCATTAGAAGATTGTCGAATAACGATATGCCCTAGTTTACAACCTTCTAACTTCACGAGGTCAGGAGTACAGCAGAGGGCAGTTTCCCCAGAATATGAGGTGCGCCCAATCAAATCCTTATCCTTTATATCAAATATGATTGCTTCGATTAGCCCAGTGATATGCTCCATGTCCCCGTGCTTAGAAGCAGATTCATTAGTCCTTCGGAAAGTAAGTAAGTCGAACCTGCCAAACAAACTTATCCTGATCAGGAAGTCGCTCATTTAAAATTCTTTGCGAAGTACCCAGAAAAAAATTGTCAGCAAAATCATTTGAGGCAAATATTATGTACAGATCACATATATACCATCAACTTGCTTTGTAACTCAAAGAGTCCTGGCAATACTCGTTGGATACACAAACGCATCCTGAAAGTCAACACAGAAATGATGCTTTTGATATGGCCTAAATAATAGGTAGAACTGTCCCACAATTAAGCTTTCCCTGTGTATGGCATTGAAACAAACCCATAGGATTTGACTCTTGTTCAGTGATGGGCAACTGCAATCCGCGAAAATTTTAAAGCAGTTCCAGAAATGGTCATGAAGAATCATTAAGGATGAAGCTAGGGTGAAGTCAATGCAGCCAAGTATAACGTGATACTATACTTAGACAAAACTGAAAAACTGCTTAAGGAAATTATCAATTCTTTACGCATGAATCTCACCAAAAAAACGGTGTCTCTTAAGTTTAATGAAACAAGCATTTCCATAATTTAGAACAGATCTAGACATTCATCAACAGCAGCCGATTTCCATACCAGTTCCTAAACCTCATCCAGTAGGACATCGAAATGCAAAATAATTTTAAGAAGTTGGCAAATCCAAATAATTCTCATCAAAACTGTTATGAAAAAACATTTTTTGTCTTCATAGATCCAGATTTCTAATCTAATTAAATGAGGGGTAATCCTCCCTATGACTATAATATTCCAAACTCTTTCAACTAATAGACCCCACTGTCCAGTTAAAAAATAAAGGGTAAAAGTAGAGAAAACATACTTGATGAATGATTTGCCGTTGCCTGTAGCTGAAGAAGCATAAAGCCCTTCACTGCCTGCATAGAAGGAGAATGCATTCATCTGTGGAGAAAAGCCGCCATTGGTGTATTCGTGGATCGAACCATGAGCTGTAGCCAAGAACCAAAGTGACAATGCCAAACCCAATACTCTTCCGCACATTTTTACCGCTCCTTCACATTTACATTTCAAGTTTCAACAATGGCAATGCTAGGGCAGCTTCCAACCTGCAAAATGTATTGTAAAAGAAATTCAAGTTAATTTCGACTGAACAAATGTCACAGCCCTTGTACAGATGTGAATGTGAGACGTATAATAAAATTTGTGGTCACCTTAACAGCTTTAAAAAAAAAAAAATCTTAGTGGTTATAAAGAAAATCGGCATGGACATTATAACAATGCCTCGTATGGTAATCAGAGAAACCTGCAAATTAAATTTATAAGAAAATACAGATGATATAAAATAAATGGGAATGGCACGCACACAATGACATCTTATCTGTGCGTTGAATCGTTCGAGCCGCAATCAAAAATAGCGACACAAAATCCGAGTTGTCCACAGGGAGATTAAAAATGTATATCTGGGAAGAGTGTTGCTTCAGCTGACAACGAGCATTTGGTTGGCGATGGCGACTTGTGGGATGATTTGTCTCACCAGGTAACTGTCTACCAGGTGACAAGGTAAGTGTCAAAGTGGTTGTCAAACTCACCATGGTAAGTGTCAAAGTGGGTGTCAAACTTCAATCCGATTTATAAATGAATGAAGGGTTTTACTATCTATGAGGTTAAATGGTCTATGGGATCATTCAATAACCAATCATGTTCTAGAACACAAAAATTCAATTAAGTTATTTATAAATGTCTATTTGATTTTTTTTATTTTTTATTTTTGGATTTCAGATCTTATAGCGTGGAACATTGATCAAATATTTATAATTTGTCTCATTCTTTCTTCTTCAAATAGATCACTTAAGAAGTACACATTTAAAATCGTAATGTAATTGGCTCGAAAATCCATGCAAGTCGGATAACCCTTGATGAACTGTCATTATGTCCCACTAGATCCAAAGTGCAAAACAACATATTCTATTTGCCCACTCTTTTTAGAAATTGTTCACCTTTCTATTTCACACCTAAGTTGGTGCAAACTCACTCATTAATGTTTTTGTTTTCCATTTTATTTGCACTCCTATATAGTTATTTTGTAGGTGGTCATACGAAGGATTGAAGTCCTTGATATAGTATTCTCTTTTCTCCCAATTTGCCTTGTCCACATGTTTACTTTAATTTTTCTACTTTTTTTAATTGCTCCATTAGTATTTGGGCACTCTTGTATGCTAATACCCCACTTATTCCTTTGTCATTTTGTTCCATCTGCACGCTCTTCTTTTTATCTAGTTTATCTTTTGCCACCATTTTAGACTAGTGGGGCAGCTCCACGTTCTTTAGCATTTTTAAATAAATTATAAATTAACAACTAGATCATACTTGATGTCTCCACAAGAAAAGTGTAACTTCGGCTAAGGCAATCTGAAGGACTTCACATCTTGTCATATTTATTATTTATGGTGTCACGCTAATAGACTAAGTTTCAAGGATTTCGCATCTTTGTCAAATTCATTCTTTATGTTGTTGAGCAAGTGCACTTACCAAGTAGTGTAGTGGTAGAATTCATTTCTTGTCAAATTCATTTTTTTTGGGTAGTACAAGACATTAAACATCAAGAATTTTGATTCTTGTTAAATTTCATTTTTAATATGGTGTGTCAATGTATATGTATATATATACGAATTAACATCTCCTAAGTTCATGAATTCAATCCTTCCAATTTAGTTGATGTCCTTACATAGTCAACAAAAGAAGCTTTCCAACACATCAAACAAGACAAAGCATAGAGCTTGGACACAAAAGAAAACAACAAAGAAGTGTTTTCCATGAGGACCTTGAAAAGTATTGGAATGCACTAATAATATAGTCTATTGAAATGTACAAAAGCCAAAATGAGCATCCCAGCCTTGAAGAGCATACTAGTACACTAAGAAACACAAAAAAAATTAAATGTCCTACAACTCAAAAATATAGAAAGAAAGCTAACAAAAATTGCAAACATAAAATTAGCATCATAGACCCCTAGAACATGTATCTTCAAGGCCTGAAAAAATTTTAAAAACCTTAAAAGTGGCCTCTTAAACCATTGGCACACTTCATTAAATTAGTATATCAAAAAGTGTGCAAACATTTAAAATGAGTGCCAATGCCAAGCAATGCCAAAAGTTGTAAAACATAAGAATGACCTAGAATTGAGGCATGTGATTGTGCTTAAATTTTATGGTTGTATGGTTATATTTAGAGGTTTTTTTAATAAAATAAAATCAAAATTATAGAAAGAATATAAGATGTGAAGAGGATATATAGTTATGTATTTAATATGTGATAAAACTTTTTAAAATAAATTATAAATTTTAATTAGAGGGTAACTTTGAATGAATAACTATCATAAAAAATGGCTTGAGAAATAAGGTTGACCATCAAATTTAGGCTCATTTATGGACACATAAAATAAACCAAGAAGTTCAAACAAAATAAAAGATGGAATAAAATACATCAAGCACACCTATGTGGAGAAGGACAACAAGAATTTCAAGTGGCAAAAGACTACGTCTGTGTGCTAAAATATCTATTTGCTAGATTTTTTTATCAAAACAAAGATAAGGTTAGACTAGAAGTACATAGCTAAGCAAGGAGATAAAATGCTAAAAATATGAGGGCGTTAACTCTACAAAGGTGCTTGGATTTGTAACCATGGTCATTGTTTAATTCAAAATTTCATTGACATTTGTAATGGGTTACAAATGTTGTAAAGAGCTTTTGTTCCACTTGATTAGATTTTCCAATTGCAGCATTGTAATTTTTATTAGTTACTATATCTTCATTTAATATTATTCTCAAAGCTCCTTGCAAGGTTTTTATGATAAGACACACACATATAATAATGGCAATAAGACAATGTAAATGGTAGATCTCACATAACTCAAGGGTTGTTAATGAACCAAAATGCTCTAGCATGCAATATATGTAAAAATAGAATAAACCCTTGAGGTGGGTAACAACATACAATACTCAAGTTATTGAAGAAGCCACTTAATTATATACTTTCTAGAGATCTCAAACACAACATATCATATACATCCATATATGTTTACAATGATAGTCATATTATTTTTATAGACATCTTCCTAATAACATAATAGAGGAGTAAACCATTATCTCAATGATTTCCTACTCGTCTCATAATATAATTGAATATATAGGTTGTCTGTGTAACTAAATATAACTAAGGGATGTGTACCATGTGTCAACATCTTTATCCACTTATATACATTATAATAGCATATCCCTCGATACATAACAATTTAGCTAGATCCATCATTTTTCTTCCATTTTCGAGCATCCTTATTAGATATTTTAGTAGGCTTTCAGTATCCAAAATAGCACTAGCATTACATATATCATTTTTTCCATCCCTTCTTAATTGCCTAGAGTTTTATTATGTATTCCTCACTCTATATTCAAACATCTAAGTTTCATTAAGCTATTATTTTAACCATGAGAGGAGTATGTATGGAATTACTATCTAGATTTTAATTTGATTTTGGATAATCTTGGGGTTTTTTAAAATATAAAATTATAGTTTCTTCCAAGGTAGAGAGTTTTAAAGGTTATTTATCAACAAAAGAAAATATTTTTTCATATTCAAGTCATTAATATTGTGTGAAACTTGCCTCCTAGGTTCTCATTAATGGTGTAACACGTCCAAATCATAAATTTACATTTTATGTTGTCTTGTTAATATTTGAAGGTCAAGACTCAAAGACATAAACTAGTACACATGAATGTGTGGGAGTTGGATTTACAATAATAAATAAATAAAAATAAAAAGTTGCAAAGAGACTTTGAATATAGTGGACTTCTTGAATCTATATGTAATAAAAACCCCATTGAATGTCAAAAGAAGTTTTTTAAATACTAGCTAAAGAAAAATGTAGCTTTGTAAGAACCTTGCTAAGGTGTATAATTTATGCTTAGTTAGCACTCATTTTAGTGTGTGTTCATCCTTCTATACATTATAGGGCTTTCCTATGCATTTAATTAATATATGAATAAATAAAAGTCCTCTCTCATTTAGCCTTGGATGTGGACCCTTAACTATAGGTGTGTCCCTTTAAATATTTCATTCAATCATAATTTTCGTACATTGGTCTTATTTTATCATGTGTAACCTACTTCATGTGTTTTCACTTATCACACCTTGATTTGGCACACATTTTTGGAATCCCCGTGACCATACTAACCACCGATTTAAATTTGATCATTTTTTGCCTCATAAAGGGAAACCTAGGACATATGAGGTAACCCAAGTCACCCCATACATTGGGAGGCAACCCTTACATGATAACTTGGGCCCAAATTTAAATTAGAGAAAGGTATTATAATTTTGGATGGGATTTGAAATCCTTGTCAGTCTCCTTCAATTTTTGTGCCCTAAAATGGCCTAAAGAGGTATAAAAGAAATCCTACTACTCCCATTTTGGTAAGTAGTTTATCAACCAATGAAGTAAGGAATCAATCATCAAGCAACCTCAAGAAAGCATTCAAGCAATCAAGCTTTCAAGAACCATTCAAGCATATCAAGCACTCAAGGTGTTTCATTCCTCATATCCTTCATTGTGGTAAGCATCAACACTCATCATGCAAGCATTTATTTTGTAATGTCCTATTAGGTATTTGTGGATTCATTCTATTGCCTTAACACTTGTGATCTCATTCCAAGCGCATTCGCATTATCAAGGTATAAGACATTTACTTACAACACACTTTCTTCCTTTTATGCACTTTCAATTCAATTTCAAGGTTAATTTATAAATAGGGGTTTTATTAAGGCAAACCCCTTTATCTAAACATTTTCCCGGTCTTTCTATTTGCAAGCGATAAGTGGTACAGGTATGGAAGGAGCTACAGATAGATCTAATAGAGAGATTTAGGTTCACTATATTTTTATTCATTTTTGCAATGTCGAAGGCACCTCCACATGATAGGGGTGAGTCAACTCGCCCTTGACCCTTTAGGTCACCCTTGACCTATAATTTTGGCTGAAATTTGATTTGCAGGTTTGTCTTAGAGTCTACTTTCTATATCTGGTCCTGAATTTGAGTTCTCAGTCTGATAATTGTTTATGTTTTGCATAAATCTACTTGCTCTCTCTTCCCAACCCTAGATCTTACATTATTCATTCACATTAGCACAATCATATTCCATAATATAAAAGGATCACTTCACACTCAATGCTTGAGCCTCCTCAAGGCTAGTGGATCATCTTTATTCCAATGTAAGAGGAGATAGGCCCATTGTTCCTAGTTTTCCTATACAAGCTAGTGAACACTATTTCTTTAATTACATTTTGGTGAACCCAACATCCTTATATTTTGATTATGATTTGGTCTCTAGATCTAATTTGTATGCATTGCATTAGTAGCATTGCTACATTTTATGCATTTAGATGTCTACGATCGCCTTTATTACATTTGGGTGAACCCACGCTCTTACAACTCATTTCTAATTTTGGTGTCTAGATCTAATTTATATGTATTTCATTATCTTATATTTACATAATATCCTTTCTATATTTCACGATTAGTTCAATCTTGCATTATATGTGTCAAAACAATAAAAGGTACAAAAATATTTAATTTCATGTATCTCAATTTGATTTGTATGTATTTGCATTCATTTCATATATGTATAACTTATTTTCATTTTATCAATGAAGTTTTTATCTTCATTTGTTAGTTCGATTTCAAGTTTTTCTCAAGAGTTTTAAGATGTTCCCTTTTATGTATATGATGATAACTTAGTTCTTCATTTTATTCATCCCATAATATACTCTCTCCCAAAATTAATCCCACACATAAGAAATGTTTTGTTCAAGAATAAATTATAAACATTTCTTCCAAATATCTCCCTCTCGGGGATGAACACTTAAAGAATGATGTTGATCCTTCTCATAAAATGTATCTCCCCTATGATGATATTTTGGAGTAAGAGGAGGATATTATAAACACCTTTTTTAATGTCACCCTACCTTCATTTAATCTAAATGACATATCTTCTAGAGATGAGGCATTGTTGGAAATTTCCAAACCCCCTTCTAAACCTTGTCCTATTCATAAGGATATCTTGAAAGAAGAAGATAATATCATTAACACTTTCCTTGATGTTCTTCCATCTAGAGATGGAACCTTGAACAAAGAGCCTCACCAAGTCAACGTTGACCATATTTTAGGTAATGAGAAGCCTAATATTTTTGTCCATCTTTGTCAAGATACCCCTCACCCTCACAGAAAATTAGTGATTGTGGTAAAAGGTGCTCAATAGCCCGATTATCATGTAGTAGCTCACACATATAATACTTGAAACAACAAACAAAATTCTATTTTTAGTTCCCCACCTCAACCTTGTCTTCCTCTCCCCTTGTCCTTCACAACAAGTTGATTGAGGAGTATAATCTTATTGAACAACTTCATGCTACTTCTACTAAGATATTTGTTTGTCACTTGATTCAATTTTCACTCACAAGTCATACTACACTTCAAGGTGCTTTGTGAAATATTGTTGTTCCTCCTCTTATTGGACCTAATGATATGGAAACCTTCTTAGAATTTATGAATGTATGTGTGAATTCCTACCCTATGTAGTCAGTCTTAAACATGTCAAACGTTAGGGGGTTAGCAATAAACAAATCAAAACATGTTCAAATAAGCAAAACTACAATAAGAGAATCCACACAACCTCTGATAGAGCCAAAAAAAGCGCACCCAAAGATTGTTTTATTTGCTCTTTTGAGGAGATGTCGGTGTTCTCTCCAAAAATGATAGATTAACCCCAATGTGCAAGCTCAAAGTGATGGAAAGAAGCTAATGCAACTAATTGAGATCCAAGATGATGCAAAACTAGTATGAGGAACTAGTTTGCAACAAAAGATCCAAAGATGGTAGTAACGCAATGCTAAATCAAACTAATAAATAAATTCACAGATCTAAGATAACATGTCCTGAAGATTCAACTAAAAAAAGATCTAGCATATAATCTCCAAATGCTGTAAAATGCTCAAAATGAAACTAGCATAATAACTCTACGTGCAAGTGATTGATGCAAATGCAAGGAGTGAGGCTCCTATTTATATATATTTGGAGAAACTTAAGAGGATTGGATGAGGTGGCACCTATGTGGCATCCACATAGGATCCACATAAGGGACATGCAGGCTAAAGGATGGTCATGCAAAAGTCAGCCTTGCTCACACATGTGTGAGCAACTTGAGACAAGATGGGATTTTGTGGTTTGAGAGGCTCAAGGTTGCTCACACATGTGTGAGAAAGATTGGGGAAAGGAGTGGGAAATAAAAGTGTAAGAATATAGATGGAGAATTTATGGAAGGTGGTTGGCTTCCTTGGGAAGAGTTTAATCCTTGTGTGAGAAACTCATTAGACACTAATAGGTTAGGAATCACCTTTTCAATCTTAATTAATCTAGGATTAACTAGTGGGGTAGGCTTAGTGAGTGAAGTGAAGAGTGTAGACTAGGGTTTTAGGTTAGGTTTAAGATTAATTTAAATTAACCAAGGTTTAGAAGAATATTATAATGTGGAGGAAATTAATAAATTAGAAATTTATTTAAAAGGGGGTTTATGAGGGATATGCATTAAATTAAATTTATACATTAGAGGGGGGCGTATTCAAATAAAATTTAAATACTTTAGAAATTAACCATATTTGATTAAATAAATTTAATTAAATAGGTAGAGGAATACATAAAACATAATTAATTAATTAAAGTCAATTACAGTGTTAAGGAGAAATATTAATTTAATTAATAAGTGTTGAAGGACATTTTTAGACGTATACATTTTACCCCTCTCTGATGCAGAGTTGAACACAATGTTACATCAAAGAAAAGAAAATAAGATGCCCTAGAGAGAATCAGGTGCCTAAGAATCATGTCGAAGTGACAATGGCGAGGGATTGTGCCCCCCCGGGAAAAGACCGCAAAAATAAGATTTTTCTCTTAAAAAGGCAAAAGGAGGGGAAAAGAATGAGAAAAGGAAGAATTTGTATGACTATCCAGGGTGGTGAGAGAAAATGGGATGAAAAATGGTGATCAGGATGAAAAACAGGTTAGGGGGCTACAAGTAGGGGCAAAGGGCCATATGAGAGGTCATTTTCAACACTCATAATAGAAATATTGAGAGAACCTAGAGAAACCAATGACAATAGAGAGGGAGAAGAGCCAACTTGGAGAGTGCGTACACACCTACCAGAGGTCAGCTAACTAGGACCCATCAGTGAGTATCGAAGACCCTTCCTTTTAACGTGGCTTTTCTTTCATTAAGTGCATTTATGGTAGGGTCATGCGACCATTGAGGGCTCCAATCGGGATCAGGGCAGAGATGTTGATCGGTCAATCAATGTCGATGCAGACATTGATCAACCGATCAACACCTCCATGGACGGGGTTGGGAAGCTGAGATGTTGATCATCATATCGACATCTTTGTAGACATGAAAGAGGGTTAGAGGTTGAGGAGATCATAGGTGGGACTGGCGTCTCTGCCGAGGAAGAAAAGGAATACTAGTTAGCATTGCAAGACACGTCCTAGGGGGTTCAAGGTAGACATAGGTTGGATCGGGGATATGGTGCCCCAATTGGGATTGGGTTTGGGGAAGAAAAGGAAAGGATCAAAGCTAACTGAAATGGGTGGAAATGAATGCAGACACATTTGTTTTCGTTGGGAACTAGAGAGCATTGGTCAGTGACCATGGAGTGATGAGAGAGGTTGATAGAAAAGTAGTGCAGAATAGTCACCCTCTGTGGACTAGACCATGTGCATGAGTGGCCTCAAAAGTGTGCCCACAATGATATGATAATGATGCTAGTGGAGAGGTGACACAATGACACCTCCAAATTTCACCTCTTGATAGGGGAGGCTACCATCACACTATTGGAATTTTGGAGGATCTACTAGGTCCCTATCAGAGGGGTCATCCCAGAGTACAAATTAGAAGATGTGGATTACTACATGGAGTTTTTCTTCAGACGATGACGGGAGAAACTTCTATGAGATAGGACTTGGATGCCATGGCAGTAGGCGATCGGTGCTAGACTACCATGACTGGCATTGTACCTAGCAAGATTTATAGGTGGTCAGATGCTACCTAACTTATTAGTGTATGGGTTCTTGATTGGTTGGGGAGGGTTCTTAGCTAGGTGCTATCAGAGGAGGGTGCAACCTACTGCTGGGGTTACACTAGCTTAGGCCAACTTTACTATGATCTTCACATGTGTATCTACCGCACAAGTAGGAACCTGGGAGCTAGGGTATCATTTCTACTAGTTTGGGTGTGGAAGCACATTTTTATGACATGGCCACTGAGGGGCCATGAGGGAAAAAAAAATTATGAGCCATATGTGTGTCGTTATTGACACCCGATCAACCATTTGTCAGTGTAGGGGACATGCTACTAGAGGTGAGTGCTTGATGAGATATAGTTTTGGAGTGGACATCATTCAGGGCTTGGGAGCCATGGACCATTTGGATGAGAAAGCACAGAGAGAGGATGGTTGAGAGGATGTATATCACCTAGTGTACATTCACACTAATTATTGGTTGTTGGGAAGGAACATTCACATGATAGCCAGATACATGCCCTCATGTGTGATGAGGAAATTTAGGTTAGTATAGGATGTATCTCCTTATGGTTTCCCTCACCAATTGGTTATGAGGGAGGTAGGGGCATGGGGATATGGGGAAGATCTAATCACTTCTCAGGTGATTTAGAGGAGCATGCATCCCATTTCATGGAAGATGGGCCATGACATAGCATATGCAGGGGTCACCCCAACATATATAGCATGGTGGGCCACTCACCATCTAGTCAGACTCACATATATGGAGCAGGTGATCACAGACGAGCAATTAAGGCCAAACGAGGAGATGCAAGAGGGAGATGATGGAGGGGGAGATGGAGATTGTGTGGATGGGGGAGATGGAGGTAGGAGGGTACAATAGAGAGAACATAAGGCCCCGATAATATAGATACAGGGAGGGGGAGCACAAGTACAAACTCCTCCAAGACAGGGACATGTACCACAGGGACATGCCCTACAGAAACCATAGGTACAAGTACCATATGTATAGGAACCCACAACACCATAGGTATAGGAAACACCATAGGTATAGGCAACACAATAGGTATAGGTACCACAGGGGATAGTGACACAAGTCATGCAAGATACACTACATCAGAGACATGATGATGTCTGCAGGGATAGATATCAGACCTAGACAAATCTTCAAGGGATATAGAGGGAGATAGAGATAGAGAGACAAGATCATGCCACCACTCAAGCCGAGAGAGACACTTTGTAGAGGAGAGTGGATGTCAGGGAGTTTACATGGGGTGTCATGGAGGTGGAGGGGGGTAGAAAGGGGGATATATGACATCACGTGGCCATATTGACTGAGAGAGATACATGGAAGCGATAGGCAAAGCCTAAAAAGTAGAGTGAGAGATCGCTTGATAGGGGGCCATATTAGCAGGGGTTAGGAACATGATGGCAGATACATTTTGTGCATAGAGAGAGGCAGGACAGGCAGGGCAAGAGATGACATACTACATGGGTTTATATCATCAGGAAATCCTAGAGGATCAAAGGAAACCTCCATACTCTAAAAGGATACATTCTTAGAGCATAGACAAAGCATCCTAGGGTTCATTGGGCCTGCCACCTAGACCACCTAGAGACATTGTCCAAGGAAGGCCATCCCAACCAACTACATGAGGGCCTCTTAGTGAAATTGATACACTTGTTTATTTTTTATGAGATGAGACTTATAGCGGCACGTATGTGCATTTATGATGTACTACGTGATGTACTTTTATTGATGCTATGTGATTTGACAGTTTGATGGACTGTTTATGGACTTTATGGATACTTTATGCTTTTATGATAGATATAATGATGCATATGGTTCTATACGATGACTTATGGATGTATTTATGTTTATGCAAGATTTCTATGGTGCACATGATGATGAGACTGACGCTTGTGATGCAGGATGTGTGTGTAATTGTTAGAAGTATTAAAAGAATGAAGATAAGATCATGAAATAATCCAAGAAAATGAAGTGCAAGAAGGAAGTTACCATAAACCAAATGTGAGATAAATTTTTCAAGATCAATCACCAAGAATAGAAAAATACTCCAAGAATCCCAACAAAGAGCCAAGAGATTTTTGTAAGGGGAAAAGCAACGAAAAACCCCTTTGTGAATAATAAGAATATGACACAAAGCCTAAAGGATGAGAGCAATAAGCTCAATACAATAATGAGAGCAAGGAGAGATTGAGAGAATAAATGAGAGAGGAGAAGATTATTAGAGCAAGTGTGTGAGAGGCATCTCTTAAGTAGAGATGAGTGGAGGAGTTTGCATGTAACTCCCTTCTCCTATGAATGCCACATTCATATTGTGTGTGTGACAAATGT
>MU225447.1:5211567-5244799 GCA_018584345.1 Thuja plicata
TTCATTTATCTTCAAAGAGATAACTCCAATCAGATCACATGGGTTACTCCACCCATCTCTCCAGTCCACATGGGTAACTTCACCCACCTCTCTAGTCCACATGGGTAACTTCACCCACCTCTTTAGTTCAAAAAGGTAACTCACAATTAGCTCTTCAGTCAATCAAACTTTGTCTCCTCTTTACAAATTGAAGAGGTGGAGTTTACTGATGGCTTCTCCAATTCCCTTTGATCTCAACCTTCATCTCCCTATCTCTGGAATTGATCTCAAATGTTCATTTCATCCCCAATTCCTATATAATAAACCCTTCATAACCATTTGAAGGATCCTAGATTTCAAGCTCTCGTGTGCCATTACTATGTCAGTTTGGTTATAGCATTCAAGCCATCTTGCGATCACACACACATTTCAATTAGCAAGTTCTGGACGCTTCTCAAGTCATAGACACTGCCCACACCAATACTGAGCATCAAAAATAGCATTTTGAAAGGAGTAGAGAGAGACAATAGAAACTTCAAGCACTTTGGGGTTTGCATTCATTTGTTTTCCTTTCTTTGCTTGTACATTTTTTGGTTATGCTTCAAGTTAGTTATTTTAGTAGTATTTGTATATTGGATTTATATCATTTGTAAAACCTTTGCTACTAACCCTTTCCTTTGGAAAGCTTGGGAACCATGAATCACGAAAAGAGGCATATAGATACATCCTCGATAGACTCATTTCTAGAAAGATGGGACTTACCAAGTTGATTGGTCAAATGTGCACTATGATCAAACTGTAGAACCAACATAGTTCTGCTTGAGTCTATTCTGGTAAAAAATCAAGTGATCATAAGCTTGCTGGCACTTTCATCTAGTAGATCAAGATGTGTGAATCATGCCACTCAGTAATCTTCATAATCAATCAGGCCTCTTAGTGATACTCGTAGGGATGGTAGTTTGACCTTAATTGGTAAGATTGATTTAGCACCGTAGACTAGGGAGTATGGAGTAGTACTAGTAGGAGTACGATAGGAAGTGCGATATTCCCATAGAGCGGGGTTGATCTGGAGATGCCAGTCATGACCAGTATCATTGACAAGTTTCTTGAGGATTTTGAGGATGGTTTTATTAGTTGCCTCAGCTTGGTCGTTACCTTGCGGGAAATATGGACTGGAGAAACGGTGATGGATGTGGAGGCAAGCACATAGATCACTGACGTGTTGATTTTCAAATGGTGTTCCATGATCTGTGAATATGGTGGAGGGTATGCCGTAGCGACAAATGATGTGATAGAGGATGAATTTGGAGATCTGGACACTTGTAGTGAGTGTGAGCGGGATTGCTTCAACCCACTTTGTAAAGTACTCCATTGTTGTGATTATGTATTTGTGGCCTTCAAAGAGAGGGGAGTAATCTTACCAACAAGGTCAAAACCCCAACAAGAGAAGGGCCAAGGAGGTGCAATAGGTCTGAGGTCTTGAGTAGGAGCATGGATCAAATTAGCATGTTGTTGGCAAGGTAGACACTTCTTGACAAACTCACAAGCATCATGTTCCATTGTAGGCCAATAGTACCTTGTACATAGAAGTTGCTTGGCTAGGACCATGCCACTCATGTGGGAACTGTAGATTCTAGTATGTACCTCTTGTAAAGCCTAGGCGGCTTCATTTTCATCTAAACATCTAGAGAGCACATTGTGATAGCCTCAACGATAAAGGGTATTGGCTACAAGGGTGTAACGGGATGCTTTGCGAATAAATTTTTGGCATTGGGTTGCAGTAAGATGAGGGGATATGATACCATTTTGTAGGTAAGCTTGGATATCATGCTACCACAGGGACTAAGGACCAACCAAGACACATACGCGATTTGATTCATCGTTCTCATGAGTGGGAACATGTAGTTTCTCAACTAAGAATTCAGATTGTGTAGACTCATGAGGAATCTCTAGGAGGGAGCCAACTATGGATATTGCATCAGCAACCTTGTTCTGCAACTGCAGTACCTGTTTTATCTGCAGATGGAGGAAGTGTTCTTTCAGTTTGTCAACCATCTGCTTATATAGCATCAATTTGTCATCTTTGGTTTGATACTCATCTAGGACTTGTTTGATGATGAGTTGGGAGTCGCCAAAGACATGTATATCTGTGATGTTCCATTCTATGGCCATGTAGAGTCCTACGATTAGTGCCTCATATTCTACAATGTTGTTTGTGTAGGGAAATCCTAATTTGAATGACATAGGGATGTAGTCACCTTGAGTGTGACAAAAAGTATTCCTGCCCCTGCACCATGAGCTGTGTAGGACCCATCAAAGTAGATTTTCCAAGTTGGTTGTTCTTCTATCATGTATAAATGCTCATCTGGAAATTCTATGACCAAAGGATAAGCATCTAACGATGGCGCTTATTCTAGCTGATCAGTTATGACTTTCCCTTTAATGGCTTTTCTATCTACATATTGAATATCAAACTCGCTTAGCAACATAACCCATTTTGCCATTTGAGCTGTGAGTGTTGTCCTAGAGAGTAGGTACTTGAGAGGATCCACCTTTGAAATGAGCTTGGTTGTATGACTAAGCATATAGTGGCAAATTTTTTGAGTGGTGAAGACCATTGCCAGACATGCTTTTTCTATAGGAGGATAATTGAATTCATAACCCACTAAGGTTTGACTAATATAATAAATAGCTCTTTCTTTGCCTGCATCATCCAATTGAGCAAGGAGTGCACCCAATGTTGTGTTAGTAGTAGAAATATATAGGATGAGTGGTTGACCAGGTACAGGTGGTACCAAGATGGGTGGATTAGCCAAGTACTCTTTGATTTTGTCAAAACTCTTCTGACACTGAGGATCCCACTTGAATGTGTTATCTTTTTGTAGGAGATGAGTGAATGGTTGGCACTTGTCTACTAGTTGAGAGATGAAATAGTGCACAAATTGTAGCTTTCCCTGGAAGCTGCGTAGTTGTCAGAGTGTTTTTAGTGGAGCCATCTCTATGATAGCTTGTACTTTATTTGGATAGATTTCTATGCCTTGTCTGGATACAATGAACCCCAGGAGTTTGCCTGATGTGACTCCAAAGACACATTTCTTAGGGTTGAACACTAAGCAATAGTGTCCAATCCTGTCAAAGATGCATTCCATAACATCTAGGTGATCTTCCCTTTTTACTGATTTTGCCAAGATATCATTCACATAGTCTTCAAGAATCTTGTGGATCATGTCATGAAAAATGACAGTCATGGCTCGTTGATAGGTTGCCCCAGTGTTCTATAAGACAAAAGGCATCATGTTATAGTAGAAGGTTCCCCAAGAGGTTGTGAATGCTATCTTATGCTGATCTTCTTCTACAATGCGGATCTGATTATATCCAGAAAATCCTTCCATGAGTGACAACATCTCATGTCCTGCTGTGAGATCCACAATCATATCTATGTTTGGCAAGGGGAAATCATCCTTGGGACATGCCTTATTGATATCTCTAAAATTTGTACATATCCTGAATGATTTATTAGGCTTAGAGATAGGAACCATGTTAGAGATCCAATTAGAATAGTCAATGGGGCGAATAATCTTGGCTTGGAGTAACTTTTCAAGCTCCTCTTTGACAAGTAGTGCCACTTTAGAGTGTATCTTTCTAAGCTTTTGCTTGACAGGTTTGATGTTTGGATCCACTGCTAGATGGTGAACCACCAAATTGGGGTCTAATCCCAGCATGTGGGAGTAAGACTATGCAAAATTGTTGATGGATTCCTTTAATAAAGTGACAAGATCACTTTCTTCTACTTCAGTCATAGAAGCTACTATGTATGTGATGGCGGGATTCTCTTTGGTACCTAGGTTGACAGGTTTTGCTTCTTCAATGAGAATCAATGATTGTTCAGGCCTGTAATCATGGATTAGAGGAAGAGGAGAATCTTCATCCTCTAGAACCTCAGAGAGGTTTTCACCAGGGGATACGCCCTTTGTTTTTACTATTTTATGATGAGACAGTGCCTTAGAGGGGTTTTCACTAGGGGATCAATTTTTCTCTTTTTTATTTTTGTTTTCTGTTTCATTTTTGTGGCTAAAGTTCTCCTCTTTCCAAAAGTATGCCTTGCGGTCTATTTTGTAGACATATGCTAAGTCTTTCCCCCAGTCACTGCTTTGCTCAATTGCTCCCATGAAGCTTAGGAGTGCGTCCTCACTTTGGAACTCGTCAACATGCACGACACTTGGTTGGTCCTAGTCTATGAGTTTAGGATGGCAGAGGGGAAGGTCAATGAAGAGGATTGAAAGTTGTTGGATAGCATTGCCCTGGAAGGTTTCATCATCAAAAACATCATCATAAGCTCTCACAACTTTCTCTTCTTAGATATCTTTGATGTCAGCGATTTTGCCTTGGGATGGACAAGAGGCAAAGATATTTTCATTGGTACCCCCATTCGTGTCAGAGCCCATGCCAAGGCCCAGGTACTTTTCTAGTCGGGTAGGTATAATAGGATCTTTCACACCTTTCTCGTCATAACCAAGGCCAACTCCTTGGTAGTTGCATTTTTCTGTCACCAGTCTGTGAGTTGCGGGGTACTTATCTTTGAAGTAATTAAGGCAACTTGTGTCCTTGGGTAGTGGATCTCTATATAGCCATTGGTTGATGTTTGGTGTCATTTCCTAGCCAGTCAAAGTACCTTTTGAGATAAAAGTGGTAGGACCAAATTGTAGTGCCTTGGTTGTCTCTAATTCTGTCTTGCTTAGATTAGGTTGGCGGTCTTGAGTGTGTGGATCAATTGGTAGCAATCCAACTGCAAAGGCATCAGATAAATTGTACTCACCACAACCTTTGTTGTTGATCTTGACTATGGATAAGGTGGAAGAGAGGATTGTTTCTGGGTCTGAATAGGTTCAAGATGAACTGCCGACAGAGGTGCCAATATCGATCCTGGGACAGTGATTGGAATGTGGAAAGGATGTTTCCAAAGCATTATAGTATGCGAAGGGCTTTGGATCTACATGGATGGTGATCTTAGTGTTTTTATATGGGAATTTTATGCATTGATGGTAGGTGGAGGGGACGGCTTGCATAGAATGAATCCATGGGTGTCCAAGGAGGACGTTGAAAGGAAGGTCAAGATCAACAACATGAAAATGTATCTTGGATAACTGGGCCCACTTGAATGGCAAATGATATGGTTCCTTCAAAAGTACGCTCTAGATTTTCATATACCTTTATTGTGATGACATCATTTGTTATGTCAGCTTTAGTGTAACCCAACTATTTTATGAATTTTAGAGTGCACAGATTTAGGGCCGATCCATTATCTATCATGACCCGTTCGATGACAAAACATTTAACCATGACAGTGATACGGAGTGGGAGATTATGATGGGGTTCTTCTAAGGGCATGTCAGTTGGTTTAAAGGAGACCCCACAAGATGCAGACAGGTGTCCGATAAGGTTTTGGAATTCAGTGAGGTCGATGTCGCTAGGAACATGGGATTCTTGCAAGGCTTTATTGAGGATCTCTTGATAGGTGGGTGATGTGCGGAGAAGATCCAAAATGGAAATTTGGGTTGGAGTATTCCCTAGGTGTTCCAAAATTTTGTATTGGGTCCCAACAGATGGGGCGGGACCGACACCTACGACTGTTATCCTACCTCTACGAGTGGTGATGGCACATTGGTTATCAACACCCTTAACATGGATGACATTTACGGAGGATTGGACTTGGGATATGCAGCTGATGAGATTATCATAGTTGATATAGGCATTGGTATAATCTTTTTTGTCGGCATTTTCTGCTTGTTTACCCTTCCCCTAATCAAAGGAATGAGTAGGATTGCCTAGGCCTGTACCTGAAGTATGTTTAGGGAATGCATTTTGATAAATTTTAAGGCCTGCATTTGGCGATGATTGGGTAGGAGAGTCCACTTTGATCTCCTTGTGGTCAATGAGATCCTAAATATAGTGTTTCAGCTTCATGCATTTGAGGGTGGTGTATCCCTTAACATGGTGGTATTCACAGTACTCATTGTTTTTATACCAAGTTGTCTTAGGAGTTGATTCATCAAATGGCTGTGTTTTGGGATACACAACTTAGTTAGCTTGGACCAACTAGCAAAAGATGACATCTATGGGTTCACCCAAAGGGGTAAACGTGTGTTGTGGCATATTCAAAGCATGAGGTCTTTTTTTCCCATGCGGGATTGATATAGAATTTGTCTGATTCATAGGACCTTGATAGTTGTGTTGATATGATGTCCCTGAAGGGGGATACATAGTCGTGCCTTGAGGGCACATATTTTGCTGGTAAGTCAGTTGGGAATACATGGGATTGGGTTGTTGATATATGGGAGGAGGTTGGGGGTACATTGGTGGTGCTTGCTGATAAGTCTGGGTAGGTGCGTTGGGACTGGCTACCACAACCTGAACATGTTTGGTGTCAGTGGCTCCATCTGTTACCGCATTTTTGTTCTTGTTCCAATATTGTGATCGATCATTGTTATGTTTGTCAGGCTGAGATTCTTTGTAGTGCTTCATGGCACCCTCTTCTACAAGACCTCGTTCAAGATCCATACCTTTGAATCTGATTTCATGATAAGTTTGTATACAGTTCATGCGCATGTGATAGGCAAGCTTAGGATGGAGGTTGTTAATAAAGATTTTGATAAGATGTTGCTCTGGGGGTTGGTAAGACAACCTTGTTGTAAGCCCTTGCCAGTGCTAAAGATAATTGGCCAGGCTCTCTCCTCCCTTTTTTTTGGAATTGCATAGGTTTGTTGGTACTCTCAAATTTGCCACAAATTTCAGTGACCATGTTAAAATTTGCAATAAGGCAAAATGATTACCCTGAAAAACTTTTGTGAGAAGGCATAGTTGGAGTGCTTGTAAAAGATACCCTGATGATTTTCATGATGCACCAATTGGGAAGAAGGTTTAGTACCTTTCATTTGACATATGCAGTGGGTTCCAACTCCTGAATTTCAATTCTGACATGTTTTGGGAGTAGTCATTTTGAGGTGGCTACATAAATCTGCATTTTTGCTAAGTGTCATTTTGCTATTCAAGGCCTAGTTTTCTTCTTAATATCTTGCACCCTCTTAGGTTTCATAATTCAATGCTTTGGGAATGTGTTACATGTATACCAGAGAGTCTATATTTCAGAACCCAAGCCATTTCAAGTCAGTTTGATAAGTTTTCAGATTCCCTAAAATTTGGTTCTCCAGAACTGTCATATTTCTCTGTCATGCCCAGATTTCCAAATAGCCTACTTTGAGGTCATCCAAAATGTGTTCAGTTGAATGCATTGCATAATTGAATTTTCCCCCATGTTGTAAACATGATAGAGTACTTACCTGAAGAAGTTCAGATTCCTGCCAATCTAGTTATCCACTTTGCCAAAGCCTTTCCATTTCCAATTTATTAAAGTTTTATTGAATGTACATAATTCAGAATTAAAAGACCTACTTTGTGATTTCCTTGATTGCACCCGGTTCAAGGTCAAAATTAATTAAAGGTTGTTCTACATTGTAGACTTGGAAATGAAATTCTCTAAATATTTTCAGATTTTGGTCAATCCAGTTGATCACTTTTCTATGTTGATTCCAAATCAGATTTCTGCATTTTTCACCAAGTTTGAGTTGACAAAGTTGTAAAGGGCTGACTTTATAGATTTATACTTTTTGATCAGTGTATTTTCTGAATGAGCTAATTAAGGTTTTGAATTCTACATATGACATTGGATCCATGTTCAGAGGTTGAGATTCTGAGGGTCTTATTTGATAATTCTATAAATTCAGTATCAAAGGCAGTTTATGTAGTTTGTAGGGCAAAACAGAATCAAGTTTACAGAATGGTCATTTTAAAGAGGTGATAAATTTTTGTCTAAATGTCGTTCTTCAGAACTGATCATGGCATCATTCTCATGAAATGTAAATGTACTATTTGACCTGATGGTGAAACTTCAGAGCATGATTTAGTAATTTTGCAATGGCCTATCTGGATGAGGTTTATGCTGTTTCAACATATTGCATTTGCACAGTTTTCTGAATTACTAGGTTTGATCAGTCGCTCCTTGCACCTGGAGTAAGATCCAGAGGGAATTCCTTTTGCATGCATGGTTTTTGTAGATGAATGAATCACTTTGCTACATGTCAGAGTCTGATTATTTGTTTCAGTCAGTTTTTAAGGCCAGTTCCAGAGGATGTTTGTTTATAATCCAGTCTGTGTGTTTGCTAAACGTCAAGATCCTGTTCTATGTTTTGATGCAAATATATAAATAAGAGAGGCACTCAGCGAGTAGGAGGATTTGAAAATTTTTATGACATATTGACTGTTACCAGGAGGTAATCTGAGTAAAGTGACATCATCATATGGGTCATACATAAAATAGTAAGCCCTCTAGTATTTCTTTGAAGGTGTCAATAGTGTTTTCACAACACACTCATTACTTCATTGTATTTGTTGTTTCAAGTAAGAGGAGTATTTCAAGGTTTTTAAAGATTGTGCAGGGGGAACATTCCCATGCTTGCGTAGATTGAAGAGAGGCTTTTAATTAGAGTAAAAAAAGCAAGATAGAGAATGTTAAATCCCAAAGCATTATGCCATTGCCAAGTATATTGGCTGAGAGGGTTGCGCTTGAAACATTAAATGGAAATTTGCATCAAAGACAATGGAATATGGAAGGAGCTGTGAAGTAATTAAAGACTTGCGCATAAAAACAATGAGGACCCCATACTAAAAGACTAGCAACCTGCGCAGTATAATGAAATAAGCAAAGATATTAAAAGCCCATGCAACATACATGTAATACATTGACAATGTTTTTTTTAAAACATAAAGAACAAACTTTTCCATATGATGCGTTAACTTTTTGAGGAGGAAATTTGAATGTTTTTGTGCATTGGGAGGAAAAATGTGCAACTCTTGGGGGAGGTATAAAGTTAAAAACATTTTTTTTTTAATTTTGTAAAATCCAACAGTATGCACTGGGAGTGTGCAGCAAATTTAGAATGGAGGATTCAAGTTTTAAACCATAAAGACTTTCAATGCAACCATAGATGGAGTGCGCAAGCTTTTGTGGAGGCTTTTGAAGTTTCTAAACATTGAAATGTCATTGCCTAGTTTCTTGCGCTAGATTTGGGGGAGGGCATTTTTAAAAAAATACTAAAAACTACAGATCAATCTCATTAGCTGCGCAACACTTTGGGGATTATGGAGGATTTCAAGATTTTCAAAACTTTGTAAACAACAAAGCAAATATGAAAAGCCCATGCACTATGATAAGAGGAGGCCAAGAAATATCAATGATTGCATAGAAGTATTAAAGGGAGATGCCTGTGTAAGGTGTAAAGGAGAAGAAGAGATGTTTTGAAACAATTTGCAGATGCAAATACAAATTAGCCAGTGCAGCGTTTGAAATATATAATTAAACATTTACAATTTTGTAAATGTATTTGCAGAATTTTGAAATATTACAAAACAAATTCCATTGGTAGGTGTAAGCCAAAAGGATAGGCTTCACACAAACATGAAGGAGATTACACATTCTTCTATGGCTGTCGACGTATAAAATTAAGGTTTTAAAAAATTAAAACTAATTCAAAATGCCAGTTCGTGCGTTGAATTTGGGTGGTGATTTGGAGATTTGTTTTGAAAAACATAAAATAGTAAATCCATAGAAGGGGGGGCCCAGCCTTGTGGAAGGATATTTTCAAGTCAGACAACAAGAGAACATAGCCATTAAAGAGCAGCATCTACAGGAGGCTTCAAAAACTTGAAAATGTGAAAATGGGATATATCCCACATTGCCTGTGCATGGCCATTTTTAATATTTATATACTAAAAGGCATTGTATATGAAATAAGTAAAGAGCCCAGAGGCTCTTGGTGGGCCCCTTGGTGTTGGAGGGTATAATGCATGGTGGGCCCTTTATTTTGAACCAGAATTCAAAAAATGCTTTAAACCCATATGGAAATTTAATCCCACATTCTTCCTGCAAGGGCATTTCGAAATGCATATAAGGAAAAACACAAACATATCAAATGTGAAGCAGAAGAGGAAGCTATCCATGCGTGCTTAGGCTGGTGCCTCAATTTTTGTACCCGACTGGATGGCGACCAAATTTTGTAGAAAAATGGTGATGATGTGGCAAAGGCGACACGTAGCGGCTAGTCGCAAAGTCAGGTGATCAGGAGCAGTTAGCTGCCAGGATTCAGAGACAAGGAGACTAACTGAGTCACGAGGTCACTGGATGCTAACGGTTAATGCAAAAATTTCTAAGGACTTGGAGACTGAGTGTGGTTGTGAGGTCGCGTGATGTGTGAAGATAACCGCCAGATATTCAGAGACTTGGAGACTGAGGTTAGTCACCAGGTCGCCAAACATTAAATGCTAAGTCAGATTCATTATGAGACTTGGAGACTAAAGCTAGTCTCCAAGTCTCCAAATCAAACCATGGTTAGTGCAGATTCCAGGAGACTTGGACACATGAAGAATAAAGCAACCCAGAGTTAAAAGGCAATTAAAAGACTAGTTAAGAGCAGCATATCAGCAGGCGACACATGTCAATTTTTGGTGAGTTCTGGGTAGACATGTAGAAAATTGAGAATTTCAAAGGAGAATGGATAGTATGCACAGGAATAGTAAAAATAAATGATTTAAAATCATTATTTGTGCAAAGTTTTGAATCAAATTTGGACATGTGGGATACAAAGCTAATATTTTAAAAAATTGAAAAGAATTATAAATGTATTGTGCAAGATTAGGGTATTGAGTTTCTACATAGTCTATGAAATATATTTTTCAAAGTTTTCAAGATATGCATTCCCAGAGAGATATTTGTGAATAGAGAATAAATTCAGATTTTCACACAAATCAAATCAAATTTAGAGAAGATTTTTAGAGGGTAAAGCAGACATGGAACAAATAGAAGAAATCAGATTTTCCAGAGAAAGATCAGATAAGAAGGATATTTTCAGAGGATAAGAGCAGATTTACACAGAAGGATAAGACAAAATGAAATCATTTTTATTGCAAATGCTAGGAAAGAAGCTTTCACGGGGGATCTTGAGCAGAGTAAAAATTAGATTTTGGGCAAACAAATATAATCATATTTGAAGGGTTTTCTAAATGGCAAAATGAATTCATATTTTATTAAAAAAGACAATTGCAGGAAAGAATCAAATTTCATTTGAACAGGCAACCACCGATAGAAATAAAATTTGAAGAGAGACATGTGTAACTTTCTTAGAGATCTTAGGGTTTTTTCTTTTCTTCAATATTTTTCCCTTTACTCTCTATTTTGATGGTTCCTGTTCCCTGTTTTCTAATTCCTATTCTTGGGAAGGTTCCTATTGGTTTGATGATTTTTTATTGCAATTTATACTTCTATTTCTCTGTATATTTTTGAAAGCTTAAGGTCTGGATGTGTTGAAGTAGAATTCATTAATGAAATACAGTGTATTTTCTCCTCTTCTATATTTTCTTGTCTCTTTAGATTATGTTTGTGCTCTAGTATAGTTAATTTGTAAGGCATCTGAAATATACCTACTACAAGGTAGTGTGTCTAATTGTTTGTGAGTCTCTTTCAAGGAGAGAGCTAAGTTTTACAAGTGATTTTAGAGAGAAAAGAATTTTGTAAGGATTTGATGCAGTGGTATGGATATGAGAGGATAGTTTGTAAGGCACTCTATCTCATTTACATGTAGTTTGTAAGGCACTCTACAATATCTTCATTAGTTTGTTATTGCTGATACATGTTTTCATTGACTCTTTTCCCAAGGGATAGGCACTGGTCTAGAATTTGGTTTACAGTTGGTTCTTCATCCAAAATCATATCAAAATCAATCAATCAATTTCATTTAGTTTTTAGAACAAATGAGCTGAATTCATTAGGGACTCATATTAGCAGGATATTGTCCAGTTTAGTGATTCCTTGGAGAGTGAATCAACTAGGTTATCCCTCCTTAAAAGGAAGAAGGATGAAATTCCTTATATCACTGGTTTTTTCTATATTTACAATCATAGTTTGTCTAGTTAAGCTTTGCATTTGGTTGTGCTTGATCACTTGCAAGGTGTTTCATAAGTTGGTTTAACAAAGATACATAGAAAATCAGTGTCCACTTTTATATATACTGTGTAATCCATAATCATTAAGAGGTAAAAATTGCCTGAGTATATGTGGAGCTCAAAAATGAAGAAGGATCTTATCCAATCCTTAGCAATTAGTCTTTTCTTGTATCTGAATCAGTATTAGAAGGAATAGTGTTCAAGTAGTCATTTTAAGCACTGTGATTCATACAAGAAAAATCCCTAACAAATTGGTGACTCTACTGGGTATATATATAAAAAAATATTTTTGTATCCTGGATTCTCTGGTGCAGTGTCCTTAAAATTTTTCAAACTAGAGATTGAGTTGGCCCATCTGAGTCGCCTAACAAATTGGTGACTCTACTGGAGAATTAAAAAGTCAGCAAGTTTAAGATGTTCAATTCCTTGCTTTGCTGAATTGGCCCAGAGTCTGGTTAAGATAGATAGTTATAGAGTCTAGATTACAAAAGAAAAGATATATTCCTTATTATTTATAAGAAGAGTTAAGTCTGTCTGTTGTTTGCTACAAAGTGTCTGAAAGTTTTTTAGTTTCTCCAAGATAGTATCAAAAGAATCTCACTACTGGTGAGTGGCAACTCTAAGTTCTCTGATTTGCACCAGTGTGCATGTTAAAGAAAGATTACAAAAGAAGGTGGACTTGCAGCAATAGTGACAACAGATTTTTGGGCTCCTGTGGTTATGGACATAGCCAAGTGAGGAATCATTAAAGGGATTTATATGTGGTATGTGTGAGTGAGCTGATTTGAAGAAGTTAGAGCTAAAAATAGATCTCATCCAGATGTAAATCTTTCTCTGCAACAAGGTGGCATGTCTACAAGTTAAAAGGCTAATTTGGAGGTGTTTTCAAATCACATATTTGCAGCAGCTCAAATATATCCAGGTATTTCACAAAGTTTTGATAGTTTTCCTTATCAAGTGATTGTAGCACTAAAGCAAAAAGGATAAAGGTGTAAAAGAGGTTTACATATTTCAAGTTTTACTTGCATTTTTGCAAAATTTGAAGGAGATATGTATTAGGAAAGATTAGCAGTTTGTAATCTTTTTGACTGCTAAGATGTCACAATCTAGTGATTGGAGGGGTAGTAATTTGTATGGGGAAATTATTTTTGAGGGTATCCATGGATATCCGAATCATATTCCATCAAAGGTTAGGGAGTGTTTGCCAAAATTTATTGGTTTTGGTGAACAGTCGGCTAAATACCATTTAGAAAATTTTGCTGACTTGGTAGACAGTCATAATATTTTACATGAGGATATATTAAAGAAACTTTTTTTAATATCCTTAGTTGATATTGCAAGAGATTGGTTTAGAGGCCTACCTCATGGCTCAATAGAATCCATGGAAGCATTGGAGGCTTGTTTTACTGATAGATTTAGTGATTTTGATCAGCTTAGTGATGTAGAACAATATAATGAAGTAGAGTACAGTGAAATACATGACATATCTGAATTAAATGATCCTGTATCAGAGTATGAGCTTGTCAAAGCAGAGACATATTTGTTGAGGCAAAGACTTCAAGATAAGGTGGTGCTACTTTTACAAGGAAACATGAATAGAGAAGAAAGTGAATCACCAAATGATTTCTACATAAGATTTACTAATAAGCTAAAAGGCTACAACATCATTTTTTGTCCTCGAGATCTTGTATGGTCAGATTTATTTGTTGAGCTTTATTTTCCCCATACATGCAATTTACCAATTTCTCAGAGGGTAGAATATTTTCAGCAAACTATAGAATGGATAAAGGTTTTAGAAGACGCTTCTTCTATAGACATATCAGATGTTGAGAATAATGATATTGAATCTAAAAATTCTGAGATTATTGAAGATGCTGATGATAAATCTGATTGTGAAGAATATAATGAATCTTATTTTAAAGATGAATATGTGATTAGTAATGATGAGGAGTTTATTGTTGATGAAGGTATTGCTAACATTAATATTGATAATGAGTTATATGAGCAATAGGAAAATGAAGAAAATATATGCAGCCAACAAGATAACAGTTATGATGCAGACACGAGTGTTTGTAGTGAGATCACTACACAAGAAGATATGATTTCAGAGGTTTCACTACAAGACTCCAACAAAGAATAAATTTGTAGCATCATGCAAGAAGATAGTGAGGTAATGAATGAAGAGGATGATTGTGGTTCCCTTCGTAGTGAACAAATTGTAGAGATTTTGTCTCATGAGTATCTTAGATATTCAGGAAATGGAAGCTTTGAACTTTCATGTCCAATGCATATTGATTTTGACAAAGAAAGTGAATCAGTGCATTCTGATTTGGATATGTGTGATACTATTTCTTCTTGCACTCCTTTTTCATTAGGCTACACCAAAATTTAGTTTGATTTATCAGATGATGAGGTTTTCAGTATGGTTTCAGATTTAGCAGATGCGGAAATTCCAAGGATTGAGTTGAGTATTGATTTAGAGAATGGTGTGGATTTTTAATCTTGTTTTGATTCTAAGTTTTCCTTTGAACCATTTAAAAGTGGTGAATCAGTGGCTCAAGTTTCATTGACCAATATTCAATGTACTAATATTTTCCCTCCCACCCACCACTTTTCTTTGAGTTTGTTTGATGAGGATAAGTTGCAGGGTGCTCCTTTTTTTGATGAAGAGGTTATTGCTCCATGTCCTAAGTTTGATCATATCCAAGGTGATGAGTCTTCTGTGATTTTGCATGATATGCAAGTGATGGATGTGAATGAACGTAATGATGCTTGCCCAAACAATATGACAAAGGTTGAGTATCCCTCCTTTCAGTTGGATGGTGAGTTTTTAAGTTGTGGTTTACAGATGAAAGATGATAAATGTTACAGATATCAAAGTATGTTCTTATCTAATGAATGTGACATGTATATGCCAAAAAAAATTTATGCTGACAATCTGCCTAATATTTATGGAAGCTCATATGAAGAATTTGCAGATTTGTTGTTATATGATGAGTTGATAAAGGATGACAATGGAATGGATCAAACAGATAAGAGTGGCATTGTTATCATATTTTTGAAGCATGAGGCAGAGAACTTTGTGTTTGACAGAGGAAAGTTTTGGTTCAGATTTTGAGGCTTCAGGCCTTGTAAATATTGCACATTCTGTACAGCTGTGTTTTCTTTCAGTAAGTTTGTTTCCACTCAGCAGTTAGTTGGTATTTTTTGAAGTGGTCTGCTACTCCAGAGATCTGTGGTTCTCGGTATAAAATTTCATTTAACCGTCCACAGTTAGAGCCACTGTTGGTACTCTCAAATTTGACACAAATTTGAGTGACCATGTTAAAATTTTCAATAAGGCAAAATGATTACCTTGAAAAACATTTGTGAGAAGGCATAGTTGGAGTGCTTGTAAAAGATACCGTGATGATTTTCATGATGCACCAATTGGGAAGAAGGTTCAGTACATTTAATTTGACATATGCAGTGGGTTCCAACTCCTAAATTTCAATTCTGACATGTTTTGGGAGTAGTCATTTTGAGGTGGCTACATAAATCTGCATTTTTGCTAAGTGTCATTTTGTTGTTCAAGGCCTAGTTTGCTTCTGACTATCTTGCACCCTGTTAGGTATCATAAGTCACTACTTTGGGAATGTGTTACATGTATATTAGAGAGTCTATGTTTCAGAACCCAAGTCATTTCAAGTTAGTTTGATAAGTTTTTACATTCCCTAAAATTTGGTTCTCCAGAACTGTCATATTTCTCTGTTATGCCCAGATTTCTAAATAGCCTACTTTGAGGTCATCCAAAATGTGTTCGGTTGAATGCATTGCATAATTGAATTTTCCCCCATGTTTCAAACATGATAGAGTACTTACTCAAAGAAGTTCAGATTCCTGCCAATCCAGTTATCCACTTTGCCAGAGCCTTTCCATTTCCAATTTATTAAAGTTTTATTGAATGTGCAGAATTCAGAATTAAAAGACCTACTTTGCGATTTCCTTGATTGCACTCGATTCAAGGTCAAAATTAATTGAAGGTTGTTCTGCATTGTAGACTTGGAAATGAACTTCTCTAAATATTTTCAGATTTTGGTCAATCTAGTTGATCACTTTTCTATGTTGATTCCAAATCAGATTTCTGCATTTTTCACCAAGTTTGAGTTGACAAAGTTGTAAAGGGCTGACTTTATAGATTTGTACTTTTTGATCAGTGTATTTTATGAATGAGATAATTAAGGTTTTGCATTCTACATATGACATTGGATCCATGTTTAGAGGTTGATATTCTGAGGGTCTTATTTGATAATTCTATAAATTCAGTATCAAAGGCAGTTTATGTAGTTTGCAGGGAAAAACAGAATCAAGTTTACAGAATGGTCATTTTAAAGAGGTGATAAATTTTGTCTGAATGTTGTTCTTAAGAACTGATCATGGAATCATTTTCATGAAATGTAAATGTACTATTTGACCTGATGGTGAAACTTCAGAGCATGATTTAGTAATTTTGCAATGGCCTATCTAGATGAGGTTTATGCTGTTTTAGCATATTGCATTTGCACAGTTTTCTGAATTACTAGGTTTGATCAGTTGCTCCTTGCACCTAGAGTAAGATCCAGAGGGAATTCCTTTTGCACGCATGGTTGTTGTAGATGAATGAATCACTTTGCTACATGTCAGAGTCTGATTATTTGTTTCAATCAATTTTTAAGGCCAGTTCCAGAGGATGTTTGCTTATAATCCAGTCTGTGTGTTTGCTAAATGTCAAGGTCCGGTTCTATGTTTTGATGCAAATATATAAAGAAGAGAGGCACTCAGTGAGCAAGAGGATTTGAAAACTTTTATGACATATTGATTGTTACCAGGAGGTAATCTGAATAAAGTGACATCATCATATGGGTCATACATAAAATAGTAATCCCTCTAGTATTTATTTGAAGGTGCCAATAGTGTTTTCACAACATACTCATTACTTCATTGTATTTGGTGTTTCAAGTAAGAGGAGTATTTCAAAGTTTTTAAAGATTGCGCAGGGGGAACATTCCCATGCTTGTGTAGATTGAAGAGAGGCTTTTAATTAGAGTAAAAAAAGCAAGATGGAGAATGTTAAATCCCAAAGCATTATGCCATTGTCAAGTATATTGGCTGAGAGGGATGCGCTTGAAATATTAAATGGAAATTTGCATAAAAGATAATGGAATATGGAAGGAGCTGTGAAGTAATTAAAGACTTGCGCAGAAAAAAAATGAGGACCCCACACTAAAAGACTAGCACCCTGCGTAGTATAATGAAATAAGAAAAGACATTAAAATCCCATGCAGCATACATGGAATACATTGACAATGTTTTTTTTTAAACATAAAGAACAAGCTTCTCCATATGATGCGTTAAATTTTTTAGGAGGAAATTTGAATGCTTCTGTGCATTGGGAGGAAAAATGCGCAACTCTTGGGGGAGGTATAAAGTTAAAAGATTTTTTTTTAAATTTTGTAAAATCCAACAGTATGCTGGGAGTGTGCAACAAATTTAGAATGGAGGATTCAAGTTTTAAACCATAAAGACTTTCAATGTAACCATAGATGGAGTGCGCAAGCTTTTGTGGAGGCTTTTGAAGTTTTTAAACATTGAAATGTCATTGCCTGGTTTCCTACGCTAGATTTGGTGGAGGACATTTAAAAAAAAAATACTAAAAATTGTAGATCAATCTCATTAGCTACACAACACTTTGGGGATTATGGAGGATTTCAAGATTTTCAAAACTTTGTAAACAATAAAGCAAATATGAAAAGCCCACACACTATGATAAGAGGAGGCCAAGAAATATCAATGATTGCATACAAGTATTAAAGGGAGATGCCTACGTAAGGTGTAAAGGAGAAGAAGAGATGTTTTGAAACAATTTGCAGATGCAAATACAAAATAGCCAGCGCAACGTTTGAAATATATAATTAAACATTTACAATTTTGTAAATGTATTTGCAGAATTTTGAAATATTACAAAACAAATTCCACTGGTAGGTGTAATCCAAAAGGATAGGCTACGCACAAACACGAAGGAGCTTACGCATTCTTCTATGGCTATCAACATATAAAATTGAGGTTTTAAAACATTAAAACTCTATTCAAAATGCCAGTTCGTGTGTTGAATTTGGGTGGGGATTTCGAGATTTGTTTTCAAAAACATAAAATAGTAAATCCATAGAAGGGGGAGCCCAGCCTTGTGGAAAGATATTTTCAAGTCAGACAGCAAAAGAACATAACCATTAAAGAGAAGCATCTAGAGGAGGCTTCAAAAACTTGAAAATGTGAAAATGGGATATATCCCACATTGGCTGTGCATGGCTGTTTTTAGTATTTATATACTAAAAGGCATTATATATGAAATAAGTAAAGATCCCAAAGGTTCTTGGCGGCCCCCTTGGTGCTGGAGGGTATAATGCATGGTGGGCCCCTTATTTTGAACCAGAATTTGAAAAATGCTTTTAACCCATATGGAGATTTAATCCCACATTCTTCCTGCAAGGGCATTTTGAAATGCATATAAGGAAAAAGAAAAACATATCAAATCTGAAGCTCAAGAGGAAGCTATCCATGCACGTGCCCAGGTTGGTGCCTCGATTTCTATGCCCAACTGAACGGTGACCAAATTTTGCAGAAAAATGGTGATGACATGGCAAAGATGACACATGGCGGCTAGTCACAAAGTTGGGTGATTAGGAGTAGTTAGCCGCCAGGATTCAGAGACAAGAAGACTAACTGAGTCGTGAGGTTACCAGATGCTAGCGGTTAATGTGAAAAGTTCTGGAGACTTGGAGATTGAGTGTGGTCGTGAGGTCGCGTGATGCGTTAGTTCCTTTTCTTGCTGATATAAAAATAATCTCAGAGAGTCTGCTCTATTTATCTCAGACACTAACCATGCAAGATATATAAATGATAGAAACAAGGTTTTTAAACCTCCTACACTTCAAGCTCCATTAACTTGGGTGGGATTACCCCTCTAACTCAAAATAATCAAATCACTAAATTATCCCAGTAGAATATGAATAGAATTATAGGAGTTAATCACTGTAATATTTACTGAAACAGATCAGCACATAAAGGTAAAGATCGATTTTAATAGTGATAGTCACCTATTTCGAATGGAAATAGACCAATGCTTAATCCTAGGGCATGGAGTCATTTATGAACAATTTCAACCAACATAATCATGAACATGAAATTGAAACAACTATAGCGTTTACATAAACATAGATAGACCTTATATACCTATGTTAACACAACTGACAAATTAATTCATCAAATTCATTGTATACCCTGAATCTTACTGAAATATTCCTAAGGCAATTTTAGTCTTTCCTTGAAAGAACCCTAAAACTATTTCATAATCCGCCTGACAGACATATAAACTGGACATTCCTTGAATATTAAATTTAAATAAAATTTAGAACACCACAATGAAGACATAATACTCATCATATGCTTCAGAAACTATGAATGGATTTCATTTTATTCATAATCAAAATTTCTTGCTACATTCAAGAGTAATTTTAAAAAAACCTATTTGATTGGTCTTGAACCAGAGTTTATACAATTACACTTGCATTCTCAAAATGAAATGACTATCCCCTTTCCCATTAGTATTGGAATCCTTTTATAACTAAGGATGCAACAAGCTATGGACTTACTGGGAAAGATTTACAAAATCTTTTCTAACAACTTTGCAACTAACATGAAACAAGAATTTGTAACAGAACACAGGTGACAACTATTGGCAAAGTCTAAACAAGGTTTGTTGTTGTTATTGACAGTATCCTCCTCATCCTTTCAGCTTTGCCTCCCACCTATTCACCTCTTTGATGGTGAGCCAATCAAAGGTCTTTTCCTTCTCCAATTTTGCAACAACTTCTATCCATCTGGCATCAATGGCGGTTCTGGCCTCAAAAACAAACTAGGCCATATCTTTCTCAATCTTGAAGAGGTTATCAATTAACTCATTGCAATACTCAGCATTTGTATCCTTTCCCAGGCACTGCTTTAAATCTTCACTTTTGAGTATGCCATCAAAGCTAGCTACCCAATCTGATTGTGCTTTTAAAACATCAGCTTCATCATAAATTTTTGGGATCAGGGAAGGGCACTGATCACCAAAGATCTATAGTTTGTTATCTATCAAACTAGATTTGACATTGAAAAAGGCACATGTATTAGTCAACTCACTAATCATTTCCATGGAATCTAATATTTTATCTGGGAAGTCATCACTATATAACATAGAAGTTTTCAACTTGTCCATGATCCTTTCCCTTCCTGACCAAACTTTGAAAGTAGGTTCCAAGAAAATCATGGCTTTTGCAACTATCTTTGAAGCTTCTTGTAACGACCCATGTAATGTATATATTATGTCAGTTTTCTATTTTAAAACATCAATCCTATGCTGAAATATAGGCATTATAATAAACATAACATCTATATTTTTCTCCTATGACAGTCTTTTGGATTGGCCTTCTGTTAATGCTGAATCATCCTTTGGTCCAATAGCAACATCTGTCCCAACTTCTACCATTTCCTTAGGAATTGGAGTCTTTTCTATTTTACTCTCTATTAATTCTTCTTTTAATTTAGCAATCTCCTCTTCTAATGTGTGGTTTTGAACCACCACCTCTTCATGATTTTTTGCTAGGAACATTATTTGGCCAAAAGTTGTTTCATACCTTTTTGATAAGTCATCAACCTTTGCAAAATTCATAAATGACACTTGTGTCATTAACTATGCTATCTCAGTATCTGAATTATTCTGCAAATTCCATATCATTCTGTCTGCCCTTTTTCCCTCTCTAATAGTCATGACCAAGGGCTTTTGTGTGGCAGGGGCCAATGACCATATAGCTAAAGTCTTCGATTTAGGATCAAACCCTGATCCATTCAATACTTCATCCATCTCAAACTCTATTTTCAATAGGGAATCCTCTTGCCTCCTGATCTGATCAATGATGAATGTAGATTGCAAATCCCAACCATGCATCAGCATTAATCCACTATTTTGTACTAATAACCTGTCTTATTCCACGTTGATTAGTTCACTCTCAGGATCATAATCTTGGAGTGTTCTTACAATTTGTTCATTTTTATCTGCATTTTCTTCATCTGCAGTCAATCCTTGTCTCAAGTCTTTTTGTTTTAGCTTAATTAAGAAAGTCTTGAACTCTTTAGACTTTATGAATTTATCATCTTTCATGAATTCATTAGCCATCATGACCCTCTCGTCATCCTTTTCAAATAACACCATTTGATTATCTCCTTGGCCCTCAGCTTGAGGCTCTTTCTGCAATTGTCTTTTCAATTTTATAAAATATTTACCATGCTTAGTAATCATGGCCTTGGCCATGCTTTTCCTGTCTTGCACCATCTTGTGCATAAACAATTCAAGTTCTTTATCCATAGATACCCTATTATAGTATAAAATCATATACATCAAATGAGAGTAATGCTTGAAGGTAGGCATTGGGGCATCTGACTGTATCTCCACCAATGAATTATGAATAGCATCAACTATGTATCCCACATAGTCATAATCAGTATTAACCTTTGGGTGTTGAATGTTCATAGCCATCATGAGTATATCTTGAGGCACTATAGAATCTCCATCAAAACCTAAAACTATGCTCAAACCATACACTGTGCACTTTGTATAGTGATGAAACAGGGATAAATCAAAAGGTGGTTTGAGATTGTCTGGGATTTTACTAGGTGCCTATCTACTCTAGGCATGTATTTTGTCATTTCATACTTCTTAATCAAATGCTCTCTCTTGACATAGTCAGCCTAAATTTTATTCAAATCAATATCTGTGCACAACGCACTAGTTATTCTAAATACTTTTTCCATTGACCTCCTATCTATGGAAACTAGGGTTTCTTTATTCTTCTTCCTAATTACCCTAGCTACTGGGCAATAGTTTCTAGCTAGTTCCCTAATAAGGCCTATGTCAACATATACATCAGGCACAATCAATTTTTCAATGTTTAAATCCCATGGATTGCAAATGGGGACTTCTTTAATCTTATTATTCTATAAATAATGGAATAAGGTATTACTAGAGTAATTTGGGGTGACCAGGTTTTTGCATTGGCACCATCTATCCTTCCATTCATCCCAATTCACACTGTTTGTATTCAAATTCCTAGGCAGCAACTCAGCAAATTCTTCCACATATTTCTTTTGTGTAACCTCCTTCTTCTTCTTCTTAGACCCTTGCAAGGCAGCAGGAATGATAGCTTGACTCATCCTTCTTCAGATTACTATCTCAGACAAACTGGCTCTGTTACTCTCACAAAAAATCTTAAAATGCGGAAAATGAGAATTGTACATAATCAAGTTTAATCATTCATACTTATAACCATTAAATCCTATGTCTTTTCCACTTGAATGCCAAATTCTTGCACTTGCAGTGTCATGCATTCATCTCTCTATCACTAATGCTACCATTAATTCACACTATTTGATCCTTGCTGGAAAAGAGTGTACACTTTTCTCTTTTTACACTCGTAAGCCTAAAACTAGCCACTGTCAATCTATCGCCAACCCACTGTACTTTACTCATACTCAAAATAGTCCTTGCAAGTGAGCGATGTGACCTTTCACTTTAACCAGTCGCACACTCACCATCTATTTTGGTCTTGGTTTATATCTTCATCGACTGGGCGATGACCTAACTGACAGCTTCATAACTTCTCAACCGCGCACTCGCTATCTCTTCATGCTTTATGTTCATATTTGAGTGAGTAAGAAAAATCACCTTTCTTTTCATCAGTCATGGACTCGACGCTCAAAATTATACCTTCATTGAATCTCTGCGAGTGAGTGACATGGTCTTTATTAGTTAGTCATTTCCTAGTCGTGCACTCGCTGATCTTCACTTACCATGTTTTTTCCTTGAGCAAGTGAGCGGGTCTTCAAAAAAACCATGCATTATTTTCTAGTTGCACACTCGCTATGGATAAGAGACTACAACTACTTCCTTTATGTATTTTAACCCAATCCCTTACTCGCTATAAGATTCTTTTATAAATGAATCCTTCGCGACTGAGCGAGTGCCTTCATCATGTATTTAATCACTCACTTGTTGACCTTTCTTGACCGATTTTTCTTCACAAGCGACTGGGCAATAAATTTCCATTTCTCTGTTGTTTGCGCACTCACAAGCATTCTTTCACTTGACTTTAAACCTCAGCGAGTGAGTGCTAGCCCACCTTTTATTTCATCGTGCACTCGCGGGCTTGAAAACTTAACTATCTTATCAACTGTGAGTGGGTGGTTACCAACATGCTTTCTTCAATCACATACCCGCTGAGCATTTTCCTTTTGTCTTTATTTATGGGTGAGTGAGCGATAGCCTTTTCTTTTACTTATCGCATACTCGCGAGCTCATTTATTTAAAATTCAAATCATCAGCGGGTGAGAAAGAACATAAATGATCTCATAATTGCCTACTCGCACACCTTTTAAAACATTGAAAAACACCTTGGCGACTGAGCGACAATCATTCAACTGACAACTTCCATATAACAGATCACTTACTCGCACTGTAAAACACATATGAGTTAGGACTTGAACGAGTGAGCGACATCTACAAACTAACTTCCTCACACAGTCACTAACTTAAAAGACATGCATAAAAATCTAACGCGGGTGTGCAATTGAACCCCTATTAACAACATTCACTTAGTCACAGAGCATAAAGTTAACAACATAATATCAAAGCGACTATGCCACACACAAGACTTTAAGTCATCACGAACTTGCTAGACCTTCTTTTAAAAGAGTTAATCCCTCATGAATGAGTGATAAATAGAACAAATTCCAACTCGCTCAGCTGCAAGCCTATAACCCAAATTCAAAAATACATCATGACTATGTGATTTACATTCTTTAGCAACCAAACCACTCACCTGCACTGCTAACATGACTTGACAATTTTATCGTGACTGCACGACTTACACTAAAATGACTCACCGCTCACTCGCACAGCTTGAAACATGTTAAAAGACCAACGTGACTGAGTGACAAACACTTGAAAACAAAGCATCTTTAATGAATTTTGAGCACTATTTGACCTTTTAAGCACAGTAAGACATGGGATTTGAAATAGAATACGTGGGAAAATAGCCAATGCTAGGAAATTGAAAATTTTCTTGGTATAGTGCTAAAAATGGCTCCGACTGGGGAAAGTTAATTGCAAAATTGACATTAGAAGCCAAATCTCTCGGAAACAAACCACAAGCCAAAACAAAACTGTAAATGCACACACAAAAATAGGGAAAACTAATCTACTGTGCATGGAAAAAGTAAGTTTATGAGAAATAATATTTCAGGAATTGTCCATGCACTGGCAAGTCTTTTATCTCACCATTAGGGTCTTCCAAGTAATAAGAATCTTGACCATGAAATTCCTGAATTACAAATGGGCCCATCCATAATTACTCAAATTTACCATGTTTGCCCTTTTCTTCTTTTCTAGCATTCCATTGCAACACCATATCATTTATCTAAAATTTTCTTTCAGTTGCTATTTTATCAAACAAGTACTTGGATTGTTGTTGGAGCTTCAGGTTTCTTTTGTGAGCTTTTGTTCTTATCTCTTCTAGTTCCACCAATTGATCCATTCTTTCCATCATGGGTTCTTGATCTTCCAAATCTTCTTCCTACAAAAATTTGTACACTGGTAATAGGTTGTTCAAAGGCAACCTTGCCTGATTTCCATAAATCATTTCAAAAGGGGAAACCCCTATTTCTCTTTTTATTGTCACCATGTCAGCCCAAAGGGCCAACTTCAATTTTGAATGCCAAGACTTCTTATTTTTATCCAAAATCCTCTTAATTATTTTCATGAGACTCTTATTACTGGACTCAGCCTGTCCATTTGCTTGAGGGTGATATGGTGAAGAGTAAGATAAAATAATGTCGTAGTCTTCATAGAAATCCCTAAATTCTTCAGATCTAAAGCACATGGCATTATCCATAATTAGCTTAGTGGGCACACCAAATCTTGTCAGAATGTTATCCATTAAAAATTCCATTACTACCTTGCTGGTTTCCCTCTTTGTTGGAATTGCTTATATCCATTTTGTGAAGTAGTCTGTAGCTACAAGAATCCAACTGTGACCTCCACTGGATTTTTCTGTAAATTCACCAATAAAGTCCAAACCCCATTGGGTAAAAGGTGCTTCAACAGTCATAGGATTTAAAAGTAAGGCTCCTGAAAATTTCATTTTAGCATAAAACCTTTGGCATGGTTCACACTTCTGTACAAACACTTGAGTATCACTGAAAAGACATGGCCAATAGAATCCAGCTCTGATTATTTTGTGAGCTGTGGTTTTGGCAGAATAAACCCACCACACACACCACTATGCATTTCATTCAAGACCTTTTCAGACTGTGATTTATCCAAACATAATAATAAAATTCCATCTCTATTCTTCCAAAACAAATCACCTTGTACCAGAACATACCTCTGGGCCTGCAATCTGAGAGTCCTTTTCTAATTATCTGACATATGTTCTGGACATTTAGCATTTTTCAAGAAAAACACAATATCAGTATACCAGAACTGCAATTGTATGCTAGTAAAGTTCATGTTTATTGTTTGTACATCATTCATTTGGACTAACTCCATGTTTGTATCAGTCATTAATTTTGCCAAACCCAAACCCCTTACCAATTTGGTAACTTGAATTTCCAAATTGAACTCTTGGATCTTGCTAATCCATCTGCACCTCTTCCCAGTAACTTCAGATTGAGATAATATGTCTTTCAATGTGGCATGTGGCACATAAGCAATTATTTTTGCACAAACAAGATAAGGTCTAAAAACCTTGACTGCCTTGACCAATGCATATGCTTGTTTCTCCATTATCTCATAGTTAAGTTCTGCTGCTTGCAGAGATTTACTAAAAAATGCTATGGGGTGTTCAAAGCCATCATCATCTTTCTGCAAAAGTACTGCAGCAATTGTATGAAATGAAGCAAAAAGAAACATGGAGAAAGGCTTCTCATAATCTAGAGATATTAATATAGGAGCCTATTGAATTGCCATTTTTATTTCATTAAATGATGATTTAGCATCCTTATCCCATTCAAACTTTGCATTTTTCTTCAACAATTTAACAATGGGTTTTACTATTTTAGCAAAGTTTGCAATAAATCTCATCACAAAATTTACTTTTCCAAGGAAAGATTGAACTCCTTTAATATTTTTTAGTGGCAACACCTTGTTAATGGCTTCCACTCTTTCAGGATCAATCCTGACACCTTCTTTCGACACTATGTGTCCCAATAATTTACCTTCAGTCACAACAAAGTGACACTTCTTTGGATTTAAAGAAATCCCATACTCCAAGGCTTTGGTAAAAATCTTTTCTAAATGTTTACAATGATCATCAGCCTTTTGGGAATATGCAGTTAAATCATCTTGATATACTACCATAATAATATTAATAAATTCCTTGCAAGCCACATCCATGGCTCTCTGGAAAGTAGCCCCTGCATTCATCAAGCCAAATAGCATTCTTACATAAACATACGTACCCCATGGGGTAGTGAAAGCTATCTTGAATTGTTCAGATTCTTGAACCAGCACCTGGTTATAACCAGAAAACCATCCATCATAGATAAAAGATCACAACCAATTACTCTTTACAACATGGCCTCCATGTTTGGAAAGGAATAATTATCTTTCAATGAGGCTACGCTAAGATTCCTAAAATCAACACACAGCCCAATATCTCCATTTTTCTTTCTGATAGGGACCAAATTAGACACCCAAGAAGAATGCCTGATTGGTTTTATGATCCTAGCCTCCCTGATTTTTGTCAATTATTGCTGCATTTTGGGGGCCAACAAAGGGTTGATTGGCCTTTTTTCTTTTTCTGAAAGGCTTAATATCATCCTTTAATGGAATTTCATGTTGAAATAAATCTTCCCTATAAGCCTTAATGTCTCCATAAGACCAAGCAAAAACATGCTTGAATCTTTTCAGCAGGCTAATCAAATTAGGCCTCACATGAGGAGCCAATTTCTTTCCAATATACACAATCCTAGGACTACATTTCAATCCAAAATTTATCTCCTCAAATTCATCCAACTTGGCAGTAGATTTGTGACACATATGACTACCATTATCAGTAAACAATCCCTCTAATTGAGTCAATCCCTTAGGGATTTCATTTGTCTGCAACTGCAAAATTTCATTGCCAAAAATAGTTTCCTTCCCATCAATAATCTCTATCAAATTATTACATTCAATGACTTGACCATCATAATTATCCACACATTGAATGAAGTTGAGGATATCCTCATCACTCTCAAAAACTTGCCAATTATATACATTATCAGGGATTGCAGGCCTAGTTTTAGTTTCCACAATAGATATCTCTGCTAGCGTTAGATCATCATTTTTCAAAGCTACATTAGCCAGAAAATCTGCCATGATATTCTTAGATCTCTCTATCCATTCAATGGAAAATGCATCAAAAAACTCAATGCTATCCCATACAACAGGCTTATAATGTTTCAACCTATCATTCTTGGCAGCATATCTTGATATAATTTGGGAAATAGCTAGCTCTGAATCACCGAAAACTCTCAATAACTTAATGCTATGCTTAATTGCTATTTCTAATCCCAACAATAATGCCTCATACTCAGCTGTATTATTTGTACATTGAAATGACAGAAGGAATGAGTATTTGAAGGTAATACCTGATAGAGAGACAAACAAAACACCAGCCCCTGATCCCTCTCGAGAGCATGCTCCATCAAAATACATCTGCCACAACCCTTGCTACTACAATTCAAATTCTTCTATGATGGGATCTATATTTTTTAACTATGGCTGAATCTTTTCCACTTTGAAATTATTCATATCTACATCCACAAAGCAATTCAACATGCTTGGTTGAATTTTCTCAACATAAACAGGAGATCTAGGCTCCCTTAATAATTTTTCTTCTTTCCCATTAACAGAAATGGTAGCAAATTACAAATCCAATTATACATGTCCTCCAATGGCTGCATCACATTGTCTCGATAAGAGCATGCCATAATGGGGTGGTGAATCTACAACCACAACATCTATTTTAAGAGTGACCTCAGGGTAAGAAACAAGTTTTATCTCTAACCCTTGAAAATTTCCTATTACAGGTACTTCCCTATTGTCCATGGCATAACATTTACCACAAACAGTATCCACCTTTAAACCCAATTGTTTCATAATAGTGTAGGTCATCACATTAGCAGCAACTCTTGAATCCATTATACAATTTTTTAGCAACATATTGTTGGTGAGCAATGTAACATAAAAAGGATCAATCTGATCTGGCTCTTAAATAACTATATTTCCCAAATAGATTGGGATTCTATCCTTTTCTTCATGCTCACCTTTCAGTTCATCATTCAAAGCAGTACTATCATGTATACCAGGTAAATAAGAAAATAATGAAAAGGCTGCTTCTCAGCGTTCTTTAATTTTAAACATCTCAAGTAAAGGAATAGAGACTTTCATTTGAGATAAGGCTTGCTTCATATTAAAAGCTGGGAAACTCATGTCACTATCAGAAGATGTTTTACCTTTATTTTCTTTTAACTGTCTTGTTTTTTGGTTATGAGTAGGAGTAACTTTGTTCTCTTTAACCAAGGTATCTTTCACTTCATCTTGTGTCACTTGTTCATTTTTGACCTCCGTAATGACAGGTAAATCAGGCTGTTTCCCACTTTGATCAACTTTTCTATTCCTGAGCTGGTATGAACTTCTTGCTTGTGTCACAACAACAATAGTTATAATTCTTATCTCTTCCTCATTAGGCATCCCAAGTTGAAAATGCTCTAACTTAGTACTTGTATTGTTTGTTGTGATTGGAGTATCTCCCTCTAATTCTTCTTCTAAACTACCATTGTCATCTTCAATAGTAAGTGCACATATATTTATAGCAGGTTTCTTCTCACCCTTACTTTCTTGTGTTCCAACATTTTTACATTGATCCACCAAGCCCTGAGCTACTGCACATTGATATGGGGAATGAGGCATATTACAGGCCATGCACCAAGGAGTATTTTCCACATTATGGGCACTGTTGTTTTTTAATGGATCAGGGATCTCTTTGTTCTTGGGATCATTATGCTCTTCTGACATAGGTTTCCCATCCTTCCACTGAGTTTTATAAGGGAAATCTTGAAGTCTATAAGTTTTATCCTGTCTTTGGTACTGTGGCCTATTATTCTGAAATCCCTTTTCATTCTTGTCTACCTTGGCAGCAAGATCTTTCACCACAGTTACCAATGCATCCATCTTATCTTCTTCCTTGGGGTTTTTATTAGGCTATGTTTTTGACTCTTTCTAGAGTCTATTGTCATCTCGTTTACCAAGCTTTCCAGAATCCCTTCTATTGCTTTCTATGTTTATAGCCAACTTGTATGCTCCTCTCATGGTTTGAGGATCTTTATCCCTAAGCAAATAAGCTATTTTTCCATCCAAAGCATTACAGTAAGTAGTGACACATACATTTTCGTCCAGTCTCAATACTTGAAACAACTTATACATAGCCTTTTGAAATCTTACATTAAATTCAGCAATGCCTTCATTAGTAAATTTTTCAAGCTGTTGAATTCATTCAACATAAAACCAGAATTTATCTTGTCACCATATTGCTCTTTGAAACTTCTAACAAATTCATCCCAATAATAGATACTATGATCAGGCAGACCCTGGTACCAGTCTCTTGCATCCTCAGTTAAGGATTGCACAAATAATTTCATTACAACATCCTCATCTCCGAATCTCATAATCATTCATTGTATCCGAGAATACTTTTAAATGTTCTTCACCAGTTATGGCATTATTCCCACTAAACTTGGGAATCTTATCTCTGACCTCATTAGGAATAATGCTTGGTTGGCCAGGGATACCATCAAAGAACAACTATCTATATCTCTCTAGATGAATAGGTCTTCTTTGAAAATTAGAGCCCATATTATGGCCAACATCCTTAGTAGTATTGCTAATGTTCTGACCAATACCCACATTGTGGAGGCCAATATTTCTATTAGGTCCGCTTGCTCCCGACTGTGATGCCGCCCCTTGAGCTGCATTATATGTCTGGGTATTTGTGTTGGCATTATTGGTCTGAATATTAGAGTTACATATAGGTATGGCCTGACTAGTAGCATTATTTGTTATATTGGGATTAGTCATGGAACTCAAGAAGGCAATCCTTTTCTTCATCTCTACAGCAGTAGCTTCTAGTTCAACTCTTTCCAACTATCTTGCAATATCATCTTTGGCCTTTCTCACCCTTTCTAATTCCATATCAAGTGAGAATATGTCCTAAGATATACCCTCTTCAACTTTAGGTTTAGAAAAGTTAATGCCAGTGATCTTTTGTTTTCCTTTATCAACCTTTGTTTGCCTAGTATTAGTTGTTGATGCATTTTGTGTAACTATCTAAGGCTTAGGAGATTTTTGATTTTCATAGTTAATAACTTGTCTCACTATAGGTCCTGCATCTTTGAGTTCACCCTTCTTAAGAAAATGTTCTCTTTCCTGGCATTCTTTTCTCAGGGTATCTACATCTCCAAAAATCTCTTTATTCAAACCATGAAATCCTTCATTTTCACCCTGAGATGCCAATTTTAATTGAGCAACCCATTTCTTTAAGTTTTCCCTCTCAGTGATAGCATTTATAACTTTTTCCTCTCTAGCTTCATCATTCTTTTGCTTGATGAGTAACAGTTCATCTAATTCCCTCTTCAAAAGTTCATTATCTCTGAGGACTCCCTCAATATCAGAACTAGAAGAATCATATATATTCATCTGATTTTCTCCCTTTTTCTCTTCAACCTATTCATAAGGGATACCCTTGAAATAGGAGGATGTTTCCCCCTTTTCTTGATATACATTTTTTGGTCTAGGGTTAAATATATCCTTAAAATAACTAGTTGTGTTAGACTCAGGGTTTAGAGGCTTATTAATTTCTTTCTCAGGAATAGTACCTAATGATTGGCTAGGGCCTACTGAGCTAGGCTTCCAGGAAGTATTATTTGAGGGTTCCTCTTTCCTAGAATGGTTTCTTCTAGAATTTTTGGAAGCATCACTCTCTGATGCTGCCTTAGAGTGACCTTTTGTGTTTTCTTTTGTATTCCTCATTGTGTCCAAAATGAAATTTCACACACTTGATCTGCTAGTGTTTCCCTTAGAAGCACTATAACCAATAACTCAGAGTCGCCACCCAAAATTTTGGGAATAAAATAAAGAAAATTTACTTTGACAATGATATTTGAGGATATAATTCAATCAAATGCAATACTCAACTTGTTGTTAGAGTAATCTTTAGTAATTACTCTTTAGTGCTTAAGTTAGACTTAGGAAAGTTTCCTTTTCTGAGTTGTTTCCCTTTTAGGGTTTTGACATCCTTTATAAGGATTGTCCTCTTTGTATTTCATAAGAAGGAGATCAGTTTGTAATCTTTATTGTGTTAATAGAAATTATTTCTGTCACAATGGATTTGGGTTCTCTTTCATTTTGGCCGCCATAGCTTTCTGATTCTGTCTTCTCTCTTCTGTCCTCTTCTTCTATGTAACAGCTTTGCATGCAGGTGTTTCTTGGGTAGATTGATCTTCATCAATCTCAACATGGTATCAAAGCTCTCTTGCATCCGGCTGTTCATTCTCGATTGAAGCAGCGAGGGTTTGAAGCTCTCAGATTCTTTTCCAGCATTTGTCTCTGGTTCTGGGGGGGTCTCTATTTTTCGGAGCCGTTTGAGCCAAAAAGGACTCCACCATTGCGTCCAGAAGGCCCGGGAGAGTCGAAATCATATAAAATTTCGACCCTTTTGGCTACTGGAGCTCTGGGAAAATTTTCTCGCCCTACCAAGGGCCGTACGGATGAGAAAAATTGAAAAAAATTAATAAAAACCTTTGTTTTTTAAGGTTTTTATGCGTTTATTTAACGCATGCAGTGCAAATAAATTTTGGCGCCACCGCACCACCGCCGCGCCACCGCAGCCGGTCGGTGGCCGGCCGCCCCGCCTGCTCTGTTTCACGCCCTCCGGCGGCTCCCCAGCTCCTCCCGGCGGCCCCTCCCAGCGGCCACCCCTGTTCTCCACGGCCCGACGCCACCCACCGCCCACAGCGGCTCCCGCTGCCCCAGAAGCTCGCCGCCGCCACCGCTCATGCGGCCCCGCTCTACTCTGTGCGCCACCCCGCCCGCGCCCGCCGCCCGCCGCCGCCACCGCCGCCCGGCGGTCTTTTGCCAGCCCGCAGGGGGCTTATTCTTTAGCGCACGGTCACATTAGCGACCGGGGGCCCCGGTCCAGCCCCTGCGTGGGCCATGCGACCGAGGGCCGGTCTTTTTTTAGCCCCCAAGGGCTTAAGTGTTTTTCTGAGGCTTTTTTGGGGGTACTTGGCATTTTTTCTCTCTATAGGGAGCATACGGGGCTTTTTTTCTGACTTCCATATACCGTCGGAAAGCTCTTTCCGAGCACTTTCTGATGGTGGGGGTTAGAGGTTTTGGTTCCACCATTTCAATAGTGATTTTTTCTGTTGAAGTCTGATGTCCTATTTTGCCTTCCGGGAGTCATATCTGGCTCATCCGGACTCCTTTTTCGGCAAACGAGATATCGTCGAAAAGCTGATTCTGTGTACTTTTCAGTGACAAAGGTATTTCTTCTAGATTTTGCTCTTGTTTTTCACTCCTCTGAGTTATGCAGTTTATGCCCTCTGGTGGTGTGCTTGGTTCTACAGGTCCGGGGATCTCTTCTTCTGGTTTCTTAGTGCACTCTTCTTTCTGACTTCTGAGCTTGCATGCTCATTCTGATGCATTTGTATTCTGTAAACGCACTGAGATAAAGTGCCCTCTTCTGCTTATTTGGGATCTTGTACACCTGGTTCAGTTTTAGTACTTGCACTCAGTTATAAAGTGTCGTGGGGGGATTCTGATGCATATGCCTTAGGCACATCCACTCTTGTCAAGTGAGCGTACCTTCCATGACATTAGCCCATGTAGAATGTGTCGATGACACCACCCTTTATCCTGTGTGTGTGCCTCTGTTGCACTTGGTGTTCTTGGTTCTTCTTCTGCAGTTGTTTCTGGTACTGCATTTCAGTGTTCCTGTCACCTCTCCCAGTTCAGCATTATGGGGGGGTTCACCTGTTGGTTCTATTGCTTCCT